>JAJEJO010005383.1:264183-333470 GCA_020662805.1 Glaucomys volans | reverse complement strand
TTAAAGCAGAGAGTGTAAACTGGTGCCTGTGGCCTGAATTTGACCTTCAGATACGTTTTTGTTTGGCCAGCATGGTGTTTTTAGAAAATGAATCCAAATATGCCATATAAAATTCCCAATCTCGGGCTGGGGATACAGCTAAGTTGGTAGAGTGCTTGCCTTGCAAGCACAAGGCCCTGGATTTGATCCCCAGCATTGCAAAAAAAAAAAAGGATATTTGGAAAAAAAAAAAAAATTTCCCAATCTCTATTCTTTTTACAAATCAGAGAATTAGCCAGGCAATGGTGGTACATGCTTGTAATCCCAGTGACTAGGGATGCTGAGGCAAAAGGATGGCAATTTCAAGGATAGCTTTGGCAACTTGGTGAGACCTTGTCTCAAAATTAAAAAAATAAGGCCTAAGGAGCATTGCTCAGTGATCAAAGGCCCGGCCCCTGAGTTCAATCCCTAATACCAGGGGTTAGAGGAATAAGGATTTGGTGTGCCTGGCTGTATTGCCTTTAGACAGGGCATGCACCTCAGTCCAGCCCCCCTTGGTTAGATGACCAGCTCCTAAGAGTGTGTGAGTTTGAAATTCTTCATGTAATCTCTGCTTTCCAAAAGTCTAGACACTGGGGGCTTAAAAGAGGAGAGGACATCTATCGTGCCTTTCTCCGTTTTTCCTCTCCTGAACTGAGTTCTCACTGTTTTGTCTATAGCACAACACCTTCAAAACAAGGCCGGGGTAAGCCCTCCTTTTCTCGGGGCACATTCCCAGAGGATAGCAGTGAAGATACCTCAGGCACTGAGAATGAGGCCTACTCCGTGGGCACTGGCCGCGGCGTGGGCCACAGCAGTAAGTACCCTCACCCAAAGCCAGGGATGCTGGGGACCCAGTGTCAGGGCCTTGCCAGCCCCCCAGCCACTGATCCACCCCCTCTCTCCCTTTCCTGTGAAGTGGTGAGGAAGAGTCTGGGTCGGGGAGCTGGCTGGCTCTCAGAGGATGAGGACTCCCCTCTGGACGCTCTGGACCTGGTGTGGGCCAAATGCCGAGGGTATCCATCATACCCAGCTCTGGTAGGCTGCCACTTCTCTTGTCCTGCCTCTTGCTTTCTAAACTCAGAACTCAGGTTCACAATCGTAGGACATTCCCTACTCTCTGCTGAACTGTGGAGCACAAGGTTTCCTAGTAGATAGAGTGGTAGAAAAAGATGTAGTTTGAGTACCCCTTAGAGGCTTCCAGTCAGTTTCTCTATCACTCCTTTGTCCTTCTTTTTGCCCTTAGGCTCTGAAATAATTCAGCATATGAAAAAGCCAAGGGTCAGCGTAATAGCCCAGTAGCATAACTTCTTTCTGTCCCTGCTTCAGATGTAGTCTCCAAATTCTTGGGTAGGGTGAGCTTTGGGGAGGAAGTGAACGGAACCAAACTAGGCTCATATTACATCCTCAGATCATTGATCCAAAGATGCCCCGAGAAGGTATGTTCCACCATGGGGTTCCCATCCCTGTGCCCCCACTGGAGGTGCTGAAACTTGGGGAGCAGATGACCCAGGAAGCCCGAGAGCATCTCTACCTCGTTCTCTTCTTTGACAACAAAAGAACCTGGTAAGAAAGGTGGGGAGCATTTGGTGTGACTCACAGCCATAGATGCAAACCTATGTGGTATGGGGGCAGACTACAGGGAAGTCCATCAGCAGAGTAGTCTGTTACAGATCTGTGGGGAAAGGATGTAAGAGCAACTCCTGGAGCAAAAGGGTTGTGTTGGCCATGAGTCTGACTAGCGGAGTGGGCAGTAGCTAATAAAGAACTGTGGCTAGAAACCATAGAACATCAGTGACTGACAGATATGGGGGTGACTCCCTACCATGACAGAGAGGGCTTCTGGACTTACTTTTCCCAGCTCTTCCTCCTTGGTGATAAGATGAGGATAAGGCCAACATAATTATAATTGCCTACAGATGATATTCAATGCTGGTTAAGTCTACTTGGAACTTATGGGACAGGGTTTCTATTTCTGGTTAGGTCAGGGCTTCTTTTCTTAGCACTCATAAATACCCTGTGGTTACCTCCTAGTGTAACTACTGGTTGGGCTCTTTCCATCACTAGACTGTGAGCAAGCCCTTGAGGGCAAGGACTTTGTCTCTGGGTCTCTGTAACCGCAGTGCCTAACAGTCTCATACTCAGGAGATGGATTTGAAAGAATGGAATGAGGAAAGCTAGTGCTTGTTCTCCCTGAGATGATTTATTTGATCTTCACCTTTCCCTATAGGCAGTGGCTACCCAGGACTAAGCTGGTCCCTCTGGGTGTGAACCAGGACCTAGACAAAGAGAAGATGTTGGAGGGGCGCAAGTCAAATATCCGCAAATCAGTACAAATCGCCTACCACAGGGCTCTGCAGCACCGCAGCAAGGTGCAGGGTGAACAGAGCAGCGAGACCAGCGATAGCGACTGATACTGCCCAGCAGAGCCCAGCCTACAGTGCCCTGTGACTTCTCTCCTTCCCTTTGCTCACTGTCCTGGAGTGGCACCGGCCTCTGCACTGACTCATTCCTGGTCTTGGGGCCAGTCTCAGGGGAAGCTGGGTGGGGGAGGTCCCTCCTGCCCTGAGTGCAGCTGGACTGTACAGAACACTCCAAGGGCCCATAGCGACTCAGTGTAAGGAGAGGGGAGGTCCCACAGGTCAGAAAGCGCTCCAATGACCTCATGGCATTGTAGGGCAGGGTGGTGGGCCAAGGTTAGGACACTGCTTAAAACAGGCCATCCTACCACCTCTGCCTGCTCATGCCAGGAGAATACATAACTGCCTAGAGGCCTGAGGCCCCTGCAGGTGGTGAAGCAAGCGGGCATCTGCCCAGCCTAGCAGTGGGATTGATGTCTGTCCAGCCCGGAAGAGGGGCACTAGGTGACCCCCTCCCCTGCTGTTGTAAATACTGTAATTATCGGAGAATTTAAATTATTCTCATTTGTAACTGCGTTTCCGGGTCGCGCCAGAGTCATTTGGTACTAAAAAAAAAAAAAAAAAGACTGGGGCCTGTCCCCACTTCCCTCTCTTTCCCATAGACTCCCCCTTACCTTTCAAACTGGTTTGTATTTATTTCAAAGGAAGAAAATATATTGATTCTTAGAAAAATAAACAGTCTATTTAGAATTCTTTGTTCCTGCCTTCTGCTAGGGCACAGGGATTCAAAGGGAGGTAGGTCTGTGCCCCAGGCATTATATATAATTAGGCCCCAGTGGTGCTGGACTGCTGTGGGTGCTAGCTATGACACAACAGCAAAAGAAATATGAGAGCTCCCATTTGCCATACTCTTAGCAGCAGGCCCTGTTCTAAGTATCGAGATTCACAATTTCATATAAACCTTACAGTAAATATAGGGTAGGGTAAAAATAGAGTGGTTATCTCTACAAAGATACTGAGGTTTAGAAAAATTAAGAAACTTGCCTAAGGTCCCACAACTAGGAAGTTGCATAGCTAGGATTTGAATTCAGGTCTATTTGTCTGCAAAGCTGACTCTTCAACCAGTACGCTGAACTGGGGATGAAAAGTCCACTGTGGATTCCTTTGTGGATTTCAGTGGCTTCATTCAAGTCGTTTGCCAGGAGCATGGCCCAAGTGCTTCTGTCACTACAGCTGAGTTTGGGGACAGAGCAAGGATGTAAAGGGTTGCTTTCATTCACCCCCAAACTTGGGCATCTTTTCCAATTCAACACTTGTTGAAGGAGTGACTTCCAAGTGCTAGGTGCCTGTGAGGTGGCATGGGCACAGATGAGACAGCAAGACATGGTTTTGCCCAAGGCCTTGCAGCCACTGAGGAACGAAACTGAGTCAAAGACCCATTTGGGTGATGTTGATTCTCCATGCCTCCAGCTAGCAGGTGTGCCCTGCTGTGGATGGGACACAAGGATAAATCAACTACAGATCTTGCCCTTGAAGAACTTGGGGTCTAATCATTTAAATACAACCCCAAATCACCATGCTAGGTGAAAATCGCCCATTTCCCAAGTTCGTGCCCCGTAACTCCATTTTCCCTTCTTCCTCCAGAAGTTATAAATTACAATCTTTTCTGGGTCCAGGTGGCTGGCACTACACAGGCTGCCTCAGGGGCTCACATTTGTACTTGGGGGTCAAGAAGCTGTGTCTCTGGGCTCCTGGGGCCCTCCGGGAAGGCTCCTACGCAGGCCCCGCTCCAGCTCCACAGGCGAGGGTGAACATCGTGGGAGTGAGTGCCCGAGATGGAAGGAGCAGCTGTGGAGGGCGGTCCCCGGAGACAAGCCTCTGAAGGGCTTCAGAGGCCTGCCGGCGGGGCTGAGGCCGGGTGAGGGCCCGGGGACAAGCTGAGCGGGCAAACGCTGAAGAGAGTCCTCCGGAGACATGTTGTGGAGACACTTCCAAGGGCCCAGAACTGGGCTTGGGTCCGATTTTTGGTGAAGGGGGAGGTCATGAGAGGCGGCCCGATGAGGGCGAGTCTCAGACTCCGAAGACTCGTTGGAGAAAAGGTCTCTGAAGACGAGCTGGGGAAAGCTGAGGACTCAGTGAAGCTCAAGCAGGATTTGGGCCCGCGCTGCGCCGGGTTCGCAGGGGCGCGGGACAGCCCAGCGTGCCGAGCGCAAGGAATCGCTGAGGAAGGCCAATAGCCGGCAGCGAGCCCAGAGCGCGCCAACCGCCCGGGCGCCGCGGAAAGTCCCGCCCACCCGCGGCCACACCCGGCTTCTCATTGGCGCCTCCCACTTCCTCCTCGGATTGGCTGCCACTGGGTCAAATAAGAGGCGTCGGGGCTCCACTTCCGGTCACGGCAAGGCCTGCCCCTGGAAAAGCCGGAAGAACATACTCGCGCGCGCTTCCAAAAGCCTGGGCAGCTTGAAGCGTATAGGTGCGCGCCCGGAGGCTCTGGAGGCTGGAGAGTGATACGTCAGGACGAAGGGAAGGACCTGCCTGTCAGGAAGGCAGGAGGGGACAGAGGGAGAGGGGCGAGGCCCTAAGTGGCATGGTCATTGTGTAAACGGGGTCTTTGCTGCCCCGGTGATTTGGTTCTGAGCCGGCGGGGCCATGACGGAGCGGAGCCTGCTTTCGAAATGGTGGCCCGCTCCCTTCTGCTTGGTACCATGAGGCATCGTACTCTATCCTCGAGCCCGGCCCTCTGGGCCTCCATCCCGTGTCCACGCTCTGAACTGCGCTTGGACCTGGTTTTAGCTTCTGGACAGTCCTTCCGGTGAGTGGCTGACCTGGGAGGCCTCTCCCCTGGGACCCTGGTTCCTCACTGCCCATTATAGCCCGTCAGAGATGCAAAGGAATGTTGGGGGTGATGGATGGGGTAGTACCTCTCAGGGTACCGAAAAAGGAAATAAGCACTGGTGGCGAGCCTGTTGCTGCCTTTACAAAGTAGGGGTCGTGGGGCTGGGGATATAGCTCAGTTGGTAGAGTGCTTGCCTTGCAAGCACAACACCCTGGGTTCAATCCCCAGCACCTTTAAAAAAAAAAAAAAAAAAAGTAGGAGTAGTAAGTCTGCAGTATTTTTAGGATCATGCAATAATATCAAAGATACCACTTTTAGCCGGGCGTGGTGGCCCACGCCTGTAATCCAAGCGACTTGGGAGGCTGAGGCAGGAGGATCGCGAGTTCAAAGCCAGCCTCAGCAACTTAGCGAGGCCCTAAGCAACTCAGTGAGACTCTGTCTCTAAATAAAATACAAAATAGACCTGGGGATGTGGCTCAGTGTCCCTGAGTTCAATCCCTCTAAATAAAATACAAAATAGACCTGGGGATGTGGCTCAGTGCCCCTGGTTCCAAAAAAAAAAAGATACCACTTTTACTTTGGAACTGTTAAGTCAGTTTTATAAATGTGGCACTTGCAGATAGGAGGGGTTCCCAAAATGCGTGGGAAGGGAAACTGAGTGCTAGGGCTGTCTGCACCTGGGAGTTCAGGTGGAAGGAGCAAAGCCCTGCACACTGGAGTGGCGTGCTGATGGATCACGTATGGACACTGACTCAAACTGAGGAGCTGCTCTACTGCACTGTGTACCGAGGGGACAAGGGCTCTGTTGGCAGGCCCACACCTGAGGAGCTGGAGACAGTGCACAAGTACTTCCAGCTAGATGTCAGCCTGGCTCAACTGTACAACCATTGGAGTTCTGTGGACTCCCACTTCCACAAGGTGGCTCAGAAATTCCAAGGTGAGTACAGGCCTGGATCAGGGGTTGGGGTTCATGTACATTAGTTACTTCTCTGAGAATGTTTTACTATCTGTAAAATGGTGGTTGTATCTACTTCATAGGATTTGATGAGGATTAAAGGACCTAATATACTGAAAATACTTACAATTGAGCCGGGCATGGTGGCGCACGCCTGTAATCCCAGCACCTGGGAGGCTGAGGCAGGAGGATCACGAGTTCAAAGCCAGCCTCAGCAGCTTAGCGAGGCCCTAAGCAACTCAGTGAGACCCTGTCTCTAAATAAAATACAAAATAGGGCTGGGGATGTGGCTCAGTAGTGGAGTGCCTCTGGGTTCAATCCCCAGTACCAAAAAAAGAAAAAGAAAATACTTACAATTGTACTGGACATGTTGTAATTATTATTACTATTATTATTATCCTGCTGATCACCATAATGAAATGACAATAATTTGGAACCTAATCCTGGCCATGTGACTTAGGGCAGGTGACTTCATTCATTCTGTTAACTTACAGAGTACCTGCTGTGTGACTGGGATGTAGCAAGGAACCAATTGGACCCAAATCCCTGCCCAGATGGTGCTTATATTATGGCTTCTGTATCAGTGGAATAGCATTCACAAGATGCTATTAGGAATGAGAAGTCTGGTGTTGCTTTCTCTACCTGTGCTGCCCCTCATTATCCTAAGATCCCCCTTATCTGATCTAAGGGAGGGAGGAAGCCACTCCCTACAGCAGATGCTTCTCTGGTCCCTTGCCTTTCTGGTCTTCAGGTGTGCGACTGCTGCGACTGGACCCCATAGAATGCCTTTTCTCCTTTATCTGTTCTTCCAACAACAACATTGCCCGCATCACTGGCATGGTGGAACGGCTGTGCCAGGCTTTTGGACCTCGGCTCATCCAGCTTGATGATGTCACCTACCATGGCTTTCCCAACCTGCAGGCTCTGGCTGGTGAGTGGGTGGATCCCCTTTCCCCAGTCCCTCCATCAGCTTTTGACCAAGGGTATCTGTTCAATTCTATCTGGTCATCATCTCTTATCTAAAAGCTTCCTCCTTCCAAAACACTGTCCCTGTCTACAACTACCCTGCCTGGTCTGTTGAGACCCAGCTGTACCTCCTTAAAACATCAGCACCTTATCAGTCTGTGCTTTTTGTTTTGTTTTGTTTTGTTTTTGTGGTATTAGGAATTGAACCCAGGCCTTGAGCATGCTAGGCAAGTGCTCTACCATGTGCTTTTTGCCAGTAGTTCCAGTGCCTCATCAGAGAAATAATCTGTATGCAGCATCCTGCAGTTTGGAGTTAAGAGCACACATTGTGGAGACAGACACCCTGGGGCTGAATCCCTTTTCTGCCACTTATGCACATTATTTAGCATTTCTATGCTTCAGTGTCTGCATCTGTGAAATGGGATAATTATAGTCATTATGAGAATTGAATAAAGGAATACACATCCTGCACCCAGCAATGTTTGACACACAGGAAGTATATGGAAAACTCAAGCTGCTATCACAGCAGTAAACCCGACAATTTTGTACTCAGGAACACAGGATATTCTCCACAGAAGCCCTTCAGAGAAAGTGTTTTACAGAGGCAAATATATCAGTTAGCAGATGTGAGAAATAAACTAGGGGAAGTGCTTGGGGACTGCATACCAGGGAGAGCCTGCCTCAGAAAAAAGAGACTGTTTTTGGTGCTTAGAAACCTGGTCTTGAGGGGCTGGGGTTGTGGCTCAGTGATAGAGCTCTCGCCTAGAACACCTGAGGCACTGGGTTCAATCCTCTGCACCACATAAAAGTAAAATAAAGGTATTGTGTCCACCTATAATTAAAAAATATATATATATATGCATATATATATGTATATATACATATATTTTTTTTTTCTTTTTTGCAAGGCTGGGGATTACAACCCAGGGCCTATAGGGTTTGCAAGGCAGGCACTCTACCAACTGAGCTATATCCCCAGCCTAAAATATGTATTTTATTAAAAAAAAAGAGAAAAGAAACCTGGTCTTGAGTCACAGCTCTTAAGTAGTCATATGACCTCAAGGAACTTATTTACCATTCCAGTCTTCTCTTGTTTATAGCATGGAAACAACAGTTTCTATTTAGAAGGGGTTGGGTGGTAAATACAGCAATCATGAGGCAGTGGAGAGTAATTTTTTGTTTTTGTTTGTTTGTTGTCTGTTTTGGGGGGGGTGGTATTGAGGATAACAGCTTTACACATGCTAGGCCAGCACTCCACCACTAAGCTATATCCTCCCAGGCTGGTTTTTTTTTTTTTTTTTTTTTTTTAATTTTGTTTTGAGACAGGGTCTCAGATGCTTAGCTGGCCTTGAACTTGCAATCCTCCTGCCTCAGCCTCCTAAGTAGCTAGGATTACAAGCAACTCATGTTTTTTCTTGATTAAATTACTTAGCCTCTTTTAAGCCCTCCTTTTCTCCATCTGGAAAATGGGAAAACAACAGTGCTGTCATCAGAGTCCTTGAGAAAAGAAAGCATGATGATACATGTACCTAAAGCACTTAGCCCTTGCATGATTCCACAACTTAATAATAGAAGCAGTTGCTGCTGTTATTATGTGTTTAGGTCATGACTGTGAACACTTTTGGGAAAAGTTAAGAAACTCAAATGTGGAGTTCTTCCAAGGCAACACATCCATCTCTGTTCTAGAACCCAATGTGTAATAGATGCTCAGAAAACACTTGTAGAGCCGGGCGCAGTGGCGCACGCCTGTAATCCCAGCACTTGGGAGGCTGAGGCAGGAGGATCGTGAGTTCAAAGCCAGCCTCAGCAACTTAGTGAGGCCCTAAGCAACTCAGTGAGACCCTGTCTCTAAATAAAATACAAAATAGGGCTGGGGATGTGGCTCAGTGGCCCAGTGCCCCTGGGTTCAATCCCCTGTACCCCCCCCCCCAAAAAAGAAAGAAAACACTTGTAGAGGGGAGAACCTGGGCTTTGCACATCCTTCTATCTACTGTCTCGTAGAGGGCAGTGGGGAGATAGGGATACTTAGGAAAGGCACTCCCTTGGGATAAAGAGCTCATACACTATCCCCCCCTTATACAGGAAGGACTTGAGGATGCCTAACCCATGCTCTTCTCCCCACTCCCCACAGGTTTGGAGGTGGAGGCTTGTCTCAGGAAGTTGGGCCTGGGGTACCGTGCCCACTATGTGAATGCCAGTGCCCGAGCCATCCTGGAAGAACATGGTGGGCTGGCCTGGCTGCAGCAGCTTCAAGAGGCCCCCTATGAGGAGGCGCACAAGGCCCTCTGCACCCTCCCTGGGGTGGGCACCAAGGTGAGGCCCAAAGGAGGTAGCAGCCATTCCATCCACTCACATTGAGAGGAGGGAGTCAGAAAGAGGGCAGGCCTGAGAGTTGGGTAGAGGCCTGGCTTCTGGAGGCAGGGCAGGAAAGAAAAAGGATGAAAGCAAATGTTTTATTAGAGAAAAAGCAGAGTGCTGAGAGAGTATGAAAGACTTTACCTTTTAAATGCCTTCATAGAAAGGCCATTTGTGTCAGTGTGTGTGTATACTGCTCCATGTATGCAGAAATTTCCAGAAGGAATGGCAGGGAATTTAATCGTGGTCTGTAAAGTGGGAATGGTAATATCTTCTCCCCAGATAATGGTGAGAATGTGACCCACAGAAGTATTTACTCAGTAGTAAGTACTTTTAGAAAAATCAATACATATTGATCGAGAATACAGAACAGTAGTAACCTCAGAGTAGAGGAGGAAGCAGTTGGCTTTGGGGATAGCTGCAGGATGCTGGCTGGATGCTGCCATTCCTCCACAGTGGCTCATTCTTTGTCAAAGGTGGCTGACTGCATCTGCCTCATGGCCCTAGACAAACCCCAGGCTGTGCCCGTGGATGTCCATGTGTGGCAGATTGCCCAACGTGACTACAGCTGGCACCCCACCACATCCCAGGCCAAGGGCCCCAGCCCTCAGGCTAACAAGGAACTGGGTGAGGAGAGAGGGTGGGATGTTGGGACATTGGGCTGAGGTGTTAGAAATTTCTCTCTTAATCACCTCTCTCTCAATCTCCACCTCTGTGAATGGGGGACAGGTTGGGCCAGTTAATCTAGCCTTTTCACTTCTGATTTAGGAAACTTTTTCCGGAGCCTGTGGGGACCTTATGCTGGCTGGGCCCAAGCAGTGAGTGTACCTAGGTTTCCCCTCCTCTCTAGCCCAGACCCTAAAGAACTCCCATCCCTGACCCAGTGCACTCTTCCAGCAGTCTGTCCCCATGGACTCTCTTACTTCCACCAGGTAACTGTAATGGACTCTCTCACCAGCCCAGCCCTGACCCCCATGGACTCTTCCACCTTCCTGCACTGTCACCAGCCCCTCTACTCCTATGCCAGTGTACCTTTCTGCCCACACACTGCCCCTCCCACAGGTGCTCTTCAGTGCTGACCTCCGCCAACCCCACCGTTCCTGGGAGCCGCCAGCAAAGCGCAGAAAGAGGTCTGAAGGGCCAGAAGTCTAGGCAAGGGGCACTGGACAAAGGAATTCCTCAACACCTTTCCCCTTCATTCCATGCTTATCTTCCCTCGTCCTCCTTAGGCTTGTGTTGGGAGGGCTCTCCACAGCTACCTCAGGGGCCATGAGTCCCCAAATTAAGCAGTCAGTTTGCATTGCGGGACAGGGTATGGGCTATTTTGGAAGAGAGAACTGTCTGGTTTTATCTTCTTCCCTTTATTACAAGAAGGAACAATAAAATAGAAACATTTGTATGGAAAATGCAGTGAGGAGTGAAAGGAAAGGGGGTGAGGAGGGCAGTGGGTAGGGTGACTCCCCAGTTCACAGAGGGAAGGGAGTAGGCTGCCCCCAGCCCCTCCCATGAAAGAAACCCTGACTCCATCCAGGGCCCTAGAGCTGCGGGGGCAGTGCGGGGGGCAGTTCCGGGCCCGGTTCCACACAGCAGTCTCGACAGCAACAGCCGGCTGCTGGCCCTGTGTGGGAGGAGAGAATACAATTGGCAGTAGGGCACACCCTGCACTCCAGCTGGGTGTCTCTTCATGGCCCACCCACGCTCTTCCAAGCATCCCTGCTCCTCACCCCCAGCTGTTGGCGTCAGCAACTCCCCGTGACTCGTCTGTCCCTGCCCCTCCTGGCTGGTGCCCAACTGTAGCTTCCTCATGTGCCGAACCACAGCCGTGGCATTGAAGGCTTGCTGTGGAGAGAGGGGAGAGGGACTTCTGAGCAGGTGGTAGCTCATGGGTCAGGGGCTGGCAGTAGAATTCTTGCAATGGTATTTTTTGTTTGTTTATTCTTCATTCAGGTGTTATTTAGTGACTTCTGTAAGATCCCCAAATCCCCACAAGGCTTTTTTGTTGTTGTTAAACCATCTGGGGATTGACTCCAAGGGTGCTCTACCGCTGAACTACAACCTCAGCTCTTTTAGATCTTTTTTAAACTTTATTTTGAGACAATGTCTCTCTGAATTTACCCAGACTAGCCTCCAACTTGCAGTCCCCATCTCAGCCTCCCAAGTCACTGGGGTTACAGGTATGCACCACCATACTCAGCCTCTACAAGGCTTTATGAAATTCTGTTCAATTGCAGTTAAACATGTGTGTACATATATATAGAATGTGTACATTCTTTGTTTATGTGTATATAAACATTCTTTGTTTATATGTATACTATGTATACGTATACATATAAACAAAATGCAGTGAGGAGTGAGAGGGAAGGGGATGAGGAGGGCAGTGGGTAGGGTGACTCCCCAGTTCAAAGAGGGAAGGGAGTAGGCTGCCCCCAGCTCCTCCCACGTATACATATAAACAAAACTACAATTCATATTCATATGTAATAGCAAACACTATATAGCATTATGTGTCAGGCAGTGTTTTAAGTATTTTGCATGATGATTCATATAATCTTTCCAAAATTCCAAATTTCAAAAGTGATCTGCTTTTGAGGGGCAGGTTCCAGGGATTGAACTCAGGGGCACTCGACCACTGAGCCACATCCCCAGCCCTATTTTGTATTTTATTTAGAGACAGGGTCTCAGCTGGGTGCCGTGGCACATGCCTGTAATCCCAGCACTTGGGAGGCTGAGGCAGGAGGATCGAGAGTTCAAAGCCAGCCTCAGCAACTTGGCGAGGTCTCAAAATACAAAATAGGGCTGGGGATGTGGCTCAGTGGTGGAGTGCCCCTGGGTTCAATCCCGAGTACCAAAAAAAAAAAAATAGAGACAGGGTCTCACTGAGTTGCTTAGCACCTCACTTTTGCTGAGGCTGGCTTTGAACTCGTGATCCTTCTGCCAAGCTGCTGGGATTACAAGCATGCTCCACCACACCCAGCAGGTAAGCACTTTTAATATCACTAATTTCAAAGGAGGAAACTAAGGTATAGAAAGGCCAAGAAACTTAACTTCTGTGTGTGATTTTTTTGTTTTCTTTTCTTTTCTTTTTTTTTTTTCCAATACTGGCCTTGCATATGCCAGGCAAGCACTCTACCACTGAGCTATACCCTGGCCCAGGCTGGCCCTGAATTTACAACCCTCCTGCCTCACCTTCCTGAGTACCTAGGATTATAGGTGTGCACCACTACTCCTGGCTGTGTATGTCATCTTTTATTCATCTTATCCCCTAGATTCTCCTATATAACCCTCAAAAACCATGTTGAAAACAAACCAATCCCCCCGAGACATGTCCTGCCTCTGAGATAACAATCACAGTTATGGTAATTCCCAGATTAATCTGTCCCCAACCAGAAGGTTGGGACAGCCCTTGCCATCTCTCCTCATACCCTCAGCAACCATTCCTCTATCACTTCTTATTGATTCTGCCTTCTCAATGATTGCTGTTCTCAGCTCTATTTTCTATTCCTGTTGCTGCTGCCCTGGGTCAAGTCTTCCCCATCTCCTGCCTGCATCTCTGCCACAGCCTCTGATTCATCTCCGTCTTCACTCTTTGCTGTTTTTTTATAGCCTGGGAGCTCTTTCTAAATGGCAGTTTCTTACTTGAAGTCCTTCTGGGGCTCTTCATCCTCAATGTCAAGTTGGTGCTCCACTGTGGCATATGAGGCCCTGAGTGGCCTGGCCCTTACTGACATCTCCAGCCTTCTCTCTTGCCACTCAGTCTCTTCATTCCCTCCAGTTCAGCCAGCTTATCACATACATTTCTGACTGGTCAGCCCCACTCTCTGGCCCCTGGAACTTTGTGCCCCTGTTCCCTGTGCCTTGGACATTGCTACTCACTTGACAGATCCTTCAGGCCATCACCACCTACATGACCCTTCCTGGACTTCGTAGAAGGCATACTATTTTCCCTCTAGACCTGGAGGTTAGGGACCCTCTCAGGATGAAGAGATATCATGAAGTATTTATTGAATGAATGAGTGAGGTCTTTCAGAAAGCAGCCCTGAGCAGTTACTGCATGTCTGACTTGGAACTGTGCAAACTGAGCCTGGGTGAGGGTGGGGAGGAGCCTGGGGAGGCTGGGACCCAGGAGTAGGGCCATGGGCTCACCTTCCATTTACTCTTAGCAAAGTTCTTCTTGATCTGCTCACTCACGGACTGGTGGATATTCTTATCTAGAGCCGTATCTCCTGCAATCCTAGAATGGGGATATGTGAAGGGTTGCATGTGAGGGTAGAGGCAGGCCTGGGGGCCTAGGCCTTACCCCCGCCCACAGCCTGTGGGGACTCTCACCATGGGTGCTGCAAAGCCTGCTCACAGGTGAACCTCTTCTCTGGATCCTTCTCCATCAAATGCCGGATGAAATCTTTGGCTGAATCCCCAAGACAAAAGCAAAGGCACAGCATGGCAGTGCCTGTGGACACCCCTGGGACAATACTCCCTGATGTCTGGTCTGGCCACAAAGCAAGACAGAGGGGCCAGATCTATCCATGCACCACCCCACCTCAGTCCAGCCTCCCAACTCTCTCCATTCTCTCTTAAAAACATGTTCTTAGAGAAGACTCCCTTCAGTGTATTCACACTATGTGTGAACAACTGGGGATGCCTTCACTGGCTTGCTTCTTTGGGGGGGGGCACAAAAGGAGGGATGAAAATGTTCATGGTGGTATCTTAGGCATTAGGAAGTCAGTAGGGGAGGTATTTTCAAAAATACTATGTTTGAAGACTGAATCAATGAATGCCTACAAGTTTCTCAGACTGGGAGCCAAGCAGAGGGAAAACCCTGAGGTGGGAATTCTGACCTCAGACAACTTATCCTGGGACTGGGGGACCTGACTAGGGAGACCCCCCAGAGCAGAAGAAGAAGGCGCCAGAGGCAGGGCCCAGGGGAAGAAGGCAAAGTCCAAAATACCAGAGTCAGAGATGTCGTCCCAGTAAGGAGAGTCAAACTCGTACTCGGCTTTCAAAATCTGTTCAAAGAGTTTGGCATCATTCTCGTCATAGAAGGGGGGATAACCGCAGAGCCTGGGCAGGGAGAAACTCATCCTGATTTCCACTCTCAGTGTACCCAGGCATCAGGCAGAACTCATAGGAAAGAGTTCCCCCTCTGTAAAATCTGCCCCTCCTGCCTTGCTCTCACTCCTGTTTAGCTACACTGGCCTTTTCTGTTCCTTGACCATGCTGCCATTTTGCCATCCTCAGAGCCTTTGCACTGCCATTCCCTCTGCCTAAACTCTTGCCCACATCTCATGAGTGCCTCACTTCATTCAAAATGCCACTCAGATGTTACCTCCACAGAAAGCGCCCTCCCTGACCTTATCTGAAATGCAGCACTCCCCATTTCCCTACTCCTGTTGGATTTTTTCCCTTGGCATTTTTTGTTTTGTCATTTAATATTGTATAGATTTATTTACTTGTTTTGTTGATTTTCTGTCTCCCCTACTACAATATCAGCTCCCTGAGGGCCAACACTTGGTCTGGTTTGTTCTCTGCTAAGTCCTCATGCTTGGCACAGTGCCTGAAACATAGTATCTATTGAATGAAGTGATATTAGTAATTAATAGGTAGATTAACTACGGATGGAGGGAAGTAAGGAATAACAGTGGAAGAGGAAAGAAGAGGAGAGGTCAACTCTGGAGCTACTGTGGCCACACCCCCACTTACAGGATGTAGGCAATGACCCCAATGGACCAGCAGTCCACGGCCTTGCTGTAGGGCTTCTGGGCCAGGACCTCAGGGGCTGTGAAGGAAATGGGACATGGTAGTGACAAATTTCCCTGCAGCTTCTGGTTCCTCCCATGCCCGCAGTCCCAGCACAGGGCCCTCCGCACCCACGTATCCTGGGGTTCCGCAGGCTGTGGAGAGCACACTGCCTGGGTCCTCCATCTTGGAGAGGCCAAAGTCAGAGATCATGATCTTGGAGTCTTCATCTAGGCTGTAGTACAGCAGATTCTCTGGCTTGAAAGGCAAGCAGGAGGGAAAGGAACAGTCAGATGGCCAGAGGCTGGCAGAACCTTCCCAAGTACCCCTTGAGAAATAGTGGACTCCTCTGACCCCCCTCAAAAGTCACTGTGGCTGCCATGTAGGCTGGAAGCATAAGGAACTCCAGGGAGTTCTCTGGCCAAAAGTTCCAGAAAGGAGCTGGGCACAGTGGTACCTGCCTGTAATTCCAGCGGCTTGGGAAGTTGAGGCAGGAGGATTGTGAGTTAAAAGCCAGCCTCAGCAACTAAGCAACTCAGTGAGACCCTGTCTCTAAATAAAAATACAAAATAGGCCTGAGGATATGGCTCAGTGTTTGAGTGCCTGCATTCAATCCCCAAGACAAAAAAAAAAAAAAACAGTTCCAGAAAGGACAAGGACCCAGGGGTGTGGGAAGGAATGTTATATAAACCTTAGGTGTGTATTGCAAAGCCCTAAAAAAAAATTCTGGCAATTAGTGTATGCCAGGGCCTGGGTGAGTGCTTGGTGGATTCCCACCTTCCCTGCCAGGTCAGCGTGAACAAACCCATTTTACAGATGAGAAAAAAAGTGCCTCAAGAGGCAAAGTGACTTGCCCAAGAGCCCAGTTATGGAGTAGCACAGCCAGAATTCAAACCCAGAGTGCTAGTCTCATCCAGCACTCTTCTCCCAGGCCAGAATGAGATGTACTACAGAATGTGCACCCCATCATTTTCTCTGAAGAGCAGGATTCCAGTTCACCTTTGTGTCCCTTTGAGTGTCTGAACTTGAATGGGAAGAGGCACTTTGGGGGTCACAGGGTCTATTTTGCAGATAGGAAGCTGAGGCTTAATGAGGAAGTAATAACAGCCCATGGTCGACATTGAGGGGTCTCCAAAGGCCCTGCCCCCAGGCCCCAGCTCACTGTACCCCAGCTCACACACACCTTGAGATCACGGTGTACAATACCCAGGTCGTGCAGGTACTTGACAGCATCCAACACCTGGAAGATGAGGCGACTGGCATCCCTCTCTGTGTAGAAGCCTTTTTCCACAATGCGGTCAAACAGCTCCCCGCCAGACACCCTGTAGCAGGGGACAGGACAGTCTGGCCAAGAGAGTTGGGGTAGCAGGGAGAGGTGTGAGCAGGGCAGGGGCAGGGCCACTCACAGCTGCATGATGAGGTAGAGGTGGCCCCCACTCTCATAGATGTCATCCAGGGCTACAATGTTGGGGTGCTTGATCCTGAGACGAGAAATGAGCAATTCAGAGCTGAGGACAGCTCAAGCAACTCCCCAGTGCCTCCAGACCCAGGCAAGCCAAACCAGGGATCTCCCCCCTACCTGAAAAAGCGGATGTGCCAAGATTTATTAAAATTTCTTAGGAGGCAAGAGCAGTGGGACAAACACTGGGTTCTGGCCTCCTACAGAACTGGGTCCAAATCCTGCCTCTGCCACATGCTGCTTAGGTGTCTTTTCATAGCACTGATCAATAGAGGACTTGTAAAAGTTTTCTGTGCCTACATATTTGTCAGCTTTCCCCATCAGGTCAGCTCTGAAAGTCCAGAGGCTTTGTCTTGGTCACCAGTGTTCTCTGGCTCTGGGACATAGTAGGTACTCAGTGACACTGATAGAATTCAATGTAACCTCACTGAGCCTGTTTTTCTGTCTAAAATTAAGCCAGAGATAGTACTTCCCTCAAAGAATAGGTGAAGATCATATGAGATGATTCAGATGACATGCTTGGCATACTGTAAATAAAGGAGGGCTGGGGTTGTGGCTCAGTGGTAGAGTGCTCACCTAGGACGCATGAGGCCCTGGCCAGTCAGAGTAGTCTGCCCCTGATACACTGGTCGTGTGATGCAAGCCAAGTTACTGGTTCTGTGAGAATGAGGTATCTTTCCTATATTAGTTTATTCATTAAAATTAAATAAAGGTATTGTATTCACTTATAACTAAAAAATATATTTTAAAAAAAAACAATAAATGAACTGATAATGGTGATTGAGCTTAATGATGAGGAAGACTTGGCTCTCCCAGAAACTTGGTAAGTGTCTTTGAGAGGGTTCCTTGCTCTCTAGGCCTGTTTCTCCAACTGTCACCCTTTGATAACGGAAAGGATCATTCCTTCCCTGGTGGTTGGGAAGCTTAGGAAAGATTGGAAGTGAAGAGTAAAAGATTTCCAGTGAAAGCAGGAGATTTCTTGGTACAAGCAATTCATAGAACAGTTGGTTGTTCATTGTGTGTGGGGTGGGTGGCAAACAGGCAGTTTTAAACTTTCTGAGTGACATATATCAGAGGAACTCAAGTTAGGTTCAGAGATAACAGTAGTTAAGATACGTGAGTTCAAGCTGTGTTTAAGGGTTGACCTTGAGACCTGATGGAACAGATTAATCCCAGGCATCTCAGTCACATCTGTCATGTTAGCTATTGTGCCAGCCACTTGAAATAAAGAGTGTCTAAAGCTGTCCATACCCTGCCCAGTGGAAGTTCTTGTCCCCACTTTACAAATGAGCACTTTATGAGACTTGGAAGGTTAAATGATTTGTCAAAAGGAGGAGGATAGGAGGGGTCAAGGCAGAGTCACCCTGGGGCAGGGACAAGCTATGGCCCACGCACTTGTGCAGGACAGCGATCTCATTCTCCATGCTGCCCTCTTTGCCCTCCAGGGCCTTCTTGGCGATGCATTTGATGGCCACCAGCTTCTGAGTCCTCTTATCTTCTGCCAGGATTACCTCTGAGAAGGCCCCGCTGCAGGGAGAGAGGATTCCAAAGGTGAGGATCTGGAGTCCCAGCTTCCCTTCAGCCTCTCCTACATCCCTTATGAATTGTATGACCATCTCTGGACCAAGGGACCAAGGAGGTGGAATGAGGCCCCCACCCCCAAGCACTCTTCCACCCCCTGGCTCGAGAAGTGGCCACATGACCTGACCCTGGCCAGTCAGAGTAGTTTGCCCTGGACACATTATTTGGTCATGTGACACAGCCAAGTCACTATGAGAATGAGGTAGTCTTTCCTATATTGTTTGTTTATTCATTTATTTTTCATCTGTTTTACAGTACTGGGGAAAAAATCCAGGGCCTCACACATGCTAGGCAAGTGCTGTATTGTTGAGCTACATCCCCAGCCCAAGGTACTCTTTCCTGCTAAGCTGTTAAGATATATATAGGCCTGGAGCGGGTGGTGGCCATCTTTGCCATCTCCTGGAAAGAACCTATTTGAGATTGAATAACACAAAGGAAATCAGACCCAAGAAATGGTCAAAGACGCTGGGTGCGGTGGCACACGCCTGTAATCCCAGCACTTGGGAGGCTGAGGCAGGAGGATCGCAAGTTCAAAGCCAGCCTCAGCAACTTAGTGAGGCCCTAAGCAACTCAGTGAGACCCTGTCTCGAAATAAAATACAAAATAGGGCTGGGGATGTGGCTCAGTGGCCGAGTGTCCCTGAGTTCAATCCCCAGTACCAAAAAAAAAAAAAAAAAAGAAAGAAAGAAAGAAAGGAAGAAAAAGAAAAAAAAATGGTCAAAGATAATTCCTGATAACATGAGGACCCCTGGATATAATCAGGCCATAAATCCCCTAAGTTTTTTGATTGTGTACATGGTTCATTCATTCATTTTTTTTTCTTGCTAAAGCAGAGTCATAAATAATAATACCCTTAGAACCTTGAAAATTCAGCATTACTTGGGAACTTTATATAAATGCAGAATCTGAGGCCCTATCCCAGATTTCCTGCATTTTAACAAAGACCTCAAGTGATTTGTATATGCACCGAAGTTTAAGAAGTAGGCTCTGAGGAATGGATAAATCCATTTACGCTCAACTTCACTGATTAAGGAGGATTTTTAAGGGTATTCTTTGCACATCTTTAGCTTTACCTGGGAGAATAAGAAGTAATGAGTCAAAGAAAAGCATTCCTCATGGTGACATTTCAATAACCAGTGACTGCAGTGATTTCATCTTTGGTTTCCAGTCTTTACCCAGCACTGGTAATGGAGCAATGCACAACCTCAGTTTCTAAACCCAGGCCAGAACACCCACCTCTTGACAAATTGGATAAATGGCCCTTTTATTCTCCCCCACTTCCTTCTCTTCATTAGGAATTTCTCTGCCTTTGCAAGAACAGCCCCTGTCCCAGAACAGCCCCTGTCCCAACCACTGCCAGACAGACATGAGACATGTAGTCCACTCTGGGCCATTGCAAGATTGCCACAGGCCCTAGTCTGTAGGAAACAGGAAATGTTGATCAGCTGACCTGAGGAAGCACCACTCTGGACTTAGCCTCCCCCAGCCATCCAGGCTCAGGAGCAAGACCCTTCCCAATTCTACCCCCAGCTCAGAAACAGCCCCCCAACCCACCCTGAGACTCACGTGCCCAGAACATCTCTGAAGTCATAAATGTCCCTAATGTCCTCCGCCTGCTTCCAGTTGGGGCATTCTACTGCCCCCGGCATGGCCCACTGCCCCCCAGCCACAGCCAGGGCTCCTGGAAAGAGAATGAAGGAAGGAGACTCAGTAAGGCTCAGTCTTTCTCAAATGTACTGCATGCCCCGTTCAGTTATTCAACCTGCGTTCATTCACTCCTCAATTCATTCATTTACTAGTCATTGTTCATTCACAACATCCATTCAGCAAATTCTATGCTTAAGAGAAATGTCTTTCATGATGACAGCAAAATTCAACAAAGTCATTCTTCATTTTTGTATTCTTGTTCACTTCCCGGTTTCTCCCTCTCCAAATCCAAACACCCAAAGAAACCTGAAGCCCTGGAGGGGGCAACAGATAAAACCCAAGGACAACTTGCAGAAGCCCAGGGCCCTGGAGGTTCCCTCTCCCCAGAACCAATCATGTCCCAGCTTTACCTTGGGAACTGCTGGGGTGTCTCCTCTCCCTCCTCCTCCCCACCCTGGCCTCTCTCGGAAATCAGGTTTCCGGCAGCCTGGGCTTCCAGCAATATCTCAGCCACGTTTTTAAATAGCTCCTTCTCACTGTTACTAAGGCAACAACAGCCACAGCTGGAGCTCCCCAGGCCTCTCCCTCCTGACTCCCTAAATGGTCCCACCCAGTCTGTCCCCTCCTGGCCTCATCTTACCCTGATTCAGCTTGGAACTTCCCCCTCACTGAGGTCTCTGCTCATCACACAGGAGAGGGTGAGTTCTCCTCCCATTTATCAGATGGAGAACAGGTGGGAAATAGGTAGTGGTGGCTCCAGAGTGACCCAAATGACACCCAGCCAGGGTCCCAGCTAAGCTTGCTAAGTAGGGCAGAGGCCACAGGAGCTGTTCTCAACTAGTCTTTCCGATATGAAGCTAGACTGGGGCCCATCCCAGTACCACAGAGGGTAAGGCCAAAATAACCTAGCATGCTGTGTGTCCTCAGGGAGGATGCTTTCCTTTTCTGTTTCTTCTGTGGGACAAAGAGGGGAAGGTGCCCTGACCAGAGCCCTGGTATGAGATTCTACTCCTTGGATGGGACCTTGTTTCCAGGAGGCCCTGACCACCCATCCCAGGGGCAACTTCTAAGAAAGAAGACTTCATGGTAAGCTAAAGGCAGCCTTAAACCCTTATGAAGGCTGGCACATTAATGACCCTTACAGACTACATCCTGTACTAGCCATTCCAGCCAACCCTCCTCCACACCCCAAACACCTGCCTCCAAGACCTATCATACCTTGTATCCAGGTATCACAGCACCTGGTTATACATGTACACAACACTCCCCAGATGGCCTCCTACATTAACACCTACTCGCCCATCCATATATTCCTCAGACCCCTTTTACATTTCAAAACACATCCACACACACACCCACGTTCCCATCTATCAGACATCCCAGATTCACTTACACCCTGCCCTCTTCAACTCCTCACCTACACCCTAGAAACTCCGCAGTCTAAATCCCAACAGTACCCCACATTTCAACACCCCCCCAACTTACTATCCTTAGAGCCAGACAGCAGCACACATACCTGACACCACCCTCTGCAGCAAAAAGAACGCATCCCGACATCCCACCCATGACCCATGAGGATACCCTTACACATGAGCGCCGCAACCCCATAGCTGATCCACACGCCACCATTGACATTAGGACACCTTAACATGCCCCCCCAACACGCATATACACATATCTATATCCAGATGTCCACGCCCTTCCACATTCAGGCCTGCAGAACTTGTGCGCGCACACAGACCCCCTCTCCCCACCCTGCCCTGTCACCCTCTCAGTTTCCCACGGCCCTCCCTGGCACCTGCTGGGCCTGGAGCAGAGGTCGGGGAGAAAGGCCCAGCCCTGTCCTTCCAGGGTGCAGCCCTCCCGGGCAACCCCTTCCATCTTTGGGCGAGGGTACTCAGCTGCTGGAGGCTCCCGTAGCCCCGTTAGCGCTCAAGGGTGCCGGCTGGCAGCCCTGAGCCGTACCTGCGGCTGCCCCGCCGCGGGGCTGGCTGGAAGGCCGGAGGTGGCTGGTGCCGAGCTCTGGCCGCGGTCCGCCTCCACTGCGCGACTGGCCCGCTCGCCCGCTCTCTCTCTTGGGCTGAATTCGGGCTCCGCTGGCTCCCTCCGCCCGCCTGCGGCTCTGATGTCAATGGAGGAGGAGCCTGCGGCGGAGGGACCGGGGATTGAGAGCAGAGGGTGGTGCCGCTACCGGGCTGGAGAAGGGGCGCGGGCGTGGGAGACCCGTGGGTTCTAATTAGACCCGCTGCTAGATGCTTCCCACCCTTCGACTGCAGAGGGGACAACTGAGGTCCAGAGAAAAGATGGTTTCTAAACCAGCAGTTGGTCAATGGAAAAGCAGGATTCGAACCTGCACTGTGGGATGCCTGAGACTGGCCAGTTTCACTCTGCCGCCTCCTGGATTTTCTTTCTGACCAGTTAGAGCCGCTCTTAAGGCTCCTAGGCTCTTTCCTCCCCGCTTTCCCTACCCTGCAGTGGGGAAATTAGGCCCATAGAAGGGCCCAGAAGGCTGGTGGGGTAGGAAGATGGGGGAGTAGGGAGAAACAAGGCAAAGGCAAGCCGTGAGTCTAGGCCCCAATGACAGGCCGGTCAAGTGAGGCCTGAGGAACCTCAGAGACTGAGATGAGGCTCCAATCCCCAGCATTTGCCCCTCAGAGCCAGCGAGCTGGCCAGAGGGACTGGGCAGAGAGGGAAGCGGGGAGGGGGAAGTTTAGTCTGGATCCTGAAGGAAGCAGGCCAAAGAGGACTAAGTTGCCATGTGACTGGGCAGGCGCCAGGGGCCCATGGCTGAAGGCCAGGTTGGGGGGGCGGGGGCAGAAGCTGGCTTCTGGGGCCTCAGGCAAGGGGCCAAGGGACCTGACCCAAGTTGGCTTATGCAAGACATTCCTTGGGAATAAATTCTGTGCCGGCTAGGAACCGGGGAGCAGTTCATAGGAGTTGGAGGTATGGCTGGACTTGGAGCCAGTCAGAGGAGATCCACTGCTTGAGACCTCCACTGTACCTCCACCCACTTTACAGTGCCACTTTCTCTCCTGGATTCCTGAGTTTTCCAGCTGAAGATGGAGAGAGTGGTGCTGACCCCCAACACATTTCAGCTGGCTTTTTCTTCCCTTTTCACAGGGTGGCCAATTTATTATGCCCATTTTTACAGAGGAGAGAATAAAATGGCTGAGATTCCTAAAAAGGGCTTGGAGTTTCCCTCCCCTTGCTTTACCTCTGAGTCTCAGTTTCTTCCTCTGGAATACGAGAATATTGATGACTGACTCAGGATTCTTCTAAGAATCCTATGAAGTAATGAATACGAAATACTCAGAACTTCAGTTCAAAACATGAAAGCAAGACTGTAGATCAAGACTCGAAGTGGGGGGGGGGGGATGGTGCACGCTTGTAATCCCAGCACTTGGGAGGCTGAGGCAGGAGGATCGTGAGTTCAATTTAGCCAGGCCCTAAGCAACTCAGTGAGACCCTGTCTCTAAATAAAATACAAAATAGGACTGGGGATATGGCTCAGTGGTGGAGTGCCCCTGGGTTCAATCCCTAGTACCAACAACAACAACAAAAAAAGACTCTTGAGAAAGGACTTGATTTTCGAGCATGGTGGCGCACACCTGTAATCCCAGCAGCTTGGGAGGCTGAGGTAGGAAAGTCTTGAGTTCAAAGCCAGCCTCAGCAAAAGCAAGGCGCTAAGCAACTCAGTGAGACCCTGTCTCTAAATAAAATACAAAATAGGATTGGAAATGTGGCTTAGTGGTCAAGAGCCCCTGAGTTCAATCTCTGTACCTCCTAAAAAGGTCCTGATTTGGCCAGAGATGGGGACCAAGGGATAATTTCTTCTTCTTCTTCTTTTTTTTTTTTTCCTCAGGGCTGGGGATTGAACCCAGGGCCTTCTGCTTGCAAGGCAAGCACTCCACCAACTGAGCTATATCCCCAGCCTTGAGGGATAATTTCTGTCTCTCAAATCTCAGTATCACAGACTCTGGCCTGTGAAAAACCACTTCTGGCCCAGGGCTGAGCCTCTATTCTCCCCTTTACCCATCGAGCACACCCCCTGAACTGAGTTTTTTAGCACCAATTTCCTGTTTATCTCTATGACAACACTCTCTGGTTGATAAGGTGGCCTCTGTCCTGCTGAGAACTTGTACAACTTTTATGTTCCTTTTTATATTTTGTTGTTTTTAAGCATTTTGGAGAGCACCTATGCTCCTCCCTTTGACATTCTTTTATTTTTTAAAAATATTTCTAGCAAACAAGTAATACACAGTGCAAGCGCTCTCCCACTGAGCCACAACCCCAGCCCCAGCCCTTTTTCAAGAGAGGGTCTCTATAACATGGAGATGTCTGACCTATTTACAAGAAAATTACATAAAATATTAAAAACACACAAAGACTATCCTTGCTACTGGTAAGGTTCTTTCACTTGCCAGGTAGCAGAATCCCAGCCTTATACCAGCTTCACCAAAGAGGAATCTATTAACTGGGTGCAGTGGGACATACCTGTAATCCCCTGAAATCCTAGTGATTTGGGAGGCTGAGCAGAATTGCAAGTTCAAGGCAACCTGGACAACTTAGCAAGACACTGTGTCAAAATGAAAAAATAGAAAGGTCTGGGGATGTAGCTCAATGATCGAGCATGCCTGGGTTCAATCTCTAGTTCAACTGGGCACTGTGGTGCACACTTGTAATCCCAGCAGTTTAGGAGGCTGAGGCAGGAGAATTGGAAGTTCAAAGCCAGCCTCCGCAATTTAGCAAGGCTCTAAGCAATTTAGGGAGACCAGGTTTCTAATAAAATATAAAAAAGAGCTGGGGATGTGACTCAAAGGTTATGTGCCACTGGGTTAAATTCCCAGTATGACCCCCTACCAAAAAAAATGGTCTCTAGTTTAACGCGCATGGGCGCACACACACAGGAATCTATGCTTCACCATAGATGGCACAAGATTCAAGAAAAGACACCAAGGACCAGGATCTTGGAGACTGAAACTAGAGACGCAGTACTCTTAGAATTTGCTTTCTTTCTCTTGTCTTGATTTCTCTATGCATGTTAAGTTCTTTTCCTCTGTCACTTAATATTGTTTACCTGGCAGGAAATAGAGTGGTAGGCCCTGCTTTCCCACTAAACCCAGCAGGAGAACTATCCTCAGTTTCACCTACTCTCAAAGAATTGTTTTTAAAATTATTTTATTTATTCATTTGTTATTTTCATGTGGTGCTGAGGATCAAACCCAGTGTCACACATGCTGGGCAAGCTCTCTCTGCCACTGAGCTACAACCTCAGCCCCCATCAAAGGATTCTGATTGCTGGGCATGGTGGCGCACGCCTGTAATCCAAGCCACTTGG
This sequence comes from Glaucomys volans, assembly GCA_020662805.1. Classification (NCBI taxonomy): domain Eukaryota; kingdom Metazoa; phylum Chordata; class Mammalia; order Rodentia; family Sciuridae; genus Glaucomys; species Glaucomys volans. The sequence goes on along the minus strand of JAJEJO010005383.1, from coordinate 308,222 downwards.
GAGGCTGAGTCAGGAGGATCACAAGTTCAAAGCCAGCCTCAGCAACTTAGCGAGGCCCTAAGCAACTCAGTGAGACCCTGTCTCTAAATAAAATACAAAATAGGGCTGGGGATGTGGCTCAGTGGCCAAGTGTCCCTGAGTTCAATCCCTGGTTCCAAAAAAAAAAAAAGGATTCTGATTGGCTCTGCTTGAGCCATTGAGTGATGTGCCTTCCTCTTGGTCCCCAAAATGTTGTTAGGGGAATGAGGTACTCTATTGGGCAAGTGTTTTGTGATGGGAAGCCACACCAGAGTCACAGGAATGAAAAAGTCACCTTTTCCAAAGGAAATATGAGTGCTAGGCAAGCAAGAACATCAAATTCATCTCCAACCTGCTCCCACCAACCAAAGATAAATATTGTTGGCATTTTGAGTGCATATTCTTCTGTAGGATTTTGGATACATATACATACTTCTTCCTGCAGCCCCTATTTCCATTGAACATATTTCAAGTTACTAATCAAAAAATGAGTCAAGTAAGCCCCGTGCAGTGGCAAATGTCTGTAATCCCAGCAGTTTGAGATTACAAGTTAAAGGCCAGCCTCAGCAATTTAGCAAGACCTTGTCTCAAAATAAAAAAAATGGCTGAGGATGTGGCTCAGTGATTAAGAATTTCTGGGTTCAATCCATGGTACCCCCCCAACCCCAAAAAGAAAAGAGCAATCAAATATATGCAGAAAAAAGGAATAGTCTTGAGGGGCTGGGGTTGTGGCTCAGTGGGTAGAGAGCTTGCCAGGCATGTGTGAGGCAATGGGTTCAATTCTCAGCACCACATATAAATAAAGTAAAGGTCCATGAACAACTAAATAAACTTTTAAATGTATAAAAAAAGATGACAAAATAGGTCAGACAGGGCTGGGGATATAGCTCAGTTGGTAGAGTGCTTGCCTCCCAAGCACTCAAGCATAAGGGCCTGGGTTCAATCCCTGGCACCACAAAAAAAAGAAAAAAAAAAGGTCAGAATCTCCATCTTATAGAGACCCTCTCTCAAAAAGGGCTGGGGCTGGGGTTTTGGCTCAGTGGGAGAGCGCTTGCACATGTGAGGCACTGCTCAGTACTGCATAAAAATAAATAAATAAAATTGTGTCCATCTAAAAAAGTATTTTAAAAAAGTATTTAAAAACTAAAAATGTATTTAAAAATAAATAAATAAATAAATAAATAAATAAATAAATAAAAAGGGCTGAGGATGTAGCTCGGTAGTAAAACACCCCTGGGATCAATCCCCAGTACCATAAGAGAAGAAAAATTTAAAAATCCAATTATTTACAGTCCCAGCACTTCAGAGGCTGACAGGAGGATGGCGTGAGCCCTGGAGTAGGATCAGTCTGTGCAACATCGCAAGACTTTATTTAAAAAATAAATAAATAAAAAAGCCTTTAAGGGGCTGGAGCAGTGGCTCAATGGTAGAGCACTCGCCTAGCATGTGTGGGGCACTGGGTTTGATTCTCAGCACCTCATATAAATAAATGAATAAAATAAAGGTCCATCAACCATCAAAAAATTTTTTTAAAAAGTCTTTAAAAAAAGACTCCTGTAGCTGGGAAAAAAGAGGAGAAAGAAAAAAAAAAACAAAGCCAATCTCCTCGTCCCCAAATTCGAAATCATAGTGAACAGTGAAAGGCAAATTTCAGACTTGAAAAATGTTAAACAGATGATAGGCTAATAATTTCATTATATAAACAACACATAAAATTCATAACAAACAGACTTAGAACCCAATAAATGGTCAAAGAACACACAATAAACCTGGGACTTTTCTCTATTACTATAAAAAAGACGTACAAATCAAAAGAAGAGGTAATTTATAGCCTTACAGATCTGAAGTTTAAAAAAAAAATCCGGCAACACCAAAGACATGAGGAATGAGTACTCCTAAATTCTCTTGGAAATGACTTGCTAAAGGATTTGGAAAGGAATTTGGCAGTCTACATCAAAGACCTCACTTATGTCCAAGCCTTTTTTTTTCTAATATTTATTATTTAAAATTTTTTTTCATACATGTATATAGGGTAACAATATCTGTCTCATTCTACCATCCTGCCCATCCCCACTGCCCCATCCCTCCCCTTACTCCCCTCGGAATAATCCAAAGTTCCTTTATTCTTCCCCACATACCCCTCACTGTGGATCAGCATCCACTTATCAGAGAAAGCATTTGACCTTTGGTTTTTGGGGATTGGCTTATTTCACTTAGCACGATGTTCTCCAGCCAGGCATTTTTTAAAATCATTATTTTGGTACTAGGGATTGGACCCAGGGGTGTTCTACTACTGAGCTACATCTACCACCCTTTTTATTTATTTATTTTCAGATAGAGTTTTGCTAAGTTGCTGAGACTGGTCTTGAACTTTTGATCCTCCTACATCAGCCTCCTGAGTCCCTAGGACTTCAGGTGAGTACCACCACATCGATCATTGTCCAAGCCTTTTGATCCAGGGATTTCCTTTCTGGGAATTTCAAGGAACAATCCTAAGTTAGGACAAAGCTATTTCCTATGAGATATTTGCAGAACATTTTTTGTTTGAAGAAATATATATATAATAAATATATATAAAGACATATAACATGTATGCATATATATGTATTATATATTTCTATAAACATGCATGTGTGTGTGTGTGTGTGTATATATATGTGTATATATATATATATACATATACATGCTAAGGATCAAACCCAGGGCCTTGCACATGCTAGGCAAGTGCTCTACCACTAACCTTCAAACCCCAGTCCAAGAAATACATCTGTATCTATGTCTACATCTATATCTATATATATGTATATGTATATATATGTCACATGAATATTCCCAGCACCCTCAAAAAATATATATATTTTTTTTTTTGTGGGGCTGGGGATTGAACTCAAAGGTTTTGGGCATATTCTACCACTGAGCTATTCCCCCAGCACCTCCTGAGAAATATTTTTGCAATAGCAAAACTTAGAAGAAATTACCAAGAGGGGAATGATTAAAAAACATGAGGTACACCTACCAGATGGAATATTCACAGCAACCTATTTAATAAAAGGAATAAACTCTTATAAGGTTAAGCAGGTGTGCAGTATAACTCCAATGCAATATGCAAACCACAAATTTAGTCATAACTGAAAGAGGAACACCACAAATGTTACAGTGGTCAAAAATTACTTGGGCCTGGTGTGGTGACACACTCCTGTAATTCCAGGGACTCTGCAAGTTGAGGCAAGAGAATCCCAAGTTCAAAGCCAGCCTTAGCAACTTAGGGAAGCCCTGTCTCAAAATAAAAATTAAAAAGGCGTGGGGATGGGGATGTAGCTTAGTGGTTAAGCACCCCTGGGTTCAATGCCTAGTACTTAAAAAAAAAAAAGTTACTTGAAAAAATTATACCTCAACATGATGAGTGTATACAAATCTAATATTCAGTTATTTAAATTTTTATTTTAAAAACTGTAAGAAGGAGCCAGGCTGGGCATGGGGGTGCACACCTGTAATTCCAGCACTTCGGAGGTTGAGGCAGGAGGACCGCGAGTTCAAAGCTAGCCTCAGCAACTCCACCAGCAAGGCCCTAAGCAACTCAGTGAGACCCTATCTCTAAATAAAATACAAAAAAGGGCTGGGGATGTGGCTCAGGGGTGCAGTACCCCTGGGTTCAATCCCATTACCAAAAAAAAAAAAAAAACAAAAACAAAACTGTAAGAAGGGGCTTGGGTTATGGCTCAGTTGGTAGAGTGCTTGCCTCGCAAGCACAAGGCTGTGGGTTCAATCCCCAGCACCGCCAAAAAACCTGTAAGAAATAAAATGGACTTAAACGTCATATCCATAATATCTTTCCTGTCCTACTATTGAAACAGTGATGGCACATGGAAAGAAGTTTTGGAGTCAGAAACATCTGAGTTCAAATGCCACCTGTATCTGACACCAGCTGTGGGACACCAGGTAAGTCATTTCATTGCTCAGACCTTCTGTCTGCTCATGTGTAACATGCCATGATCATGCCCCTAAGTGTGCCTACTTTGTGGGCTTATTTTCAGGACGAGACTATCTAGAAAGTTTCTTTCAACCACTAGGCTAGTTCCCTTGTTGCCACCAGGGTCCCCAGCACGCATCTGGTGCATAGTAAGTGCTCAGGAAAAAATGAGGCAGCAGGGAGGAATTTTCTTCTTTTTTGACTTCAGCTCTCCTACGAAAGCTGCTTTTCAAATTATTTCTCCTTCCATTCTTGAATTGTTCTAGTTAAGCTCCAGATTTGGGGGTTCCATGCTGCCTCGTTTCTTACTGTAACAGGAACAGCCCATCTTAGGAGTCTCTAGTATTTACCAGCTCTTACCAGTTTCTCTTGACTAACAAAGGCCTATTCCTGGGCAATTATTCTTGTGCTTTTCTCTGATCTTCGATCCACATGCCTCTAATTTTGCAACGGTAGTGCTGGCAGGCTTGGACACTTGGCCTCTGGAGTTTAAGACCTGGCTTACAAAATGCACACAGCACCTGCTATCTGATCTGGCCCTTCTCCTTTCAGATTGCCAATTTCCTCATCTGTAAAATAAGAGTCATGGTATTGCTTGCTCTGACATAGGGTTGTCAATTGCAGCAAATGAGTTAATTTGTGTAAAGTACTTGGCACCACCCTCAGAAGGTCCTTTAAACAATCATCCTCCCAGGGTTGTATCTTAGCAATATGTCCTGAGCTTTCAACCCAGGTTGAGATAAGAAACCCTCTTGTGAGGAGGGTGTAGCTTAGTGGTCAAGTGCTTGCCTAGCATGTGGAAGGCCCTGCATTTCATCCCAACACTGGGGGAAAAAAAAAAAAAAAAGGAAGAAAAAAGGAACCATCCCAGGAAACTTAATCTTCATTTGCTGTCTGATTTATGGAGAATATTTTTCAGTATCTGATTCTGGTGTTCAAATGAGAAATTGTTGGAAATTGACAGGAAAACTGGGAGATGCTGTTGTTTCTAATATTAAACATTCTGAGACCGATTTTCTTCCTTCCTTATTTCCTTCCTCCCTCCCTACGCTACCCCCTTTTTAAAATTTGGTACTGGGGATTGAACCCAGGGGTGTTCTATCACTGAACTATATGCCCAGTTATTTTTATTTTTTATTTTGAGACAGGGTCTCTCTGGGTTTCTTAGGGGCCTGCTAAATTGCTGAGAACTTGCTATCCTCCTGTCACAGCCTCCCAAATTGCTGGGATTACAGGTATGCACCACCACATCTGGCTAATGGGCTTAACTTTGTATTTTATGAAATTCATTGTAGGTATCTTTGATTCTATGTTGCTTAAATCCTTTTGAAGAGAAGGGAAAGAAAAAAGGAAAAAGGAAGAGAAGGAAGCAGAAATAGTTTGAAAGGAGTGCTTGGCATGCTGCATGCCAATGGTATCAGCTAGGATATAGGTATGGTTTTTCTGACAGACTCCCAAAATAATTGTGACTTAAATAAAATGGAAGTGTATAATAGCCTGGCCAGAAATAGTCCCAGGCTGACATGGTGACTACAAGATACGGGGGACCCTGGCTGCTCCTCTTCTTGTTGCTCCACTTTTGATTAGGATTGTCTCTGATCCCATTTCAAGATGGTTTGTCACCACGTTTCATCCCACTTCAGTGGAAATGAGCACACAGAGAGCATCGCCCTTGGCACCCATGATCTCATAGTTACACAAATCTCTTCCACCCCCTACTCACATCTCATGGATCAAAACTTAGGCCCATGTTCACAGCGAAGCTGGGGTATTTAGTCTTTCAGAGGCACAAAAAATCAAGGCTTCAGTTACTATAGAAGAAAGACTTTGGAGGACATCTACTGCAACCAGTTGTGTTTCTTTGCAAATTCTTGTGCTCCCTTCTCCCTGACTGGACTTTTACCCCCTCTAATCAGTCTGCTAGCAGAGTGTGTTCTGATTCAGAGTGCTGTTATGGCACTACTCTGCTCACAAACCAGCCCTGGATCCCTAGTAGCTAGGAAAATGAGTCTCAGACTTTAATGGACACCAGGAATCATGTTGAGGGCATGTTACGTTTAATTTTTATTTATTTATTTATTCATTCATTTTTTGCAGTTCTGGGGATTAAACTCAAGGCCTGACAATGCTCAGAAAATGCTCTTCCACTGAGCTACATCTCCAGCCCATAATTCTTTTTTTGCAGGGGGTAGATACCGGGGATTGAACTCAGGGCACTCGACCACAGAGCCACATCTCCAGCCCTATTTTGTATTTTATTTAGAGACAGGGTCTCACTGAGTTGCTTAGTGCCTTGCTTTTGCTGAGGCTGGCTTTGCACTCAATATCTTCCTGCCTCAGCCTCCCTAGGCTCTAGGATTAGAGGGTGTGCCACCACACTGAGCTCCAGCCCATATTTCTTAATTTTTTTTTGAGGCAAGGTCTCACTGTGTTTCCTGAGCTCACTACACACTCCTGGGCTCAGCCATTCTTCTGCCTTAACCTTCCAGGCAGATAGAAACTCAGCACTTGGCTTGGAGGGCATGCTGAAATAGATGGCTGGGTCCCATTCCCAGAGTTTCTGATTCTGAAGATCTGAAGCCTTAGAATTTGCATTTTTATCAAGTTCCTAGGTAAAGCTGTTGCAACTAATGCAGGGACCACACTTTAAGAACCATTGGCCTGGAGGAAGCCAGGCATATAGTGACACACCAATCCCAGTGACTTGGGAGACCAAGGGAAGATTGCAAGTTTGAGGTGAACCTCAGCAAATTTGCAAGACCCTGTCTAAAAGAGACTGGGGATGTAACTCAGTGATAAAACACCCCTGGGTTCAACCCCTAGTACTAATAAAAAAAAAAAATTGGCCTGTAGAATAAAGTCTATGCTCAGTCTGCCTCTAAAGCCTCTCCCAGCTTGGTCTCAACCTACTTTCCAGCTTCATCTCTTGTCCTTCCTCCCCCCTCCACACACCCAGGGCTCCAGTCACACTGAAGTTTTCACCTCTCTCTAAGCAGGCCAGCTGTTCACACCTCTGTGCCTGCTGTTCCTTTTGTTTCAAATGTCATCTTCTGCCTGGCAACTTCCTTTCCACATCCTTCTGAGACTGTCCAGACTCTGACCTAGTCACTCTCTGCCCCAGGTCCCTGCAGACTTAGTGCATTCTTTTTTTTTTTTTTTTTTGGCGGTGCTGGGGATTAGAACCCAGGGCCTTGTGCTTGCAAAGGCAAGTACTCTACCAACTGAGCCATATCCCCAACCCTTTTTTTTTTTTTTTTTCCTAGTGCATTCTTTTTTTTTTTTTTTTTGGAACCAGGGATTGAACTCAGGGGCACTCAGCCATTGAGCCACATCCCCAGCCCTATTTTGTATTTTATTTAGAGATAGGGTCTCACTGAGTTGCTTAGGGCCTCGCTAAGTTGCTGAGGCTGGCTTTGAACTCGCGATCCTCCTGACTCAGCCTCCCAAGTGGCTTGGATTACAGGTGTGCGCCACCACGGCTTTCTTAGTGCATTCTTGATGGCTCTTGTCACCCTTGTTTTTATTATCTGTCCAGCATCTTCCTATCACCTGAGCCTTAGTCACTTCCATAGTTCTCAACCATGTCAACAGTGTCACTGGGTGGGAGACAGAAGTCTGAAAGAGGAAATGGAGGCAAGTAGAGGGAGTCAATAAGTGAATGGAATAACTAGGCAGTGAAGAGAACCATCGAGCCCTGAGTGAGGACATGAACCAGAAAGTTCTTGACCCATGTGTAGTTCTCTCCATTGGGTCCCAAGCCCCAGGCCAGGAAAGGAATTTACTCCCTGACCCTGTTTCTTCAGAGTTCCAGCCATTATTTCCTTCTCAGCAGGAGTCAACTAAGAGGCAAAGTATTTCCCCAGCACTCAGGAGCACCCTGCCCCCAACACACACACACACACACACACACACACACACACACACACACACACACTGTGACTCAGGGCAGAAACCCCTCTGCTTTCACTCCCCTTGGTATTTTGTTTCTTTTCTTCTCCTTTTCTCTATTTCTTTTTTAGTACTGGGATTGAACCACAGGGCGCTTTACCACCAAGGTCTGCAGCCATTTTTATGTTTTATTTTATTTTATTTTTATTTTTTAAAATTTTTTTAGTTGTAGATGGACACATTACCTTTATTTCATTTATTTATTTTTTTGCAGTGCTGGGATCAACCCAGTGCCTCACATGCGCTAGGCAAGCGCTCTACGAGAGTCACATCCCCAGCCCCTTTATGTTTTATTTTAAGACAGGGTCTTGCTAAAATGAGGAGGCCAGCCTTGAACTTGCAATTTTCTGCCACAGCCTCACATGCAGCTGGGATTACAGGCATATGTCACTAGGCTGGTTCCCCCTACTCTTTCTCAAAGTATGGAATTTGGGATTCTGGAGAAACACTGTTATACGTGGTGACCACCTGCTCCAGCCAAGACACAAAAGACTTTCCCTGCAAATTACTGATAAAGTGTCAGGATTTTATTTATTTGTTTTTCAGAATGATTTTAAATTAAAATTTGAGACTTGAGGTCCTGCAACTAATTTCCCCCTCTTCACAGGGAGCCCAGTTTCCTCCAAACCCCATAAGGGAGGCTCCTTTGACTCCATCTGTAAGAACTGTCAGGGACCAGGCAGGATGGCACACATCTATAATTCGATCAACTCTGGAGGCTGAGGCAAAAGGATCACAGGTTCAAGGCTAGCTTCAGCAACTAAATGAGACCCTGTCTCAAAATATAAATACATACATACATACATACATACATACATAAATAAAACTGGGGCTATTGCTCAGTGGTTCAGCACCCCTGGGTTCAACCCTGAGCACAGAGAGAGAGAGAAAGAGAGAGAGAGAAAGAAATAACTGGCGATTTCACAACTGATCCTTGAAAGTTTGATCTTTGCCCTAGTGAGCCAAACCCACTCAGTCTTCTAACATTCTTCCTTCTGTTTATAAGATCTACCTTCCTCTCCCTTACAATTCTATCCAGTTATGGGACCTCTGCTCCCATTCCAACTCCTCCACAAAACCATTTCTGTTCCTGGAACTCTCTACGAATAACGCCTACCATACTTATGGTCTGGCCTAATGAATATGGAAATGAGTGGTTAATTAAGAGCAGAGGTGTCCACAAGTATGGCTGCACAGCAGGTTGGGCACTGCCCATGTTTAAGAAGTACTATTCATATAGACTATAATGGCACTGGGGTCCCATTGAGTTATATACTAAAGAGACTCTACCATCAAGTCAGATGTCCTGAGATCGAATCCTGGCTCAGCTACTCAGTTGGTTCACTAAGGTTCAGTTTCCTCATCTGTGAATGGAATGGATATAATTAGTACCTACCACATGGGGTAATTGGGAAGATTAGGTAGTTGAAGAAGCTTAGGCTAACACTTGGCATCTGGCTTACATTTACTCAGCACTTAATTTCATTACACTTCTTATTTTAGTGGATTTTTCATTGTTTTATATATGGGTTTCTTCTTTCTCTCAAAGGCTATGAGCAACTTGGGGACAATGAGTCACTCAAAAATTGCAGCAGGTTAGCCCTGCATCTAGAGGGAAGCAGGGTCTCATGTTGTCCCCTCTCGGGACCCTATGCCATTTCTCTTTTTGCCAAAGTCCACTTTTACTAGTCAGACATTTTTTTAAAGTTACAGATTACAAAACTTCAAAGCTAACCAGCTTAAGCTAAAAGCAGCATTTGTGGGCTGATATGACTGGGAAGTCCAACGGAGGATCCAGTAGCTTCAGGCATTGGCTTGATCTAAGCCTCTAGCTGCGTCATCAGGACTCTGTTTCCTTCTCTCTCTCTTCCCTCTGTTTCTCTGAGTTGACTTTATTCTCAGGCAGATTCTTCCACATGGCAGGAAAGCAGGACACTGGGTGGTCAAAGCTTATCATCTGTGGCTTATGATCCAGAAGGAAGTGAAACTCTTCTCAGCGTCCATACAGGAATCTTAAGGAGGGCCTAAGTGGCCAGGTTGGGTTACGTGGCCATTCCCTGGACCAAGTACTGTGACCAGAAGGATGGGGTGCTGTGATTGACCAAGCTGGGGTCATGCATCCACCCTCATTTGACAGTGACAGTTACACAACTACATGCAGAAGGGAAGGGACATTTATCCAGCAGAAAGCAAGCTGTCAGCTGTCATCTTCCTTAGGCTCAGTTCATGGAGTACTTCCTCAGAGAATCTTCTCCTCCCTTCTGCCTTGTGTAGACCTCAACTTTCCTCCAGTAAATTGCAGATTATTTTTACTCTCACTCAGACTAGCCCAAGAACTTGAGACAGGGACAAGAGTTTATTTGTGTGTTCCTCAGGCCTAGCTTCCCCCGCAGGTTGAGTTGCTGCGGTGGCCTATCTAGCATTCACTGTCCCCTCCCTACTCAAAGCATTTTGGGCTCCACCCTTTCCCCCAAAGGCTGTGGAACAGTCAGTCATCCCTTGTCAAAGGAATGTTCCAGGAACATGCTTGTGGGACCTAGTTTGGGTGGTTGAGACACAGATACCTGAGAAAGGACTTGTTGCTCTTTTGAGTGGGCCCTGGGAGTCAGCTAGCTCCTGCTCTCTCCAGTGCTGGACATAAATGAGGAAGCATCTGGCCTCAGATGCCATGGCCAGCCATCCTGCAGCTGGCAGGGAACCCACCTGAAGAGGAAGCTGACACAGTAGAGGGCGGTGTGGTGACAGCTGAAGAACCTACATTCTTGGTGGCCCTGGTGAGTTGCTGGATTGGCCCATCCTGAAGTCAATTCTGCCCCAGAACTGCCAGGAGCCCTGCCATGTTTCTGGGGTATTCTGTTACCTGCAGCAACAGGTGTCCAGGAAGGTCTCCCTAACCGAATGCCCTGGTGAGTGACCCAGGCTGAACCACTCAGTGTGCCCTCCTGGACCCCTGCCACCCACACCAGTTTCTTCCCACCTCACAGTCACAGACACTAAACACCTAGATTTTTTTTTTTTTTTTTAAAAACCACAGCAGTCACTTTATTCTTGAGTTTGCACTTTACAAAACCACAAGGGAGAAGTCCTTGATGGGGGAAGGGAGTGGGGGATGGTAAAGAGGGAAAAGAGGGAGACCCAGAAACTAAGCCCTGACCCTATCCTGGGGCCAAGCAGAGACTGGGCCTTACGCCAGCCCAGTAGGGCCTCCTGCATCCTGGCTATACAGAGCTAGGCCTAAAGACCTCAGAAAAGGGCTGTAGTCTTCTAGAGACTGTCACCATTTGATGGGCAACCACAGACCAAGGCTTCTGCACCCAAATAAGTAGGCCTGCCCCAGGCCAGAGCCTGGTGCCTGAAGCAAGGGCTACCCATCAAGCAGTTTCAGGATGCTCTCACGCTCCTTCAGGGTCTTCCAGGCCTGGTCCTTTTCCTTCTTGGTGGGGGTCCGCTTCTTCTGCCGGGCAGCCATGATCTTGCGAAAGGCATCCATGACCTCATTGTCTGCCATGCGGACCCGCTGCCTTAGCTCCTGCCGGCTCACCTCCTCCTTTGCCAGCCTATGGGGAACATGTGTCATGCTCAGCCCACCTCCAGAATGGGGCCCCTCCTTCCAGACTCAGCCCACCATCCCAGGCTGGTTCTCCTATGGACCGTTTCACACAACCATGACCAAAGTGCAAAGTTAAGGAGCCACATTTATTTTTTATTTTTATTTATTATTTTTTTGCGGTGCTAGGGATTAAACCCAGGGCCTTGTGCTTGTGAGGCAGGCGCTCTAGCAACTGAGCTATATCCCCAGCCCAATGAGCCACATTTATATGGTACTATGTACTCACCCCTATTTTAAACTCCTAAAAAATACTAACTCATTTTTTTTTTTTTTTTTTTTGGGTACTGGGGATTGAACCCAGGGGCACTCCACCACTGAGCCACATCCCCAGTCCTATTCTGTATTTTATTTAGAGACAGGGTCTCACTGAGTTGCTTAGGGACTCGCTAAATTGCTGAGGCTGGCTTTGAGCTCGCAGTCCTCCTGCCTCAGCCTCCCAAGTGCTGGGATTACAGGCGTGTGCCACCACGCCCAGCCCTAACTAACTCCTGTAGATCATGGGGGAGGCTGTGCATATATGGAGCAGGAGGTATAGGGAAAAATCTCTGTACCTTCCTCTCAATTTGGGTGTGAACTCAAAACTGCTCTAAAAAATATATAAACACACATACTTTGATTAATCCTTATAATAATCCTGTAAAATAAGTACTATTATTCTCTTGTTACCTGTGAGGACATTGAGGCTCGAGAAAGACAAGAAATGCCCCATGGTTAGTGAGGGAGATTTGGAGTAGGCTGGCTCTAAACTCTTTATTCTTTTAGTTGTTGATGGACTTTTATTTATTTATTTATATGTGGTGCTGAGGATTGAACCCAGTGCCTCACACATGCTAGGCAAGTGCTCTATCACTGAGCCACAACCCTAGCCCTCCAAACTTTGTTTTTAAAAATTATATTTATTTTGCCAGGTGTGGTAGTGTACACCTGTAATCCCAGCAACTTGGGAGGCTGAGGCAAGAGGATCACAAGCAACTTAGTTAGGCTCTAAGCAATTTAGTGAGACCCTGTCTCAAAAAATAAAAAGGAGTGGGGATATAGCTCAGTGGTAAAATGCCCCTGGGTTCAATCCCCCCAAATTTTTAAAATTATTATTTATTTTGGGGGTCCCAGAGATTGAATACAGAGGCACTCTACCACTCAGCTACATCCCCATCCCTTATTTAAAAATTTGAGATAGGGTCTTGCTATCTTGCCCAGGCTGCCCTTGAACTTGTGATCCTCTTTTCTTAGCCTTCCATGTTACTGGAATTATAGACAGGCGCCACATGCAGCTCCAAACTGTTTTTAAACAACACTGTTTAAAAAGTGTTCTGGTGCTAGCAGGAGATCTGTTTACTTTGGCATCCATATTCCACAGCAGCCTAAGACCTCAGCAGTCTGAGGCCCACAGGAGTTGGGGAGTGCCCAATCAGTTCCTCTGAATAAGATCTGACTTATGAATTCCATTGATGGTGGAGTTGAAGGTCGCTTAAGAGATCTAATCCAAACTGTTACTTTTCCAGAAGGGAAGCCTGCTGCACGGGTAAGGAGTGTCTTGTTTAAGTTCCCAAAGTTGGTCCGTAGCAGGATTCAGGAGGGTTCTCTGATCTTCTGATAGTCCTGAGCTAACTCTCCACTGCTCATTACTTCTGTAACTACACATGCTACTCTTCTCTCTTCTGTCTCTTTCTCCCCCTCCCTCTGTGCCTCTTTCATTTGTATTTCCTCTTCTTGTCTTGAGAGGGAACAGGAACAACAAAGAACCTTAGATTTAGCCTTGGGCTCTAATCTCAGCTTGGCTGTTTAATGGCTGTGTGACCTTCAACAAAGCATTTCAGTTCACTGGGCCTTTATTTCCTTATCTGGTGAACAAGGAAAATACTACCTACTACCTGGGTGGTTGTCAAGATTAAAGGAGAAGGTGTGCCCCTGACACACAGTAGGCACTCAGGACACATTAGTTCCCCTACTCAAACACCCTAGCAGCTTGTCAGCAACTACTTCTAGGAGAGAGAATGGTGTCTCTCTTTTTCTCTTTTATTAGTGTATTATAGTTGTACATAATGGTGGGATTTGTTATCTATTAGTACATGCACACAGCATAACAATATAATTTGGCCAATACTGAATGGTGCTTCTCTTTACTGACCATCTACTAATCGACTGGAGGTCCTTTGCTCTGCCTTTCTTCCTAGCTCCCAGAACAATGTCAGAAGAAATGCTAAGAATTGGCCAAATGAATGTCTTGCCTTGCCTTGTCAGGGTTCTGTGAGGCTAAGGCACAGCACCTGTCTGTGAGAAGCAAACAATCTTGTGTAGGTTGTTTCTTTTCTTCTTTTTTTGGTACTGGGGATTTAACCCAAGGGGCTTTATCACTGAGCTACATTCCCAGCCTCTTTCATTTCTTATTTTGAAAAAGGGACTTGCTAAATTGCTTAGGGCCTAAGTTGCTAAGGGTGGCCTCAAGGTTGTGATCCTCCTGCCTCAGCCTCTCAAATCACTGGGATTACAAGCATGCACCACTGTGCCTGGTTTGGGTAATTTCTTGATCGCCCTAATAAAAGCGCAGTTTCAAGGATGATTTTCCTCAAAATGTCACCTATACCCTTGTTGTGATCAATGTAGGGCAAGATGGATGGGAATTCATATAAAATGAATGGCACTGTAACTGATTCCCTAAAGAATGAGTTCTTTCTTTTTTTCCCACCTAGTTCTTGTGACTGAAACCAGGGGTACTCTGCCACTAGCTACATTCCCAGCCCTGTTTCATTTAATTTTTATTTTGAAACAGTGTCTTGCTAAGTTGCCAAGGCTGGCCTTGAATTTATGATCCTCCCTCCTTAGCCTCCTGAATCACTGAGATTACAGGTGTGTGCCACTATGCAGCTAAAGAACAAGTTCTAAAACACTGGTCACTTTCAGGTGTTAGGCCAACAAAAATCATAGATATCCAACAAAATGTTAATAGTTGATCAATCTAGGTGGAGAATATACCCATACGTATTATATTATTCTTTCTGATTTTCTCTCTGAATGAAGTTTTTCATAACATGAAATAACACTGTGAGAAAAAAAGAAAATAAGGTGAGGCTGGGGACAGCTCAGTGGTAGCGTGCCTAGCTTATGTGAGGCTCTCAGTTCCATCCCCAGCACCACACACACACACAGCTGAAAAGACTTTGAAAATTAAATCACACAAAAATGTGGTTAACACTACTGAATTGGACACTTAAAAATTATTAAAAGTGGGGCTGGGATTGTGGCTTAGTGGTAGAGTAATTGCCTAACATGTATGAGGCACTGAATTTGATTCTCAGTGCCGCATACAAATAAATAAATAAAGGTTCATCAACAACTAACCTTTTTTTTTTTTTTTTTTTTTTTTTGCGGTGTTGGGGATCGAACCCAGGGCCTTGTACTTGCAAGGCAAGCACCCTCCCAACTGAGCTATATCCCCAGCCCAACAACTACTATTTTTAAAAAAAGTGATTAAAAGTAGCTGTAATCCCAGCTACTCAGAAGGCTGAGGCAGGGGGATCTCAAGTTCTAGGCTGGCTTGGGCCACTTAGCGAGGCCTTGTTTCAAAATTTAAAAAGGACCTGGGTTGTAGCCCAGTGGTAAGAATGTCCCTGGATTCGATCCCCAGTATCATACATACACATAAAAGGTCAAGAGTGTTAAGTGTTATATTATAATTTTCACAATTAAAAGCTCAGTTTAGGGCTAAGGATATAGCTCAGTTGGTAGAATGCTTGCCTCACATGCACAAGGCCCTGGGTTTGATCCCCAGCACCACAAAACAAACAAATCTTAAAAAAAAAAAAAAAAAAAAGGCTCAGTTTTGCTGGGCATGGTGGCACACGCCTGTAATCCCAGCAACTCAGGAGGCTGAGGCAGGAGGATCACAACTCAAAGCCAGCCTCAGCAACTCAGAAAGACCCTAAGCAATGTGGCGAGACCTTTTCTCAAAATAAAAAATAAAAAAGGGCTGGGGGCACTGGGGTTATGGCTCAGTGGTAGAGCAATTGCCTAGCATGTGTGAGGCCCTGGGTCCAATTCTCAGTACTACATATAAATAAATAAAATAAAGGCCCATCGACAACTAATAAAAAAAGGGGCTGGGGTCTAGCTAAGTAGTTAAGCACCTCTGGGTTCTATCTATGGTACCAAAACCCAAAACAGCACAAAAACAAAACAAAACAAACAAACAAACAAAACCCCTCAAAACACCAGGAACAATAGTGCATGCCTGTAATCCCAGTGACTCAGAGGGCTGAGGCAGGAGAATCACAAACTCAAGGTCAGCCCCAGCAACTGAGAATCTTCTCAAAGTAAGAAAATAAAAAGGCTAGAAATGTAGTGCAGTGGTAGAGCAGTCCAAGGTTTAATCCCCAGTACCACAAAACTAAACAGAAAAACCTCAAATCAATCAATCACAGGTGTCTGCGCCTTAGTCCTGTGGAATGAGAATCCACCTGAGGCATAACCAGAGGGGTGTTGCCTAGCACTGATATTTTTTTTTCAAGACTCTGCTGGTGATGCAGAGGCTCAACCAGGTTTTTTTTTTTTTTTTTGGTACTGGGGATTGAACCCAGGGGCACTCCACCACTGAGCCACATCCCCAGCCCTATTTTGTGTTTTATTTAGAGACAGGGTCTCACTGAGTTGCTTTAGGGCCTCGCTAAGTTGCTGAGGCTAGCTTTGAACTCTCGATCCTCCTGCCTCAGCCTCCCAAGTGCTGGGATTACAGGTGTGCGCCACCATGCCCAGCTTCAACCAGGTTTGAGAAGCCTGTCTAAAGCCCTGGGAGGTGACCAGCGTGGCTGAGGCCACCTTGGCCAGCCCCTGAACCAGGCCCCCTGTCTACACTCACACTCACCTCAGGAGGTCGTGCTTCTTCGTGCGGTTGTGGGCACTGAGTGCTTTCAGCTCAGCTTGTCGTTTGCGCAGCTCAGCAAGGACCTCATCTTCTGAGTCTTCTGCAGGGCGGTCCTCAGACTCCAGAAGGCCCTGAGCAATCAGCTCTTCCTTGATGCGGCTCTCCAGGGACTTGGTATGTGGCACACTGTGGGGCAAGATGGGCCCCTGAGTCTCCAGAAAACAGCCTCTAGCTCTAGGGTTATCTTGGAAGGGTTCTACTTAGAGGTTCCCAGGGTTTCCCAATGTCAGGGGACCCCTTGTATATCCAAATATATACATACACAGACACACACATACACACATATTTTCCAGATTTTGCTATACATTATAAATTTTTCCTATATATCATTCCAGGTTTTTTCCCTACGTGTATATATTTAAATATATTTTAAGTAAAAATAGGATCCTACTGTCCATACTAGGCTACCATGAATAGTTTCACCAATTGTTATGGTGAAACTACTGTTTCTATGCATTTTTGTCAAGTAAGTATTTTCTTTAATATTATTAATAGCTGCAAGTAACTTAATCATATGGAGGTATGATAATTGAGCCAACAAATCCCCTTCAGTTGGGCATGTAGGTCATTCACACTATGAGCAGTATGAATGAGCCTGTACTCAGCCTGTACATGCAGAAATGCTGGGCCAGCGCTTACAAGTGAGACTTCTACTGGGCTTTACTAGACTCCTCAGCCTTGCTGTTAATGCACACCTCCCATGTCAAGATGGATAGAAGCCAAAAGCCAAGCAGGGGCCAGGCTGTGAGGTTTAGATGTGATGCCACTCACCTGAAGGGCTTGTTCTGATTACGGGGAGAGGTGCTTGCCCCGTCAGCCCCTGATTCTTTCCCAGACATGTCAGGAATAGGAGAGTCCTCCATAGGGGAAATAATATTTTCCTGGAAAACCACAGCAATAGGGTGGAAGGAGAAAGATTTGCAGCATTTCATTTTCCTACTCCTGTCTGACCCACACAGACAAGCCTTTATGGGCCAGAAATACCCTTTAATCTTTCCCATTCCACCTCTTCTGGGAAGCCTTACCAAAAAGATCATGCTAGAAATTCCTTTTTTGGCAGAGGCAGGGGGTTACTAATACCAAAAAGAGGAAACACAGAAAAATGGTAATATTCAACAACAGTAATAGGAGTGACTAAGGTTGATTAAGTATTTGCAAGGAACCCCACACTGTGTGACACATATGTGGCAGAGGCTGCTTGCTGACCCAACTCCGTGTTCTCCTTTCTTCTACAGTAGCTGGGCTACAACTGCATTTCTTAAGCTCCCTTGTAGTCAGGTGTGGCCATGGGACAATTCTCTCCAGGGGAAAATAATCAAGAGATGTCACAGCTAGTTATGGCCCAAGAGCTTCCTTTATATGTTGCCTGGCAGAGTGGTGTACACCTGTGATCCCAATGACTCAGGAGGCTGAGGCAGGAGGACCACAAATTTGAGGTTAGCCTCAGCAACTTAGCAAGGCCCTAAACAATTTAGCGAGACCCTGTTTCAAAATAAAAAGTAAAAAGGACTGGGGATGTAGCTCAGAACCTGAGTTCAATCCTCAGAACGAAGAAACACACACACTCCTTCATGTTTAATTTCTGTGGGACTGAAGTGGTAATCACACCTAGAGTGATCTTGTGTAGAGTGCAGAGCCACCATCAGCTGGCATCTGTCTTCATGGTGCGCCTTCCGCTACCTCTACCTTATTCAACCTGGAACACGTGCCCCAGACTGTTATATCAGAAAGAAATAAATTATTGTCTTTGAGGTTCAATGTGGTGAGAGGGTGTGCCCAAGGTCAGGCAGTGGATATCAAGACATAGAACCTGAACTAAGGGTTTGAATCCTACCTACATTTGTCTATTAGCTGTGTGATCTTAAGTAAACGTTCCCTTTTCTGAACCTGTTTTCTCACATGTGAAATGGAGCTAACCACTGCCCTTGCTTCCTGAGATGTGTGAAAAGTCTCACACAACACTCAGCAAAAGAGGCTGTGGAAGAGAAGCTATCTTTGGAAGGGATGTGAGAGTAGTTTCTAGGATATAGTAATGTTTTATTTTTTGATCTCCAGGCTGGTAATACAAGCTCATCTGTTAAAATTTATAAAGCTCCTTCTCTTTTAGGGATTGAACCCAGGGGTGCTTTACCACAGAGCCACATCCCAGCCCTTTTTATTTTTTATTTTGAGACAGGGTCTTGCTAAGTTGCTCAGGGTTTCACCAAGTCATTGAGGCTGGCCTCAAATTTGCCATCCTCCTGCCTTAGCCTCCTGAGTCAACACAGTGGCTAAAGCATGTTTTTTAAAAAAAGGAAATGTGGTTTCTGAGTTGGCATACTTACCTCCACTAGGGCCTGCAGGAGGCGCTGTGTCAGGGCGCCAAACGGGCACCCATCTTCCGGCTGTTCATGCTGGGCTTCTGACTTCTTCAAGAGGGCATCCACATCTGAG
Source organism: Glaucomys volans (assembly GCA_020662805.1). NCBI lineage: Eukaryota > Metazoa > Chordata > Mammalia > Rodentia > Sciuridae > Glaucomys > Glaucomys volans. Next base: position 289,325 of record JAJEJO010005383.1, on the reverse strand, counting down.
GTTGGCAGAGTAGAGAAGGACAAGTAGGCTGAAGCTGGAAACTCAAGTCCTGGTCTGCGGTGGGACAGGGAGGGAGGGACAGGGAGGTGGGGACCTACCTTTAGTGTCTAGTTCGGTCAGTGGCCCCATGAGGCCTTTCTTCTTGTCAGCCACAGCTGCTGCCCGGGCCCCATCCTTCTGCTCCTCTAGCAGGTCCTCCTGGGCCCAGCGCTGGGAGTAATGCTTCCCCAGGGGTGGGATCTGTGGGAGACATGCCATTTAGCCCTGAGGGGTAAACACTGACCAGCCATGCCTAGAACATGGAGGGCTCTGCTTGCACTTGACATTGATGGTAGGCTTCCTATTCACTATCTCATTGGTTCATTTATTTTTACTGTCTCCTAAGTCCCTAGCCCAGGGCCATAGCTGGTACCTCATATGGGTGAAAGGGACAAAGGAGATAAAATCTCTACACTCACATTCTAGACAGGTACATAAAGAACCAAAACATGAGGAAATAGCTCAGTTGGTAGAGTGCTTGCCTCACACGCACAAGGCCTTGGGTTCGATCCCCAGCACCGCAAAAAAAAAGGAACCAAAACACAGCCAGGCACAGTGGTGCACACATAATCCCAGCAATGTGGGAAGCTCAGACAAGAGGTTTCCAAGTTTAAGGCCAGCCTCAGTCATTTAGCAAGAACCTTGGCAACTCAATGAGACCCTGTCTCAAAATAAATAAAAAGGGCTGGGGATGTAGCTCAGTGGTAAAGTGCCCTGGGTTCAATTCCTAGTACCACAAACATGAAAATAAAAAAGTACAAATATACATGCATACTCTGATTTGAAATAATTTCCCAAATATAAAGTCCAAAATATTATGGACATATGGACTCTCTCAGTCACAATTATTACCTCTATAGAGAACTAGGACTCTCTGGGTGAAAGCAAATTATCTTTTGTGTTGCTTGAGCTTACTACTGCCTATATGGATTGATTTTTCAAGTAATTTGGTGGCTGTTTTGTTGGCTGGGTTTTGACTATAGAACTTCTCACAAGTTAAGCATGGGATCTGACATTGAGCTAGAGCATGTCCTCAAAGTTTTAAAAAATTCAGACATTAGAGGTAGATCCAAGATATTGTGGTAGCCCAAATGTGAGAACACTCTGCTGTGAAATGTGAAGTCACTTTGGTGGTGGTAACATGAGATCATGGCCTTGAAAGAAAAGTCAATCCCTCAAGGGGAGAACAACTTATGTACAGACTCAGAGACCTAGAGTGACAGCAGGGTACTTGGTGGGGCTGGTAAATACAACAAGGAAGAGGGACGTGGCCAAGAGAGGGGCACTGGGGTCGTGCCACCATGAACTAAGATACTTGAACTCAATCCTGTGGTTAACAGTTGCCTAAAGGCCCACGTCATAAGCACGGCTGACTGTGGCAGGTGAGCTATTGTAGAGGATCCCCCCACCCCCAGTTCTTTCCTGCATTTTCTTTAATAAAGCATGCTTGTATTTTCATTGGAGAAAAATTAACTTTTAAGGTGGGCATAGTAGTGCATGCCTGTAGTTGAGGAGACTGAGGCAGGAGGACTGCTTGAGCCCAGGGGTCAAGGCCAGCCTGGACAACATAGTGAGATTTGTCTCTTAAAAAATTATTTTAAGTTGGGTGTGGTGGCACAAACCTGGAAACAAGCCTCAGGGAACTGAGGCAGGAGGATCACAAGTTTAAGGCCAGTGTGGGCAACTTAGGATCCTGTCTCAAAAAAAATTAAAAAGGGGGTCTGGAGATATAGCTTAGTGGTAAGGCACCCTTTGGTTTGATCCCCAGTATATCACATACACACACACACACACACACACACAAATTAATTTTCACATATTAAAATAAACTCATGAGTCTGAGGCATGAATATTGCAAATTCAAGGTCAGCCTCAGCAACATAATGAGACCCTGTCTGAAAACAAAAAATAAAAAGGGCTGTGGCTTGGTAGCTTAAGCAAGGTGGGTTCAATCCCTGGTACCCACCCCCCCAAAAAAGCAGCTCTTTGTATAAAAAGTGAAGGCCTGAACCAAAGCAGAAGGGATAGAGATGAGGAGAGAAGGACAGACTTCACTGATGTAGCTGCCTGAGGCTGTGGTGCTCTCTGTCTGGGGTCCAGGGAGGGTGGTGCAAGAAGAAAGCTGAGAGTTTGAGCCTGGAGCATGGATGGGCTAACGAGGCAGACAGGAGGCTGGCAGGGTGAGAAAAGGCAGATGATACATGGCTTTGCTGTTTGATTCTGAGGCACCTCTGAGCCCTCTTGTTCTCTTCCTTGTCTGTGTAGGCCCAGCATTTCTACCTTATAATGTTCAGCTTCATCTTCTGGGGGTTTCAGGAGTTCCTCCAGTGTGCGTACCTCCTCACTGGTGATGTCAGCACAGTAAGGCTCCACAGAAGCCCAGAACCTGTAGGGAGAAGCAGATCCTGAGTGAATACTCTTGTGTTCTGGGCCTCAGTCTGGGGCCCTCCCACTATGTTCTTGGCCCAGAACCTGTTGGGGGCATCATTCTTGGGGATCCGTGGCACGTCGATTGGATCATCAGTAAATTCATATTCCTGGATCTTGGGCTGAACATTTTTGGATTTGGGTCGCCCAGGGCCAGGGCCTGGCCCATGTCCCGCCTTCCCTTCCAGTTTCTGTTTTTTGGGTTTCCCATGTTTTGGGGGTGCTCCAAGCTCATGGTCTCGAGGCAGCTTCAGGAATCGTCGGTCACCTTTCTTATCCTGCCAGTCAGTAAGGATCTGAAATTTAAAGAGATTGTTACTGAGGAGGAGGAAAGACACAGGACAACTCTTTTTTTCCAACAAATAAATTAGGATCTAGAATTCAAGGAGTCTCCAAGATCTTTCCCCATCACCTTTTTGCTTAAACTCCTACTCATCCTTTAAAACTCAGCTTTCATAGGATTTTATTTACATACTTCTCAACTTTCCATTTACCTGTTTGTCTGTAGACTGATTCACCTCTGTATCACCCAAGCTAGTCAAAACAATAGAAAAGTCAAATAAATGATCATACCCCAGTGCATGTCAGCCCTGAGGAAATATGCTGATAGTGACATTTTAGTGAAGGCAAAAAAGACTCCCAGTAAACTTTAATTTCAAATGTCATCCTGCCTGCAAAGCTTTCCTTGCCTCAGTTACCTAGCTTCCCAGGTGCTAAAATACAACGATTGTGCCACAAATCCTTTGAGGTAAAGTTGAAAATGGCATCTCCTTCCTGAGTTTGGCACTTTGCACTTCCACTGGAGACCCAATCATGTTGATTGATCACACTGGAAAAGCAGTGTACCTTGTCTCTTTTTTTGGTGGGGGGGGCAGGTTACCGGGATTGAACTCAGGGACACTCGGCCACTGAGTCACATCCCCAGCCCTATTTTGTATTTTATTTAGAGGCAGGGTTTCACTGAATTGTTTAGGGCCTCACTTTTTCAAAGGCCGGCTTTGAACTCACAATCTGAGCTGCTGGTATTACAGGCATGGGCCATTGTGCCCAGCTGTACCTTGTCTTTTTTTTTTGTCATGCCTGGGACTGAACCCAGGGCTGTGTGAATGCAAGGCAAGCACTCGACCAACTGAGCCATATCCCCATCCCTTTACCTTGTCTCCTAACTGGACCAAAAGCTATCTGAGACCAAGAAACTTATCACAACCAACCCTATTTCCCAAGATCTAGCATGGTGCCTAGCTGGGGAAAGTTAAAGCACTGAATAAAAATAATTATAGTAGTAGCTATAAATAACATTTGGAATGTTTACTTAGTGTCAGGCACTGGGCTGAGCCTTTGCAAAAATTCTTTTAACCCTCACAAAAGATCTATTGTTCAGCCCACTTTGCTGACAAGCTCAAAGATAGGAGCTAACTTTTCTCAAAGTTACATTGGTAGCAAACACCAACACTAGCAAGTGCTTAGGCAAGGATCCAAATCTAGATCTCCCCATTCCCTTTAGTTGACAAGCTCTCTGATGGCAAAATGGTCCTAATTTATCTCCCTCTACTGACTAGCACAGAACACAGAACATAATGGTGAGTGGGATCAATAAAAGTTCAGTGAATGAGAACAATTGCAATTTATAAGGATTATGAACATTTATGTGCATTTAATGTGTCACATGAGCTGTTTGCGTATCTCTCTTCCCATCAGTCCCTTGGCCTCAGCATGTGGAGCTAACCTAATGACCCACCCCATAACTTGACCCAGTTCATTTCTGGTGATGTCCCCTCTTTGGGGTATCACCTGGGTTTCAGCCTCGAGCACACGCAGGCGCCGGCTGGCAGAGGACAGCAGGGTTTCCAGCTCCAGCTGTAGGGTGTCCAGCTCCTCAATGCCGATGCCATCATCTTCGGAGCGGGCTAGTACTGCTGTGTAGCGAGGACACACCTTCAGGTGGTCCACAGATTTGAAGTCATGGAACTGCAACGGGCAGTCCTTTAGCTCACTCATGGCCCAAGAGATGTAACCCTGTGGAGCTGGAGAGGAAAGGGCTGTTGATGGGAGTGGCATGAGAAAAGTCCAAAGGCTTCTTCCATGGGGGGGGGGGGGCTCCGCAAGAAAAGCAGGGCTCCTCCTTACTGATAAGATTGATGGCACAGTACCTACCATGCACAAAGCTAGGTGCAGAGCTTATCTCACTGAATCTCTCGCCCACCCTCATAGGGAAGTGATCTCCTTTGTACAAAGAAAGAAACAGACTCTGAAAAGGTGAGGACATGTTTAAACTTCCAAAACTCAAGTTGACCCCAGGTAGTTCCTGAGTGTGCAGTCACTGTGCCCTGTCCTCCTGATGCCCTCCTGTTCTACTGAGCCTTTTAGTTTCAACCACCCGCCTCCTTACAATGTTCTCTGTGCCTCCCAGCTTCTCCTTGTTTCACCCCATTCCTCCTTTTCCCCTTGCTATGCCACCACGGGCGGTCTGGAACTCAGGCGGGTTGGGAGACAAAACTGGGTTGGAGCCCATTTTCTACTTATGTGCCCCTGAACATGTTATTTAAACTGAGTCTCAGTTTTTACATATGCGAAATGGGGATAAAACAAGAGGTCTCTGTTTCCCCCATAAAGGTATTAATCTGTAAATTGGGGACCACAACAGTACCTACCTCCCTGGGATGTGCTGAGGTTTAAGAGATGATGCTCGTCAAGAGCCCAGTTCAGTGCCTGGCACCGAAGAAGTGGGACTGCTTAATGGCTGCCCCTCCCGTGGGTCGCCCCAACGTCCCGCCTCCAGCTTCCCAGTCCTCTAGGGAGCCCCTAACGCAGCGCCCGCCCCCTCTACCTCCTCTCCGCGGCCTCCCACGGCCACAGGGCCGCAGGAGGGGGCGGGGAGCTGTGGTCTAGCCCAGCAACCGCCCCGGAACTGGCTATGGGCGGAACCCAGCAGTAGACGCGGGGGCGGGGAGACGACTAGGGCGAGACCACTGCGGCCTGCGGGGGTTAGGGTGCGGGCCTCAAGGGAGCCCGCTGGAGGCACGCGTGCTAGGCCTCGGAATACCCTTGGGAACAACCGGAGGCCGGGGGCGGGGCTCGGCGGCCGGGATCTCCGCGCGGCAGTTAGCTCCGCCGAGCCCCAGGGGCTGCAGATAGGAGGGCCCCGGAGAAAGGATGGGGGCGCAGCACCGGAAGAAACGTAAGCTCCTCCGCCTCGGCTTGTCCTAATTTGGTGCCCAACCTATGGTCGGGCTGTACTATTGCATGACAGGGGGAAGGTTACGGGAAAATATGACTAAAGAGTCGAAAGCACGAGGGAGAGATGCATGGGTAGCGGGAGAAATTTGAGTATTCATTTGGTGCTTCAGGACTTTAAAGATACCATGATAGTCCCAGCGTGAAAATTTCATGAAGGTCCAAACATTCCTAGACTCTCCCCGCCCTGTTCCGAATACAAGGTGGTGCCGCCCGGAAGTCCGGGCGGAGACTGCGGCTGCGCTGCTCGCGAAAGGGCAGGCGTCGCGGGGCCGGCCACTTCCGTACTTCCGCTTTCCGGCCCAGCCAGCGCCCGCGATGGTGAGAGTGCCTGGCCCTTCGCCAGGGACCCCCTCAATTCTGTCTCAGGACTGCGGGTTTAGGGGAGGTGCTACTTTGCCGCGGTGACCTGGGGCCGAAGGGTGCCAGAGAATGTGGGGGCACAATGAGGGTTGGAGAAAGGGTGGGGCGCGGCCAAAGTGAGGAAAGGGCGAGCTGGGGAACTGGCTGGTAAGAAGCAGGCCTTACGGGCTTCCTGGTCGGGCATGCAAGGCAGGTATAGAATGAATATTCCTGAAGCATGAAGGCAGCCGGAAGTGAGGCCTCCGAAGCTTGTGGTGGATAGTGCCTGAAGGCCCGTAGTAGGCCCAATAGCCTGTCTTAAGGCCGCTGAAGTCTGTAGTAGGGCCACTTCCTTGTCCAAAGTAGAGCTTCAGTGAATACACTCCCTCGTCCTCTCCTTCCTTCTTGACCCACTGTTCTGTCGAGTCAGGTGCCCACTTTTCCTTGTTCTCCGGTGGGTACCTCCAGCCTTGCTTCTATTCCAGTGAAAAGACACTCTTCATTGCCTTCATTCAGGGGCCATCCTGGGCAGAGCTAAACTCCGTTGACTTTCTCTGTGTAAACTCGTGCTGCCCATCCCTCCCTTCCTGGGAATCTTTGTGTTTCATGTATGTGGGCGTTCCAAGGAGTTGTGACTGTGGTTCACCACCTCTCTTAGCACTTTTCCTGCTTCCAGGCTTTGTTGACCTATATTTTGGTGACTTCAATCTGCATTCCCAGCTGTCATTCAAGTATCACCTAGTTGTCTTGAAATTAGACCACTAGTTCAAAAACCATCCTCCCTTTGAAACCACCTATTCCTCCTGTGTTGCTTATGCTGACTGATGACTTCATATCTCACTGAGAAATGTGGTGGTGGGTTTTTTGTTTTTTGTTTTGGTCTGATTGAAACATGCCTTTTTATTTATTTTTGCAGTACAGGGGATGAAACTCGGGGCCTCACTCATGCTGGGCAAGCGCTCTACCACTGAGCTACCTCCCCATCGCTCTGTGTGTGTGTTTGTGTGTGTGTGTGTGTGTGTGTGTGTGAGAGAGAGAGAGAGAGAGAGAGAGAGAAGGGAATGGAAACTGAGGTGCTCTACCACTGAGCTACCCCCACCCCCAACCCTTTTTATTTTATTTTGCGTCAGGTTCTGGCTAAGTCACCCAGGCCACTTGGTATCTTACTGACTCAGCCTCTAGAGTAGCAGGGATTATAGGCATGTATCCTATCTGGCTTGATTTTTTAAAATTCAAGTTTTTTGAAACATTTCATTAGACTATTTTATCCATAAAAGTACAGGCATCCCAGCATTGGCCTTCTTAATTTGACCTTTAGATTTATTGTCTATAAATGCCTGCAGTCATGTAACCATTGCTACAATCAAGATACAGAATATTTCCATCACCCCACAACATTTTCTCCACTCCCTTTGTAATCCATCCTTTTCTTTTCCCCTACCCCAAATAATCACTGATTTTTTTTGCCCTTATAGTTTTGTTTGCATTTTCCAGATTGTCATATACATTGAATTCCTTCATGTATAGGCTTTTTATTTATTATTATTATTATTATTAATATTATTATTGTTATTATTCGTGGTGCTTAAGAGCATTTTATTGTATGAGTGGTCCATAGTTCATTGTTGTTTTTTAATATCGTTATCCTCTGGGTCTAATGTCAATCTAACCTCTGTGATTCTCTGTCCTCTTTCCTGCCTTTGTCTGGGTTCTGCTAAGAACTTGAATAACCCTCTCAGCTGTATGTCTCACTTCCCTCTCCACCCCATTCTCCACAGAGCCACTATGTAGCTGAAGTCATGTAACTTCCTCCTCAGAAAACCCCAGTTTAAAAGAAAAGCTAACTTAGTAGCTAACCTAGCATTCAAGATCCCCCATGATCTTTGACCAGCCTGTTGTTGCAGCTTCATCTATACAATTTAAAATGCTTCTCATGTCCAGAAACCTTATACTCATTAATGCTACTTGAAATTAGACCACTAGTTCAAAAACCATCCTCCCTTCTAAACCACCTATTCCTCTTTGTTGCTTACGCTGACTGATGACTTCATACCTCACTGAGAAATGTGGTAGAACTCTTAATGCCCCTTTGTGTTCTTCTAGCCTTGATATTTCATTTTTTTCTATAGAAAGTTGGCAAGACACTAGGTACTGATCTAGGTACAAGCTATGTAAGTGAATGAAGTAGACATGATTTACAGTCTAGTGAATGAGAAATCAATTAATCGGAGATATAAAAGATATGTCATTGTAAATTTTAATAAAATGAAATGAAGGGGGGAGTCAAGAAAGATCTCTTTGAGGAAGGAAGAGGCCTCCCTTGATAAGCTGAGCTCTGAAGGACTGAAGTAGAGAGACAGGAGGAAAGCCTGCAGATAGGTATTCAGCTTATGTAATGCCCTGAGGTGAGAACTTGACTAATGTAACTGACCAGTATAGCTCAAAGCTTTCTACCTGGAATGTCCTTATTTTTTTTTCCTCATTGTAATATCCTGATCCTGTATCCAGTCAAAACCAATTTCTTCTGTCAATATGGATTACTTATAATTCTGTTTGTTCTGTTCTTTGTCCTACATTATACTGCATATCTTCCATCCAGTTGAACTATTTGAGGGTAGAAATGACTAGCAAATGGTAGACCTCAACATTTGTTGACTTAATATGCAGGTTAAGGACATTCACTTGTATACCTCTGGATCAGTTACTTGGCACTTTTTATATTTGGGGCTGGATGATTCTGTTTTATGTCATAGGATGTTCAGCAGCATGGCTGGTCTCTCTCCATTCAATGCCAGTTGTATCCCCAGACAAGTCATGACATTGCAGTATGTCTCTATTCTGAATGTCCCCTGCCAAGCAAAATTGCTTCCTACTGAGAACCACTGCTCCAGACTCAGACTGAAAGGCATCTTGACGGCCTAATGGGTTCTGTTCACTGTGATATCTGATAGTACTGCCTGGCTCCATGGGAGCTAGGGTAGGAGACCAGTAGGTTAGTTGAGGCAGCTTCTGATTCTCCCCAACTCTTTCGTTTTCTTTTTCCTCCAGACTGCCACTCTCCGCCCCTACCTGAGTGCCGTGCGGGCCACACTGCAGGCTGCCCTCTGCCTGGAGAACTTCTCTTCCCAGGTTGTGGAGCGACACAACAAGCCAGAGGTGGAAGTCAGGTAGGGAAGGAAAATGTGGTCAGGGGCAAGGTATGACTTCTGTTTGGAGGGTACCATGAACGTATGTCCTGAAATTGTCAGGATAGTTTCAATTGACAATTTGTTGTACTGCCAAGATGAACAGTGATTCCTGATTTGGAGTTAAGAAAATAGGGTTAGTGGATTGGCAGGGCAAAACCCAGGGAAGAAGCTCCTTGGGAGCCAAGACTGCCTGATACAAAGTGTGACTTCTTAGAGTAGGGCTCTTCATGAAGGAACTCCTGTGGCTTTATTGAATCCATTGTCAGTTTAGCAGAGGTTGGAGAATTTAGTTATCTGAGATGCCATCTCTACACTTTTTTTTTTTTTTTTTTTTTGGTACTGCAGATTGGATTGAACCCAGGGGCACTCTGCCTCTGAGCTACACCCTCAGGACCCCTCCCTTTACCCACCCCCCCTTTAATATTGAGACAGGGTTTCTTTAAGTTGCTGAGGCTAGCCTCAAACTTGTGATCCTCCTGTCTCACCCTCCCTAGTTACTGAGATTACAGGTGTGCACCACCGCACTCAGCTGCTGTTATGCTTAACATACATGGTTTCCACTAGACATTTAAAAATAATAACAACTCACAGACCACCACAATTTAACTACCCTTAGAGATATCAGAGATTTGGAGGTGTTTACTTGAGACCTGAGCTGATAGGAGTCCCAATGGTTAAAAAGTAAATCATTCTAGATTAATAATTAGAGTTTAGGGCTGGGGATGAAGATAAGTGGTAGAGCACTTGTCTAGCATGCATGATGCCCTGGGCTCTACCCTGTACTATGTCCAAAAAAAAAAAAGAAGAAGAAATTAAAGGAGGCCAAACTGTGTGTGTTCAGTTTTAGCCTGTCCTTATTCCAGGCAGATGCTTTCCTCATTCCCTAAGTAGTGCATTGGTTTGCCTGTAGTCATTAAAATCAGCTATCTTTGGCAAAGCTCTTGCCATGTACCAGGCACACTGTTAGACACTTGACCCTTTTTGATCTCTCCTAGTCTCACCTGTGAAATAGGAATCAGAGTTATTTTACAGATGAGGAAGTTGAAATTCCAATCCTATGACATGTCCAAGGAAGATAACAGGAAACTGAATTTCAAAACGTTTTGCCCTGACTCCAGGGCCTGTGTTCTTTCTGCTGCAGAATATGCTCCCTGGCTTCTGTCTTGGAGCACCCCTGCTTGTTAATCTTCTATATCTTGGATTCTCTGGCCTCAGATAGTGATGGTAGGACCTGCTGTGAGGTCACCTTGACTTTTCTTACTCTAATAATGAGGTCTCTATGACTTTGTGTTTTCAGGAGTAGCAAAGAACTCCTATTACAGCCTGTTACCATCAGCAGAAATGAGAAAGAAAAGGTGCTGATTGAGGGCTCCATCAATTCTGTCCGGGTCAGCATCGCTGTGAAACAGGTGAGTCGCCATGGAGGAGGCCCCATCTAAGAGATCAATGTGGCAGATTCAGGGTATAGGAAATATAGGTTCTGCTTACTTTAATGTACTCAGGAAATGATTTGCTAAAGCAGGTCAGTAGAATTATAAGAACAGTTATATCTGATAGGCTTTGCTCTGTATTAGAAGGCAGCCAAAGTCATGGGACCATTTAGGGATCAGGTCATAGAACCATTCTTTATTTTTTTCTTTTTTAGCCACCAGTAGATTTCTATTTTTATTTTTTATTTATTTATATGTGGTGCTGAGAATTGAACCCCCCCATTTCCTCACAGGTTAGGCAAGCACTCTACCACTAAGCTACAACCCCAGCCCATAGAACCATTCTTAAGGAATGAGAAATACATTTACTTCAAAAAAATAAGCAATGCCAATTTCACAGCCATACTGTCTGCCACTGCCACTTAGTTTAAGAAACAAAGTACCAATTCTTGTCTGTTTCCTCAAACAACATTTCACCAATATCTATACTTCCTGCTACCCCCACAGTTCTTGACATGTTTATGTACCACCTACATAGTTAATTTACTTAATGGATTTTAAAAATTTGACTTATTTTCCCTTACTTAAATTAGAAAAGAAACTTTATGCCATAAATGGAAATGCAGTATAACTTTACACAATCTATTGCAACTCTAAAAATAAACACAATGAAAACAATGCTATTAAATTCAAACTAGATACTGTTGCCTACAGAAAGCTCCAACATGAGGCCCAGTCTTTGTTCAAAATGGAAGATCACACAAGCCTATGATCCTAGCCGTTAGGGAGGCTGAGTCAGAAGGATCACAAGTTCAAAGCCAGCCTCAGCAGCTTAGCAAGAACCTATCTCAAAATCAAAAAACAAAAAGGACTGGGGATGTGGCTCAGTGGTTGAGTGCCCCGGGTTCAATCCCTGGTACTCAAAAAAAAAAAAAAAAAAAGTGGGGGAGGAGATCAGCCAGGTGTGGTGGTTGTTACCCCTGTGACTCAGGAGGCTGAGGTAAAAGGATTCCAAATTTGAGGTCAGCCTCAGCAACATAGCAAGGCTCTTAGCAACTTAATGAGACCCTGTCTCAAAATTTAAAAAAATAAAGGACTGGGGATGTAACTCAGTGCATGTGGCCCCTGGATTTAATTCCTGGTAGCCAAAAAAAAAAAAGCTGAATGGGAAATGAAATTGACCAAATTATACTGAGTGCATGTATGACTGTATAACAGTAAATTTCACTATTATATATAATTAAAATACCATATACCAGTGAAAAAATAAATAAATGGAAGATCATCAGGTACTGGGAGGCATTAAGGGCATTTTAGCACCCAGCTGTAGATTTTGTCTTTAAGAAATATTGAAACAGTTCAAAAGGTAAAAATTTTGGGGATTGTTTGATGTTCAGTGTCATTAAAGCAGAGACTACTTAAGGTTGTCTCAGATCCCCTGGGTTGTATATGCCACATATTTTGAGAAGTAGAGTACTGTGAAATGAAATAGGGATTTTTTTTTTTTTTTAAATAATGCCATTGGCCTATAATCCCAACTACTCTAGAGGCTGAGGCAGGAGGATTGCAAGTTCAAGGCTAGCCTCAGCAACTTAGTGAGACCCTGCCTCAAACTAAAAAACAAAAAGAGCTGGGAATGAGGATGTAGCTTTAGTGGTAGAAATCCCTGGGTTCAATTCCCCCTACTGGAAAAAAAAAGAGAGAGAATGAAAGAAAATCAACAGAAATCATCTAGGCAATAGGAATGAGGATCATTTTGCTGGGCATGGTGGCACACACATAATCCCAGAAACTTAGGAGGCTGAGGCAGGAGTTTCACAGATTGAGGCCAACCTGAGCAATTTAGTGAGACCCTAAGTAACTTAGTGAGACCTTATCTCAAAATAAGAAGGGCTAGGAGACTGGGGTTGTAGCTTAGTGGTAGAGCACTCACCTAGCATGTGTGAGGCACTAGGTTTGATTCTCAGCACAACATAAAAAAAAAAAAAAAAAGTATTTTGTCCATCTCAAACTAAAGAAAAATACTTTAAAAAATTTTTTTTAAAGGCATTGTATCCACCTACAACTAAAAAAAAATTTTAAATAAATAACTAAAAAGGGCTAGGATGTGGCTCAAAGGTAAAGCACCCCTGGGTTCAGTCCCCAGTCCAAAAAAAGGGGGAAAGGCAGCTTTGAATGGGAGTATGGACTATGAAAGAGCTGACAAGAGATTTTCCAGATTTGCCCTCCTGGAATGGATAAAGATGTGATTATAGTAATGCCTCATTAGGATAGAGGGGCTCTTAGGTAGATCTTTCTTTCAGTTGGCATCTATGTCCCTGTCATTCACAGTTTTGTCAGTAATTGCTCCCAGTACCAAACCCCACTTCTTCTCATGGGCCTGGGGGCAATTGGGGTCCAAATAGCAAGCTATTGGTTGTTTTTAGCCCCTCATTTTCAGCTTTAGAGAACACTCTTTCTCCTTTGCTCTCACCAGGCTGACGAGATTGAGAAGATTTTATGCCACAAGTTCATGCGCTTTATGATGATGAGAGCAGAGAATTTCTTTATCCTTCGAAGGAAGCCTGTGGAGGTAAGACCTTATGTATCTATATGTCTGTAACTCCCAGGATTCTATTACTCAGTGGCCTGGAATTGTAGGCTAAGCCAGAATTGCTACTTCTCAGGTGGCTTGTTTTTGTGGTGCTGGTTACTGAACCTAGGACTTCATGCACCCAAGGCAAGCACTGTACCACTGGGCTACAGCCCCAGCCTGCTACTTCTGTAGCTGTAAGACACCCCCTGACCGAGATGGGAGTCAGCCTTCATCTCAGCTGGAATAGTAGCAGAGAAGATTAGAAGCTTAGGGTCTGTACATCACTTGTTCCTGGAGTCTGGAATCTAACAGCCGAAAGAGCACAATGAATTAGAAATCCTTTCTAAATTCTGCCACCAATTGCCACAGTTAACATTGGGTAAGTTGTTGTTTGACTTTGTACTTGAATCCTTTACACAGACTTCCTACCAGGTTAATTTAAAATATCCCTACCAACTGCAGAGCAGTGCATGGACAGAGCAGCACAGACAAAGCAGGCCATAATTAGACACACCAGAGGTGTTGGCCAAGTTCTTCCTCATCTTGAGCCAAATTCTCAAGATGGTCCTAGAGCTAATCTCAGTCGCCAAATAGAGTAAATAAAATTGCTCTTCACTACACGCCCTCTTGTAGTAAGACATTTTTCCGCCAAGTCCCACCCCTCTCCCATGTTATCTGTTCTCTGGACTTAAGTGTTCCTTGGTGTTTGATTGGATTATTCTGAAGCAAGATTATGATTCCCTTCATTGTCCCTTAACCTACTTTGAATGCAGGACTGTTTTTGCTACAGATTTTTTTCCAGAGACATCTGATATATACAAAATTCTCTTCTGAGTTCAGTTGTTTAGGTCCACAGGATGTAGGTTCCTAACTGACAGAGCCTGTTAGCTTGGAAAAAGATCACAACCAGCTGGAAGCATGTGGGTGAATAGAGTGGAAAACATGGCCAGCTAAATGTCCCCTGGGTCCTAATTCTCTCCTGTTTCTTCTCTTCCTCCTCCCTACCTTCCCTAGGGCTATGACATCAGTTTTCTGATCACCAACTTCCACACAGAGCAGATGTACAAACACAAGTTGGTGGACTTTGTGATCCACTTCATGGAGGAGATAGACAAGGAGATCAGTGAGATGAAGCTGTCAGTCAACGCTCGTGCGCGTATAGTGGCTGAGGAGTTTCTCAAAAATGTAAGTAGGGAGCCTTCCTGCTTTCCTTCCAGGGTGGAAGGAGCTGTGGGTTGTGTGGAGTTAGCACCTGGTGGGAAAATGGTGCCAATAATGTTTCCTACATCTTAAAATGTCCACAAAATTCTTAACCTAATTCAGTGGCCAAGTGAGGCAAGTGAAGTACATGTGCCAAGTTTCTGGGAACATTACAGATAATCATGATGTAACTGCACTTCTCAAACAGAATTAAATATTTTTCTTCAGAATCCATTTCTCAGGCTTCAAGTCCTGGTTTCCTCAGCCTGTTTCCCATTACTCTGATGGCTTAAGGCCTCCGGATCCCTCTGAAATTGTGCCTTTCTATCTGAAAGGACTGCAGTCCTGAAGAGGAGGTAGTGTTTACATTGAGAAACTGATGACATAGTTGTTCTTGTTTAGATATTCAGGACATGCCTTCTTAGGCTTTTTTTTTTTCTTCTTCCAAACAATCTTTGGTTTGGTATGTTCCACTCAAACTTGACTGTGATCCCTAGATGGTTGATTTAGTGTTTACTTCTTCCAGTGCATACAGATCTCCCAGAAGGAGCTCAGATTTCTAAAAATGGAAATTACACCCACATCCCCTGGGATTTAATCCTATGAGGGTGGCCAGTGCACAAAGTCACTGTACTGTGTGCACAGGGCACTGCTATCGTTCAGCCTATCTACCGGTCAGACCACCTGGGTCAGACTGACTCCTCTGCCTACTTAGGTATGTCATTGAGCCTCTCAACTAAGCCTGAGTTTCCTCAGCTGTGAAATGAGGATGCTGTTAATATGTACCTTTCAGAGTGCTTGATCACATATGTCAGACATAACACCTGACCTAGTAAGCTTTCTGTGTATGGTAGCACCAAAGTTTTATGGCCAGGGCACTAGGAGGCCTCTAGATTCAACTGTGAGAGAAAACAACTCTTATCCCAATTTAATATTTGTCTCACTCATTTAATACCCAATTTATGATGTTTACATTTGTATAGAAGCATGTTTACATTGTGAACATGCTTTTTACAAATGTAAAATTCACTTAAATTCAAAACAGGAGTCTAATAATCCCATGCATCTGACGTGAAAAATGTGAGGTGTTCTTTTTCCTGTTAAAAAACAAAATTCAATCTTTGAGTCAGTTGAAACTGTGTGGTGTTTTTTTTGGGGGGGGGGGGGTACTGAGGATTGAACCCAGTGGTGCTTTCCCACTAACTCACATCCCCAACCCTTTTTTTTTCTTTTTAAATTTTGAGACAGGTTCTCTCTAAGTTGCTGAGATACTCACTAAATTGCTGAGGCTGGCCTTGGACTTGCTGTCCGTCCTCCTGCCTCAGCCTCCCAAGTTGCTAGGATTCCAATACTGTATGCCACTGCACCTGGCAGTTGTTTCCATGTTATAGATTACTAAACTGAGGTCTGGAACCTCTAAATGTTCCACAGCCAGGAAGTAGAGGAACTAGATTTGGAATTGGGTTTGATATACATTGGGTCTGACATAAAGATCTAAGAATACCACAGCACCTGGTGGGGTTACAAATTCAGGTACATACATAGGTCAGGCGGCAGCACATGTGAGTGACATGGACTGGATGGGGCCTGGTGAGCTTGTGTCTCATTTGAAGCGGATTGCCACCATGTAGCTCCAACCTGTCATGCCTTTTGAAAGAACACCAAATCCAGATTTGTATGTGACATCTTCCATGTTATCAACATTGGCAGCTAATTCATTGTCTTCTAAGCACCACATGGGCCAGTCTCTGGACTGTGCTCAGTCATCAGTCATTGGTTCACAGCCTTTGGCTCATTAAGTATCAAGGGCTCTTCTCCATACCATGGGGGATACTTGATGGCAGGAAATATTTGTACAGCATATGGTGGTTGGAGGATCATCCAGAGCTATATCCCTCTCCTGTTGACCTGTGGAGTTCCCATGTCTTTTTGGTTTTTTATTTTGTTTTCAGTATAGGGATTGAACCCAGGAGTGCTGTACCACTAAGCTACATCCCCAACCCTTTTTATTTTTTTATTTTGAGACAGAGTCTTACTAAGTTGCTTAGGGCTTCTGCCAAGTTGCTGAGGCTAACTCTGAACTTGTGATCCTCCTTCCTCAGACTCCTTCTGAGTTGTTGGGATTACTGGCATGCACCACTGCACCCCGCTTCAGGTCCCTATGTCTAAAGAAGGCAATTTCAGCTCACATGCAAGACATTTGACAAAACTTTATAGCAACATCCATAACAACAGTCTAGGGGAACTGTGGAGAAGCCCTCGACACTGACTTCTGCCTTATCTACTGCTTATTTTAGGGCCAGTGTTCCACAGGTCTCTGCGGAAGGCTTGCTGAGTTAAGAGTGTGCCCAAAGGGTGTTCTGGGACCCAACCCCATCCTTCAGAGATCTGCACACAGTGGCAGCTCTCATCAGCCCACCATCCTGGAGCAGGCCCATCCAGATACAATATTAACCACCATTCACTGCCTCTTGGTTCTCTTGACAGTTTTAAACCATCTGGCTGGATCTCGCGGGCCTTCCCCCTCAGCCTCTCCCTGTGTCTCTGCGAAAGCGTCCTGGAGTCACTCCCCCGAGCGACAACGGCAACAGCAGCAGCAGAAGCGGGGAGCTGGGTTGGGTGGGCACTAGTGCGGGAGGGGGATGGTGTGCTTGCTAGCTGGGCAAGAAAGCAGCAGTGGACCTGCCCGAAGGCCACACGTGCCTGGTCAGGCTGGCTTCTGATGTTTAGTCCCCTGGGCCGGGACAGATTTTTTTTAACGTCTTGAAACTTAAACTCTGTGCTTGTAGGAGACTGTAATCTTTTTGTCTGTTTTTTTTTTTTTTTTTTTTTAAAGAAACAACCTCCACCTCCAGTGGCTGTGACTGGTCCCAGTGATTGTACTTTATTGGTCGCTGTGGGTCTGGGCGGGCCTGGAGCCAGAAGGCGACTATTTTTTCTCCCCTGTGCCACCCCAGGTGGGGAGAGAGGGAGATTTAAGCCTCCAGTTTCTCTCCATTTCCCTCTTAATCCCAAGCCTCCTCGGGCCCAGTAGAAGTGGTGGGAACCCTCTATGAGCTTCCTGGGCTCTGCCTGAAGATGGCCTCCCACCACTTGTTGGGGACAAGGGCTGAATCCATGAGTACCAGCCATGCCTAGGAACTGGAGCCCAAAAGCCAGGCAATTTCTGGCTGCATGGGGCTGCCTTCCAGCTGAAAGGGGTCACTGTCATGTTTGTCAGTGCAGTGCCTATGCTTGAGGTGGAGTGGTAAGTCCTCCTCCTCCAGAGCTCCTGCTGGGCCCTCTCCACCTGCTCTGGCTCCTCTGCTCCCACACTCTCGGTTTCTCTTCTGATTCTAGTGGATCCTCCCTCCCCTGATTAAAGTCTCTTCTTGCCCTTTTGGGGCTGCATGAGGTCTGTCCTCTTGTGTGTATATGTGAAGGGAAGGGAGGTGTTGCTATTTTATTTCTTGAGACCAGATGGCTAGTGCTTGGGCCTGGAGCTCCCCACCAGGCAGTCTTACAGATTGATCCTACCATTATCCTTGCCAAAGGCCCTAACCCAGAGACCTTCTTCATTGCAGTCCAGGTAACATGTGTTTCTGAAAATGTTCTCTTTGCCTATACAGTGTTGGTGGTTTTCACATGATCTCATGTGGGTTAAAAGATAACCTCAGAGAAGCAGTGGTCATATTTTTGGATAAGGAAACAGGTTCAGTAAGATGAAATAGCTTGTTCCAAACTTCCAGACCGTGAGCAAGAGATTGAAACTTCTGCCTGGGCTAAAATAGTAGTCATTTCTTTTGGCACCAGGGGTTCAACCCAGGGGTCCTTAAGCACTGAGCCACATCCCCAGCCCTTTTTATTTTTTTATTTTGAGACAGGTCTCTTTAAGTTGCTTAGGGCCTTGCTAAGTTGCTGAGACTGGCCTCAAACTTGTGATCCTTCTGCCTCAGCCTCCTGAATCTCTGGTATTACAGGCATGCATCAGCATGTGTGGCTTCACATTTAGCTATTTAAATTACTACAATTCAGTAAAGTTTATAATTTGGTTCCTCAGTTTCACTGAACATTTCAAGTGTTCAGTAGCTACAGTGACTAGCATCTACCATATCAACACATATATTTCCATTGTCAAAAAAAGTTACATTGGATAATGCTAGACCTTTCTTAGTGATACCTTGAAGTAAACAAACAACTGATTTATGTTTGAGTTCTGACTCTTGTTGGTGAATTTGGACAAGTTGTTTATATTCTGTGCCTCGGTTTTGTTTCCTTTTTTTTTTTTTTAACCAGGGGTTGAATGCCACTGAGGTACATTTCCAACCCTTTTTGGTTTTTTGGGACAGGATCTCGCTAAGTTGCCCAGGCTGGTCTAGACCTGTGGTCCTCCTACCTCAGCCTCCCAGGTAGCTGGGATTACATGTGTGTGCCACTGTGCCTGGCTCAGTTTCTTGATTTCTAATGTGGAACCAGTGAAAGTGAACTGGCACAGTCCCTGCCACACAGACACTGAATGAACACTCGTTGTCTGTTCAGTGTCTGGGTTGTCTGATAAATTCCAATATGCTAGGCTTGGGGATATCCCTGCTTTGAGAAGACTTGGGGGTCCAGTAAGAGACCTCTGTATGTAAATAGATGCCATGAAGTGTTTCATACGTATTGTTGGAAGTCAGGACTGGGAGGGGGCATATGTATAGGAGGGTATAAAGCTTCTAGAAGGGTTGGCCTTTGAGCTTCACAAAGATTTTACAGGTGGCCAAAGGGGTCTTTTGAAGGGGAGAATAAGGAAATATTGAAGGAGGGGCTGGTGGTGGGAGCAACTTGAATAGCTATAATCCCCTTTATGACATTCCCTCTGTGACCTACCTTGCTGAATTAGCTAGGCCCTTCTCAGGGGCACATGGCTATGTTGCAGCATTGTAGTGGACATTAAAGGTGCTCACAGCAAAATGAATGACCACGAGTGTATGGCAGTTCCACACTCCTCCCTCACAGGATGGCATTGCCCAGGTGAGCCAATAAGAACCCTGATTTGTCGAAGATTTCTCTCCCAGGATCCAAAGACCCTTAAAACCAGATTTGCAGGCTTATGAGGACAGACTGGCTGATAGTCAGCTGGCTCTCTCTTGGGTCAGGCCTTTTAGGATACTCCACTACCAGCTAAAACAGTTTGGAAAATGTAATCTTTGGGGTCAGTTGGACAGGTAATTAGGGGATCTACCATCACTGTAAGAGTGGAACTGCCCAGTGACTGGTTTCTCAGGCCAGGGTTCTCTCCTGGACTGTACTTGCATGAGCACTACTTAAGTTAGCCTGTCAAACTGCTGGTTTGGTACTTCTGTAATCAACAGGTCAAACCCTGTTAAGGGATCACAGGGAGATATGTATAAGCACGAGACTTTGGAGTCAGACCTGGGTTCCAGTGCTGCCTATGCTTTGTGATTTGTGGCAATTATTTAACATCTTGGAGCTATATGGCCCCAGTGACTTGAGGATAATACTTTGCCACTTCCTCTTTAACAGCCTTGGCCTGTTAAATTTCTTTTGCAGTTGACTTGAATGAGGATCAGTTATTTCTGTTTCTGAATTACCAGGAGAGGAGGCATATGCTCTGTAACTCATCATTGTTGCCCCCAAACACAGCCTGGACTTTCATTTTCATATCTGTCCCCCCCAAAACTTAGTAGCCCCATCTGCTCAGCCCTCAGATCTGAACTGGCCTCACCAGGTTCCAGCCACTCTGGCTGCCTTTTACTTCCCCACAAAAGGGTCTTGTCCTCCTTGCTGATACTGTTTCCTCTGCCTAGAATGATAAAATGTTACCTCTTCAGAGAGGACATCTTTGCCCTCCTGAATACTCCCTTTCACAGTTTCAGCTCATTGCTTATTCAGTGCCCTTATACCTGTAGCTATTTTGTTACTTGCTTTTTCCCCCCCACACAGAGCTATGAATTTGATGAGGCCTGGATCTATTTGTCAGTCCCCGGCCCAGTGCTTAGCACGTGGACCTCTATAACATATTGGGGGGAAGGGGGGACATTCCGTGCAGGAACTGCTGGGTAAGGAACCAAGACACTAACAATGATTGGTGGCCCAACGTTCTGTTGTTCTACCCTCAGTGCTCTGCTCATCCAGGGGTGGGGGCCAAATGAGGGCCAGAGCCTGGCTCACAGTGGAAAACCCTCACTCCACTGACCCAGGGCGGCTCCGGAACTGATTGTGCCCGGGGAATGGTTTCTATGGAGACAGCAAACAGAAGGCGGGGCCTGGGCGCTGCTCCGAGAGGCAGCGGCCCGCGGTGGGAGGCGGGCTCGGGCGCTGGAAGGGCGCGCGCGGCGAGGGGCGCATGCAGGGCCCTGGCGCGGCGCTTCTCCTGAGCACCAGGGACCTGGGGCCCGTGCGCCAGGGCTCGGCCACCTGGTACAGCCAGGACCGAGGTCCGGCGTGCAGTTGGCCGCAGAAGCCGCAGCCACCCGAGCCACGCACCAGTTCCCCCGCCTCTTGGCCCTGGGTTCCCTCCCCCAAATACCGGCCGTCTGGGAAGCTGCCATGGCCGGGGCCCGCCTCCGCCCGGCCCGAGGTGGGTTGCGCTGGCGGCCAGCACCTGGCCAGCAGTACTGGCCTCGCGCCCCGCCCAGGCCACGCCTCCGAGACTCCTGCCCACGGCACTCGAGCCCAAGGCGCTGTGGATCCCCACCTACTCAGCCCCCAGCCTGCCCAGGTCCTGGATGATCCCCCGCCGCAGGACGGTGAGGCCCAGAGCGTTGCCTGCCCTGGCTGGTGGCGGCTGCGAGGAGAAGCTTGGGGATGGAAAAAAAGGGAGTTGGAAGAAGAGCGGGGTGGGTGGATGTCCCGATGAAGGGTGGAGGGAGGGAAGGGGCGTGCGCATCAGGATCTAAAAAGACCCTGGGTCAAGTCCCAGCCTACCCGGCCCCTACTCCACCTCTTTCTGCAGGATCCCTTGTCCTCTGGCGAGGATTCACCAAGGCACCTCACCACATGGGCCGACTCAGAAACGCCAAAATCCACGTGGAGAGAGCTGTCAAGGTCGGAATGGGTTGGCGGGAAGGGGTTTAGTTAGAAAGGACCTTGGAGTGGCTTATCCTGCTTCCTTGTAGTATTTTGTCCTGTCCTTCAAAAACAAAACAAAACAAAAAAATCCTTAATTTCACACTCATCCTCCATTACCTCCCCATTTTCACTTCTTCAGGGCCAAACTTTTTGGTAGAATTGTCTGGATATTGTTGCACTTCATTACCTGGGATTCACTCCTCAGCTTCCTTTCCTCTGATTTTCTGCCTTTCCCATCCCGTTCCCTTTGAAAACCACTCTTATCAAGGCCCTTCGTGACCTCTAAGGAGCCAAATCCAGCAGCCCCTCTTGATTACCATCTTGATTGATTGCCCTGTGGGTGTACACTGATGCCCCCACACTATCTTCCTTAGCTATCTGACTGCACACTCCTCCTCTTCCTTTCTCCCTTCCTGGCTGCTGCTTTTCAGTTGCCTTGGGAGGTTTCTTGGTGGCTCCCTAGATCCCTCCCCATGCCAGCCTGCATGCATTGCTTCTCTCCTTGGGTTGTGACTCCAATGAATGTGCTGCACTCACTGCATATCCTCTCCAGGCCTCTATTTGACATCTCCATCCAGAGTTTACAGACATTTCAATCTCATGCTCTGCTTTCCTACCCAAACCTATCTTCTCCCCAGTCTGAACTTTCTCATCTCAGTTACTCAAGCCCAAAATCCAATATTTCTGTTCTTTCACTACCATGTCTAACCCTTCAGCAAAATCATTCACCATCTCTGACTCCAAAATGAATCCCAAACCCCACACTTTTGCCCCATCTTCACTGTAAGGGCAACAGCCTTCAATGCTTATCCCCATCTCTTTTTCTATACAGCAGCAAACCAAACTTATAAAGCTTCCAACTGAACACTCCCTCATTTAACCTTTATTGCTTCATGCTACTCATATAAAATCCATATCCAAGGCCCAAGCCTGCAGGGCCCTCCACAGTCTGTCCATACTACCTACCTCTTTATGGGATCTCCCCTTCATTTTCCAGACTGCACTCACCCTTAGCCTCCTTTCAGTTCCTTTTGGTCTCCATTCTGCCTTTGAGCCTTTGTAGATGCTTTTCCCTCTACCTCGCTGCCATTTGTTCAGCTTTGTACACTCATGGCTCCTTTTTAACCTTCCCTGATGAGGCATTTCTAAGTAGTTTCTCTGGGTCTCATTAAGTATGCAGATTTTAGAATCAGGCTACCTGGATTTAAATCCATGCTCTTGGGGCTGGCAGTGTAGCTCAGCGATAGAACTGTACTTAGCATGAGTGAGGCTTTGGGTTCAATTCCCAGCACAAAAAGAAATCTATCCTCTTTCACGTGACCATGCTACTTGAATCTCTCTGTGTCTTTATTTCATAACCAGTGAGATGGTGATATGAGTATCTAATAAAAATGCACATTGTTGTAAGTGATACATGAAGCATTTACCACATACTAGATGCTCAATAAATATCAGCTATTACCACTAACATTGTGGTTACTTTGCATATTTGTTTATTTTGGTACTGGGGGATTGAACCCAGGGGCACTTTACCTTTAAGCTATATCTCCAGCCCTTTTTATTTTTTATTTTGAGGCAGGTCTTGAAAAATTGCTTAGGGCCTTGCTAAATTGCAGAGGCTGGCATTGAACTTGAAATCCTCCTGCCCCAAACTCCCAAGTCACTGGGATTAACAAGCATATACCACCACACTCAGACACTATTCATATTTATTTCCCTCCATGTTTATTAGCTATTTCTCCCAATGGAATATAAAAGTTCCCTGAAGAGGCCAGCCTGGAGTCAGAGACTGTAACTGGGTCACCATTATATCTCCTATATGTGGCACCTATGCATGCTTATTGAACAAGTCTCCATCTCTCACCTTACAGCAGAAGAAGATCTTTATGATCCAAGGCCGCTACCCAGTGATCCGGTGTCTCTTACGCCGGAGAGGCTGGGTAGAGAAAAAGATGATCCATCACACAGGCACCACCCTGCTGCCACCCCAGAAGGATCTGGACAGCTCAGTGATGGGTGATAGTGACACCACTGAGGAAGGTGAACAGTTCCTGCCCTTTCCACAAGACCCCTCCCCAGTCTTCTTCCTTTTGCTCTCATCATCCCAGGGTTGAGGATTTATACCTATGGGGCAGGGATGGGGCTCTCATCAGGTCTGGGCTCTGCATACACTGAGGATGAAGAAGAAGAAGAGCAGTATCGGCCACCACAGCTGTTTGACTTCAATGGCCTTCTGGAATTTGATGACCTAGATGGGACACATGCTTTGATGGTGAGAGCCCTGGGGGTCAAGAGGAAGCATAAGGTTGGCAGGATGGTGTCTATTCAGAAGGAGAGGTCTGGTGTCTAGCAGGGTGACCTCAGACAACTCCTTTTCTTCTCTGGGTTTCAGTTTCCCCATCTTTGTAAAGATGATTGTTTCTCTAAAGTCTGGATAGGTCCCCAAAGCAGTGAGGAACTCAGTGGGGCTCAGACAAGGCTGTCACATCCTCTGCACATGCTAGTTATCCCTTCTAGGTAAAAATCTCTTTGTTCATCTGCTTTCTCTGACCTTAGCAATTGAGGGCTGATAGGAAGGACTTAAACCAACTCTGAGAGGCTGGTGTGATGGTGTAGAGGACGTGTGTGTGGAATTGAGGACACTTGGGTTCATTAGATTGGCACCAACTCTTACTAAATTGAACTATATGAAATTGCCATTTCTGCATATCAAGATACATTGAAAATAGGCAGTTTCATGTGGTTCAGCTTTGTGAACACTGGGGCAAGTCATTCACCCTCTGTGTACCTCAGTTCCCTCATCTGTGAAATGGTAATTCCTACCTCATAGGGTTTGGGAGAGGATTCGATGGATTATATAGAACATGCTTCAAACAGAGTATGGCATATGTATTATTGGTTATTAATAATCCTACCTCCCAGACTTTTAGGAAGGATGAAGGGGTGAGGCCACAAAAGAACCTCTGTTACATGGTGTGTCACATCAGTTTGGAGGCTGTGTCCTGCCTCTGGGCAAGTTACTGATGACTATGGGCCAGAGAAAAGTCTAGCATTCTGTTGTGCAGCTTAAGAACACTCTGCCAAAGCAGGGCTGAAAAGCTGGCCTGCTCTCTGCCAGCTAAGCATGCGCCCTGGGGGAATAAATGTCCTTCATGCCTTACATAAAAATGTTGTGAGAACCACAGGACAGTTTGGAAGCATCCTGTCTTTTCTGCTCAGCAGGGCTGGGGAGAAGCTGCCCACACTGGCCTCCCTGTCTGTCTCCTCCTCAGTCCCGCATGGTTCGGAATGAGACACCCTACCTTATCTGGACCACCCGGCGAGATGTACTAGACTGTCGCTTCCTCTCCAAGGATCAGATGATAAACCACTATGCCAGAGCGGGCTCCTTTACTACAAAGGTGGGCTCCTCAGGGCAGTCAGCAGGGCAGCTTCCAACCCCTTCTCTCCTTGTCAGTAAAAGAGGGTTCTCAGGAAAGCAGGAGGTAAATAATTCACTGAGACCTGGAGTAGAAAGACTTGGGTTCTAGCCGGGCGTGGTGGCGCACACCTATAATCCCAGCACTTGGGAGGCAAAGGCAGGAGGATCGCGAGTTCAAAGCCAGCCTCAGCAACTTAGCGAGGCCCTAAGCAACTCAGTGAGACCCTGTCTCT
>JAJEJO010005383.1:234724-264083 GCA_020662805.1 Glaucomys volans | reverse complement strand
AAAAAAAAAAAAAAAAAAAAAGAGTAAAGACTTGGGTTCTAATTCAACCCACGTGGGATATCTTGATGGCTTGACTAAACTGGGCTCCAGCCAGGTGTGGTGGTGCACATTTGTAATCCCAGCAGCTTGGGAGGCTGAAGCAGGATCACACAGTCAAAGCCAACCTCAGTAACTTAGTGAGGCCCTAAGCAACTTAGCAAGACTGTGTCTCAAAATAAAAAGGCTGGGGATGTGGCTTAGTGATTAAGTGCCCCTTGGTTCAATCCCTGGTGCCAAAAACAAATAAATAACTAAATAACTGGGTTCCAGGATTCATATAGGATCTGGAGCCCACACAAACACCAAATACAGACTGTGAGTAAGGGGCCCTTAACTCTTAAGCAGAGCACATCTGATGGCTGACGGCTTCATTCTGTCTTATCTGATAACAAGTGGCTTTGCCTCTCTAAGCCTCAGTGTCCTCATCTTTAAATAGTACCAGTAAAACCTGTTTTCTAGGGTTGCTAGAAGGATGAGGAGCTTTATAAAATGGTCTGTCATTTTATCATTGTCATGGGCTGGGAGGGATTCCTAGATAAGGCAGGTCTTTAAGGATGTGAAGAGTGAATGAGATTCATTGCAAAGGGGATCACCAGGCAGACAGGGAAATAGATGTGAGCAAGTTAGGCCTAGCAAGTGGAGTAGAAGCTCTGAGAGTGTTCGGGCAAGGTCTTCCTGACTGCATGTGTGCTGCCTGTGGGGGAGTCTCTTAGAGCTCCCTGGGCAAGTCCTACCATGCCCCCTCAGCAGCTAACTCCATAGGTGGGTCTGTGTCTCAATCTCCGGAACTTGCCCTGGTTTGATGAGGCTGATGCTGACTCCTTCTTCCCCCGTTGTTATCGCCTGGGTGCTGAAGATGACAAAAAAGCTTTCATAGGTAAGGAGACCTCCAGCCCCATGCCTGGACCCCTCAGGCTGAAGGACCAGGACTAAATCTCTGGCTCATACTGAGGAGCAGCAGGCCTCTCCTCATGCCCTCATCTACCCCAGCAGAGTTCCTTCCTTATCCCCAGTCCTTCTATGCCCTCCCTTAATAAGCCTCCTAGGTTGGCCAACCCTAACCTCCAAAATAACTTAGGTAGCTTTCTTATATTCTAGAGCAGGTTCTAAAAGTTGATGGATTGGTTGGGTTTGGAATCCAGAATGGATTCCAGGCCTATGTCAAGTTCCATTGGCTGGATTGGGTTCCATAAAAGACTAGGCTGTGGGTTTCTAAGGCAGAATAGCTTCCAACTCCACAATGTGTTCTAAATAGAATTTGAATCCAGGTTAGATCCTAGGTCTTAAGTTATGTTCCAAATCCGAACTAGGTTTTGGGTCAAAGTTTGGTTCTTAGGCTAGAATAAGTATCAAAAGTAGATGAGGAGCCAGGTACCGTGGCACGTGCCTGTAATCCCAGCAGTTTGGGAGGCTGAGGCAGAAGGATCTCGAATTCAAAGCCAGCCTCAACAATTTAATAAGGCCCTATGCAACTTAGCGACGCCCTGTCTCTAAATAAAATATAAAAAAGGGCTGGGGATGAGACTCAGTGGTTAAGCACGCCTGGGTTCAATCTCTGGTACCAAAAAAAAAAAGAAAGAAATGTGAATGAGGGTAGGTGTGGTGGTGCATGCCTATAATCCCAGCAACTCAAGAGACTGAGGCTGAGGCAAGAGGATTACCAGCTGAGGCCAGCCTCAGCAATTTAGCAAGACCCTGTCTCAAAATATAATATTAAAAGGGGTAGGGATGTTCTCAGTGGTTAAGCACCCCTGGGTTTAATCCCTGATCCAAAAGGGAAAAAAAAAATTAGATGAGGAACTGAAGAAAGAAATAAGACAACAGGTCCCGGCCAGATTCTGAAGACAGAATACAAGCCGAGTCCAGTCACATTGTCACATTCTGGGTAGGTTCTCATCCCAGTTCTAGAGTCAGAAAAGATAGAGTCAGGTTCTGCATCCAAAATGGGGCAAGTCACGATCAGGTTCCAGAACCAGAACAGGCCTTGAGCCTAGGGGCTGAGCAGGGTATCCCCTGCCCCGGGAGCAGAGGACTTCTGGCTGACAGCTGCCCGCAACGTTCTCAAGCTGGTGGTGAAGTCGGAATGGAAGTCATACTCTATCGAAGCAGAAAAGGAAGAGGCCCCAGGTGAGTACTGTGGTTACCTCCACTCCCTCACCCACCATGCTCCCATATTCACATCCATATGACCATCCAATACCCTTCCCACCAGTTTGTCCCTCTGTCTGCCCACCCATCTGTTCATCCAGGTGTTCACCCATCTACTTATCCACCCACCCACTTAACAATGTATCTGTTCACCCATCCATACATGCAATCATCCACCCTCCCACCTACTCACCCACTGTTGATCTCTTCATTCACCCACCTGCCATCAGCTCCATACTCTATCCTTCTATCCACTCCCCACTTTCCTTCTTGTCCTTTCACAGATCCATCTATTCACCTATCTGTGTTTTTCCATCTTCCTAGCTACTGTTTATCTATCCTCCAGTCTACTTACTCATCCATTCTTCTATCCCAACTTCCCACACACCTGTCTTCTGGTCCATTTATTTGGTGATCAGCCTGTTCATGGGCCTGGCATGTGAGCACCCTAGAGAGGGCAGACTAAAAAGACATGCTCCAACCCTGCCTCAGGGAGATCAGGTCTAGGAGGAGGAGGAAGCAGCGCAACCTGGCAGTTTACAGGACTCGTGAGCACTCTACATGACCAAACATAAGGAACATCTGGGAGTGGAGGGCACAGAAAACCCTCACTGCATGCTGTTCCAGCCCATTACTTGCTCCTTCCCTTTATGGATTTAGCTCCTGCCTCCAGGCCCCTAATCCTTTAATGCAGGGGCTCTTCATCAAGGAATTCAGAGAAGTAAAAGGCAGCAATGCAGGAAGGAGAAAATCCCTCCTCTTCCCCATTCTGTCTCCTACATAAGTGTGCCAGGTACAAGAAAACTGTTATGTGCTAGGATCAGGAGCACAGGGGTCCTCTACTGGCCACCTGCACTTAAGCTTCCCTGGCAGTGGGCTCAGGTGTATGTCAGGCTGCAGGGGGTTGAGGGCTCAGTTATATTTCAGGATGTTCAGGAGTGAGTCAGGGCTGTGGGTATACATTGAGTCCTCTGAGGTGTCAATCTGGTGATTCATTCTCAGGTGTGTGTCAGGCCTCGAATTGCACATGTAAGGTTAGTGTTTCTGTGGGCTGATAATTGTTGATTCATGTCAGGATTCTGGGAGTGAGTGGATTTCTGTTGTGTTTCAGGACTTAAAGAAGCCATGTTGGGGGTTGGAAATGTGGCTCAGTGTGGAGTGTATGCCTGGCATGTGTTCAATTCCCAGCACTGCAAAAAAATTAAATAAATACAGAAGCCATGTCAGATTTGGTTTCACATATATCTAGTGTCAAAGGTCAAGGCTTCCAGGTGCTTCCTCAGATGTGTCAGAGGTCCCAGGGATAGAGAGGCTGCAGCTGTATGGTGGGGCTATAGGTGCTAAAGGACCTTGGGGATATTTAAGGTGGAGCCTCAAGTGACAGGTCCTAGCACAGTGGGGGCCAGGTGAAGTGCTAGAGTTGCAGGTAAATTTAGAGCAAAGCCTCAGGTAAGTGACAAGTTCCAGGGCAGCTGGGGATCTGGGTTCATGCTAGGCCTCAGGTGTCTTTAGGGTGAGGCCTAAAGTGAGTGACATGTCTCAGATTGATAAGCTCTGTGGCATGCATCATTTTACCTGCCTTGATGTGTTCTAGTGACAGACTCCTCCCTCTCTGCAGGAGAGAAGCAGCCCAAGAAACAGGAAAAAAAGCCCATGACGGTGTCCCCAGAGTTTGTGGATGAGGCCCTGTGTGCATGTGAGGAGCACCTTAGCAACCTGGCCCACATGGACATAGACAAGGACCTGGAGGCTCCACTGTACCTCAGCCCTGCAGGGTGGTCCCTCTTCCTCCAGCGCTACTATCAAGTGGTCCAGTGAGTACCCCTGCAGCCAAGGCTGTGGGCTGGAGGCAAGTGATTAGGGATAGACCCTCACAATGTAGCGCAGCCCTCACCTCCTCCCCAAGCCTCTCACTCTTTTGTATTGCTATTGTTCTGCTCAAGAACCCTCAGGGGCTTCCTACTGCCTCCTTGATAGAGTCCAACCCACTCTTCCTGGCTCTTACAATAGTGCAGGCACTAAGGTCATGGCCTGTGTTGTCAGGTAGACCAGACTTCAAGTTCTGGCTTTGCAACTTCCAAGCTCTGTGACTTCGGGAACATCACTAATCTATTTGAACTTTCGTTTTCTGGACTGGTGGTATAGTTAAGAGTGCTTGCCTAGTGTATGCAAGGCCCTGGGGTCCATCCCCAGTACCACAAGAAGAGGAAGTTCTAGTTTGGGGAGACAGATGATAACCAGGTAAACAAATGGGTCAGGTGGGAGTGAGTGATGGGAAGAGAAACAAAGGCAGGGGAGCTATGATACAGATGTGCTTGAGTGAATTAGGCTATAAGGGAACCTACCTATCAAGCAGTGTTAGGTCCAGATGAGGAAGAATGCCAAAAAGCTCCTGCAGATGAATCAATCAGGCATTTGAGTCCTGGTTGAGACACCAAGTAGGTAGCCTTGGGCAAATACCTTAACATTCCAAGCTTCTGTTTACTTTTCTTTAAAATGGGATAGGTATTACCTCCCTGGAAGGGCCATTAGAGGATTAGAGATAATATATGGAAAGCCCTTGGTGTGGTGCCCCATCATTTGGAGCTGGAATGATTCAGTTTTGCCAAAAGCAGTTTTAATAGAAAGGAAGGTTGCAGAAAGTGGAATACTGGAGTGGATAATGAGTCAGGAAATAAATGGGATTTACTCAACCATTCCCTTTGCTGTGGTCTGGGCAGAGGGGTTGTAGGGTGGCTTGAGGGTGAGGATGAAGGTTCATGAGAGACCCATGTGGATCTCTAGGGGAAGGCATGACCAAGGTGGTTGAACCATGGCCCAGGGGGAGGGGGCTATGTCTCCCCTTGTCCTGTCCTTCCACCTGCCCCCCAGGTCCTGCCCTGCCCAAGTCCCACCATCTTCCCACAGTGAGGGGGCAGAACTCAAGCACCTGGATGCACAGGTCCAGCGCTGTGAGGATCTCCTGCAGCAGCTGCGGGCCGTGGTACCCCAGATTGACATGGAAGGGGACCGCAATGTCTGGATCGTGAAGCCAGGAGCCAAGTCCCGTGGACGAGGTGGGGAGCTGCTTCTTGCACCAGTACCCATGACCTCTGTCCTCCATTAGAGGCCAGGGAGGTTAATAGTGCAGTCTGCCAAATGGTCTGAACTGGAAGCCCAGTTCTGTCACTAATATTCTGTGTGACCTGGAATAAGTCACATCACCTATCTGAATGTTAGTTTCGTCCTCTGTGAAGTGAGAACTGATAAAGCCTCCTACAAGGTGAGATTAAATGCAGCAGTGCATTTAAGTTGTAGGTCAGCACAGTCACCCCCACATAATAGCTGCTGTGATGATGACGACAGCTCTTCCTCTCCTGCCCCTGGTTTGGGTCTGTGCTTTAGGTAAGTTTGGTGACACAAGCACTTGTTGCTTGTTATCTAAGGGCTCTCGGATTTCACCAGCATGTCCCTATGGAGTATAGCATATTATTAAGGCCAGCCCCCTATTTCAAGGTCAGCCTCCCACTACTTCTAAGACCTCAGGCAGATTAATTAACCTTTTCTGTGTCTCATCTTCATCACTGGTAAAATGGAGCCAATACTTACTGAGAACATTAAATGAGTATAATGTATATAAAGCATTAGGAGCCAGGCAGGGTGCCTGTAATCCCAGCAACTGGGGAGGCAAAAATAAAATAAAAAATGAAAAAAGCTGGGGATGTGGTTTGGTGGTTAAATGACCCTGGGTTCAATCCCTGGTACCAAAAAAAAAAAAAAAAAAAAAAAAAAACCACTTAGGTCCTGGACTGTACCTAGTAAATGCCACATTGATGCTACTATTATTGGCTGTTATTCCAACTCCTCAGCCAAGTGTGACTGGAATTTGAACAGAAATGCCTTAGCCCAGCCTTTGCAGACTGTGAAAGGATGTCTGAGAGCTAGAAAACAGACTTTGGCATCAGCCTCTTTCAAATGCTGCCTTGGGGTGGGTTTATTTATGCCAGGGTGAAGTCATTGCAGCTCCAAACATTAGAAGGCTCCTTTGGAGGATGTCACATTAAAACCAGGAGGTCTGGAGATGTAGCTTAATGTATGAGCACTTCCCTAGCATGCTTGAGGCCCAGTTTCAATCTCCAGCACCGCCAAAAGAAACAAACAACTACCACTCACGGTGGTACACACCTGTAAGTCAAGCTACTGGGGAAACTGAGGCAGGAAGATTTCAAGTTCCAGGCCAGCCTGGGCAACTTAGCCTGAGACCCTGTCTCAAAATAAAAAGAACTGCTGGGCGTGGTGGCGCATGCCTATAATCTCAGCGACTCGGGAGGCTGAGGCAGGAGAATTGCGAGTTCAAAACCAGCCTCAGCAATTTAGCAAGGCCCTAAGCAACTCAGTTGAGACCCTGTCTCTAAATAAAAAATACAAAATAGGGCTGGGGATGTGGCTCAGTGGCTGAGAGCCTCTGAGTTCATTCCCCGGTTCCAAAAAAATAAAAAATAAAAGATAAAAAGAACTGAGGATATATCTCAGTGGTGGAGCCACCCCTATTAACACAAAACAACAGCAAAAAAAAGCACTGGATTCTTTTATTTTTCTGCCTTAGAAATACTTGTTTTTGTTGTTTTTCCAATGATGAAAATATGTGTTTAGTTTTTTTAAAAAAAGCAAACAAAACAATACAGAAAAGTAGAAGCAAATGCCCCTTGATTTCACCATGAGATAACCTATTAACCTTTTAATGTGTTTCTTTCTACACTTTGGTGTGTGTATTATGTCTTTCTCCTTTTTTTTGGTACCAAGGACTGAACCCATGGGCACTTAACCACTGAGCCATCTCCCCAGCCCTTTTTTAATTTTTAATTTTGAGACAGGATCTCACTAAGTTACTTAGGGCCTTGCTAAGTTGCTGGGGCTGGCTTTGAACTTGATCCTCCTGCCTCAGCTTCCTGAGTCACTGGGATTACACTGCACCTGGCAGTTGTAATTTTTTAAAAAATATTATTTAGATGTTGATAGACCTTTATTTTCTTCATTTATTTATATGTGGTGCTGAGAATTGAACCAAGTAAGTGCCTTACACATACAGGTAAGTGCTCTACCACTGAGCCACAATCCCAGCCCAGTTGTGATTTTTTAAAAAAATATTTTTAGTTGTAGATGGACACAATACCTTTATTTTATTTTTTTGTGGTGCTGAAGATCAAACCCAGTGCCTCACATGTGCCAGGCAAGCACTCCACCACTGAGCTACAGCCCCAGCCCCAGTTGTAATCTTTTCTTATATAAGATATTGTGTTCTTAGGAATCTTAATGTGCAGTCTGGCCCTCTGAGAAAAGATCCAGACTGGGAATCAGGCACAAGTTTTTCTGTGCCATTGGCAGGCAATAAGGCTAATTTGATAGTTAAGAAATGAGATTATTTGTGAGTTTATGTGTCTGGTGATATGATTCTGATATTTACTAGCATCAAAATTATGCCCAAATTTCAGCAAGTTTAAGAACTCCTCAAAAAGGGAACCTAAGGGTCTTTCCAGCAAGAAAAATATGCCCTGGGGCTGCGGTTGTAGCTGAATGGTAGAGCACTTGCCTAGCATGGGTGAGGCACAGGGTTCCATCCTCAGTACCACATAAAAATAAATAAATAATATAAAGGTACTGTATCCATCTACAACTAAACAAGATATATATTAAAACAAAATAAAACAAAACTATGCCTTAAGCCATACATGCTGGTGCACATTCACAGTCCCAGTTAGTAAGGAGGCTGAGGCAGGAAGCTTGCTTGAGCCCAGGCTTTCCAGACCAGCCTGAGCAATAATCTGAGACTCTGTCAAAAAACAAACAAAAGCTCTGATGGGCAGAATCAAAGTCTCCAGGACAGGGATTCGCTGTGTTTCTAGCAAAGCAATAAAACTTCTTTTTCCTTTTTCTCAAAAAAAAAAAATTCTATCTAGAAGATAACAACAGTGTTGGGTAGGATTTGAGCAAACACAAATTCATACATTCTTGCTGGGACTGGAAATGGGAATATAAAATGGCAATATAAAATGAACAGTGCACATACCTTTGGAGCCAGTAAACCAATGGCTAGAAATTTATTCAACAGGTAGTAAAAATAACATGTGTTATTTGAATGTTTAATCTTTGCCAAGCCCTATTCCAAATCATTAGCCTGCTTTAATTTGTGTAACACTGTGTAACTGGAGGCACATGTTATTCTCACATAATCTGGAAGAAAATCCATAAGGATCCCTAAGTATCCCATAAATATCTGGAAGCAGTAGTTGGCTGCCTCTAAAAACAGAGTTTTTTTTTATATGCCATTTTATACTAATTTTTGGTTTTGCGGGTTTATATTTT
Source organism: Glaucomys volans (assembly GCA_020662805.1). Taxonomy (NCBI): domain Eukaryota; kingdom Metazoa; phylum Chordata; class Mammalia; order Rodentia; family Sciuridae; genus Glaucomys; species Glaucomys volans. Next base: position 255,554 of record JAJEJO010005383.1, on the reverse strand, counting down.
ATTAATTATTGCAGAAAAATAATATATGCACATACTTTTAAAGAAGCTCAGTACAAAAAATAAAAGCAGCAGCCAGTACATAGCAGGGCATGGTGGCACATGCCTGTAATTCTAGTGACTCAGGAAACTGAGGCAGGAGGATCACAAGTTTGAGACCAGCCTCAGCAATTTAATGGGACCCTGTCTCAAAATAAAAAGTAAAAAGATTGTGGGGCTGGGGATATAGCTCAGTTGGTAGAGTGCTTGCCTTGCAAGCACAAAGCCCTGGGTTCAATCCCCAGCACCGCAAAAAAAAAGAAAAGAAAAGAAAAGAAAAGATTGTGGATGTAGCTCAGCGGTAGAGAATCCCTGCATTCAATCCCTAGGACTACAAAATAACAACATAAAAAATTCAATACTATTCAGAAATTTTCAATGCATATATTCCTTTTCAATCAAACCAGAATGATTTGTTACCAAAAAATTAAAATCCTTAAGAAATTCTCAGTTTTTCCAAAGGGTATGTTATACTAATTTACAGAGGCATCCTTACCCGTGTGGCCCTGATAGTTCTATGGGGATGAGAGCTCATGATGAGCTGCCATGGTCCCTTGGCCCTTCTCTCAGCCCAAGCTTGACCTCCTGGACCCTGACTGTCCCTTTTCTCCTTAGGCATCATGTGCATGGACCACCTGGAGGAGATGCTGAAGCTGGTGGACTGCAACCCCATGATGATGAAGGACGGCAAATGGGTGGTGCAGAAGTATATTGAGCGCCCCCTACTCATCTTTGGCACCAAGTTTGACTTGAGACAGTGGTTCCTGGTGACTGACTGGAACCCACTTACTGTGTGGTTTTACCGTGATAGCTACATCCGCTTCTCCACACAGCCCTTCTCCCTGAAGAACCTGGACAAGTGAGCCCTACCACTCACCTCTCATGAACTCCCAGTCTAGTTGAGGAGACGGCAAAAAACAAAAATGGGCAATAAAAATGCAGTGGAATCATCCAGCATTGCTGGGTTCCAAACACAAATTGTTCAGGCAGGCCCTCTGTCCACCCAACCATCTTTCCATCCAATAGATACTTACCAAGAATACCCTGTGCCATTCATTATTCTAGGCACTTGGGATACAGCACAGAACAAATCAAGATCCCAGCTCTTAAGTGCTCATATTCTAGCAGAGAAAAACATGGAAGCATTGAAATAAGTATAATGATCCAATAGGCTAAAAGGTAATATGTGTTATGAAAATAAAAGAAAATATAGAACAGGGTTAAGGGACATCAGTGGAAATTCCAGAAGAGAAAGGCAAGATGTGATATTAATTTGGACGGGGTAAGAGGAAGCCTTGCTGAGACCTCAAATTCCATTTCTACAGCTTCCAAGGTGTCTGCCTTTGGTCAAATGAAAACCTATTTAAGGGCTGGGGATATAGCTCAGTGGTAGAATGCTTGCCTTGCATGTGTGAGGCTCTTTGTTTGATCCCCAGCACCACAAATACAAAAATACCTAAACCTGGCCAGGTGTGGTAGCAAACAAACATTTGTAATCCCAACAGCTCAGGAGGCTGAGGCAGGAGGATTGTGAGTTCAAAGACAGCCTAAGCAACTTAACAAGGCCCTGTCTCTATATAAAATACAAAAAGTGCTGGGGATGTAGCTCAGTGGTTATGCAGCCCTTGGTTCAATCCCTGGTAACAAAACAAAACAACTTAAACCTGTTTCCACATCTGAAGAATGGAAGAAGTGATATGAGAGTCAAAACTGTTGATTATCAAGTGCTTCATATGTGATAGGTGCTAAGTACTTTGTGTATATAATTATTTTTCATAAAAGCCCAATGCAGTGGGTCCTCTCATTACCCCCACTTTACAGGTTCGATGACTTGCCTAAGATCTTACAGCTAGTCATTGATGAAGGTGGGCTTGACCACATCTTGACAACTACAAGGTCATACTCTTACCCACCTGCTTGTCTTTCAAGCATTGGAAGGACAAACGGAGACTAGACACAATCACTATTGTGGCTGCCATGGTTAGCACCCTCAGACCATCCTGAGAGATAAAACTAATTCTGGCTCTAGGGAGAATATGGGGCCCAGGCCTTTGTTGATTTTGTTGTTCTTGTCCTCCCCAATAGGGCCCCATTTCATGTTGCACTGACCAGGATGGGCCAGGGCTGGTGCCATGATTTGCCTGTCCTCCCCCAGTTTGGGTGGGAGGAGCAGCAGGGCCTGAACCCCAGCTTTCTGCTTTCTGTTTTAGCTCTGTGCACCTCTGTAATAACTCCATCCAGAAGCACCTCGAGAACTCCTGCCATCGCCATCCCATGCTACCCCCAGACAACATGTGGTCCAGCCAGAAGTTCCAGGCCCACCTGCAGGAGATGGGGGCCCCAAATGCTTGGTCCACCGTCATTGTGCCTGGCATGAAGGCTGCTGTGATCCATGCACTTCAGACCTCCCAAGACACAGTGCAGTGTCGGAAGGCCAGCTTTGAGCTCTATGGCGCAGACTTTGTATTCGGTGAGGATTTCCAGCCCTGGTTGATCGAGATCAATGCCAGCCCTACCATGGCACCTTCCACAGCTGTCACCGCCCGGCTCTGTGCTGGTGTACAAGCTGACACCTTGCGCGTAGTCATCGACCGGCGGCTGGATCGTAACTGTGACACAGGAGCCTTTGAGCTCATCTATAAGCAGGTGAGGTGGAGGTAGGACCCCAGGGAGTATGCCCTCTCTTCAGGGCATATGCAGTCAGATCAGTTCAAAAACCTGGGCTCCAGGCCTGCTTCTGCCAACTTGCCCTAGTATATAGCCACTTCCCCTCCTGGAACCTCAGTTTCCTCATCTGTAAAATGAAGATATTACCATCTTTCTCACAAGCTGAGTTAATACAATGAGTTAATATGCGTGGATAATACTTCTCAAAAGGGCCGAGAAGGGTGGTGCACGCCTGTAATCCCAGCACTTGGGAGGCTAAGGCAGGAGGATCCTGAGTTCAAAGCCAGCCTCAGCAATTTAGCGAGGCCCTAAGCAACTCAGTGAGACCCTGTCTCTAAATAAAATACAAAATAGGGCTGGGGATGTGGCTCAGTGGTGGAGTGCCCCTGGGTTCAATCCCCAGTACCAAAAAACAAAACAAAACAAAACAAAACAAAAAACAAAAAAAAACTTCTCAAAAGGCATGGACTCTGGAACATCTTTGGATTCAAATCTTGGGTCAGTAACTAAGCTGCATGACTTTGAACAATTTCCCAACCTGTAGGTGGTCTGTTTCTTCATCTATAAAGCAGGAGCAAAAATAGTACCTAATTCGTAACATTGTGCAAATTAAATCAGTTGATATAAGCAAGGTACTTTAGAACAGTGTGTGGCACAAATGCCGCATAAGTTTTAGCTATTTTTATTACCTAATAAGGTTGTTAGGGATTTCATGAAAAATGGCATCACTTGTAAAGTGCCTGGCATACAGTCAGAGTCAATTACTGGCAGCTGCTATTATTATTATTATTATGGGGACTACTGAGCATTGAACCAAGGGTCCCTTTACTACTGAGCTACATCCTAGCCCTTTTTATTTTTTGAGACAGGGTCTCTAAGTTGCCCAGGCTGACCTCAAATTTCTGATTCTGCTGCTTCAGTCTCCCAAATAGCTGGGATTACAAGCCTGCCCAATCATGTCCAATTATCATTATTAATTTACTCATTTTGTTTCAAAAAGAGATTTGAATCTACTTATAAGATAGGGCTTTTAAAAATCAGAGCTAGAGGCTGGGGATATAGCTCAGTGGGTAGAGTGTTTGCCTCACAAGAACAGGGCCCTGGGTTCAATCCCCAGCACTGAAAAAAAAAATCAGAGCTAGACAGCTCAGGAGGCTGAGGCAGGAAGATTGTGATTTCAAGTCCAGCCTAGCAACACACTAAAGCCCTAAGCAACAAAACATAAATGAGGGGTGGGGAGGTGGCTCAGTGGTTAAGCACTCCTGGATTCAATTCCTTGTACAAAAAAAAAATCGGGTCTGGGGATGTAGCTCAGTGGTAGAGCAATTTACCTCGCATGAGTTTCTGAGTTCAATCCCCAATACCATACCAGAAAAAAAAAAAAAATCAGTTGGAAAGCTTTTTTTTTTTTTTTTTTTTTTTTTTTAGAGCTCTGGAAGTAATTGTTTTGTGGTAATTAAGGACCTTCTGACTAGAATTCTGCTTCTTTCAATGTTTGGCTATAGAGAGGGAAGGTGCTGATCATATGACCTGCTTCAACTCTCTGGGATTACAGACATGTGCCACTGCACCTGGCTCCAAATGTCTTTTATTGCTGATTTGTTTTGTTTTTTAGGCCAGTGTGTAAGCACACCCTGTACTGGTGGTTTTGTCTCTTTAATCTCTTTTAATCTAGGACAGCTCCACTGCTTCCCCCACCTGCCATCGTTTTGATCTTTTGAAGGGACCAGGCTGGTTGTTTTGTAGAACTGTCCTACATTCTGGATTTATCTGATTGTTTTCTCATGGTGTTGTTTAACTTGGTCTTCTGTTATCTGTATGTCCTGAAAACTAGAAGTTGGGTCAAATAGCTTGATGAGGTTCAAGTAAAATATTTTTGGCAAAAACACATCAGAGGTGATGCTGGGTACCTCTTGTGACATCACAAAGAAACTGCTGTCAGAGTCTCTCATGATTGATTAGTCTCATGCTTGATTAGTGATGCTGAATTTGATCATGGGTTAAGGTGGTGGCTCCCAGGTCTCTTCATTAGAAGCTGCATCCTCCCCTTCTTAATTATTTTATGTATTAGTCCATTTTCTGTTGCTAACAATACCATACACTGGAAAAAATTATAATGAAAAAAGGTTCACTTGTGCTGACAGCTCTAGAGGTGCAAGATCAAGAAGCCACATTTGCTTCTTCTGGCCTTCTTGCTGACAGGGTCCCAAGGTGGTACAAGGCATCATGCATCAAGAGATACTGAGGAAGTGGAATGTAGCTCAGTGATAGAGCACTTGCCTAGCAGGCACAAAATCCTTGGTTACACACACACACACACACACACACACACACACACGCAAATCAAAAGAAAAGAAAAGAAAAAAGAAATGAACAAAAGAGAGAGTCTGGTGTAGCAGCATATACCAGAAACAAGGCATGAGGATCCAAGTTCAACACCAACCTCAACAACTAAGGCCCTAAGCAACTTAGTAAGACCCTGTCTGAAAATAAAAAAGAATAGAGCCGGGTGTGGTGGTGCACGCCTGTAATCCAAGCGACTTGGGAGGCTGAGTCAGGAGGATCTCGAGTTCAAAGCCTCACCAACTTAGCAAGGCCCTAAGCAACTCAGTGAGACCCTGTCTCTAAATAAAATACAAAATAGGGCTGGGGATGTGGCTCAGAGGCCGAGTGTCCCTGAGTTCAATCCCTGGTTCCAAAAAAAAAAAAAGAATAGAAAGGGTTGGGAGGCTGGGGTTGTAGCTCAGTGGTAAAGCGCTTGCCTAGCATGTGTGAAGCAGTGGGTTTGATCCTTAGCACCACATGAAAATAAACAAATAAAGGTATGCTATCCATCTACAACTATAAATTTTTTTTTTTTAAATGGTTGTGGGGCTGGGATTGTGGCTCAGTAGTGGTGTGCTCACCTACCACATGTGAGGCCCTGGGTTCAATCCTCAGCAACACATAAAAAAGTAAAATAAAATGAAGGTACTGTGTCTACCTACAACTAAAAAATATATATTTAAAAGAAAAAGGTTGGGGGTGTGGCTCAGTGGTAAATTGCCTCTGGGGTCAATCCCCAGTATCAAAAATAAATAATAAATCATTTTAAAAAGGGCTGGGAATGTAGCTTAGTGGTAGAGCATCTCTGGGTTCATTCCTAGTACCAACAGAGAGAGACAGAGACATGCATATGTGTCTTTGTACCACCAGGATTCAATCATGTAGGCTCTACCCTGATGACTTTAAATCCTAATCACCTCCCAAAGGCCCAACCTCTAAACACCATAGATTAAGTTTCCCCCTGCCCCCTGCTCTTAATAACTCACTATGGTTATTATATCTCAAGATATAAACCCTTGGGAGACAAAACATCCAAACATAGCGCTTTGTAAAATGGTACTTTGTCTGCAAATTACCCATTTTCCTGTCATCCTTTCTACTTGTTTTGATTTTTCCCTATTTTATTAGCATTGCGAAATGGCAAATTTCTAATTTTATTGTTCATTCTACATTTATTAAATGAGGTTTCTGCCAGGCATGGAGGTTCATGCCTGTAATCCCAGTGGCTCAGGAGGCTAAGGTAGGAAGATTGTGAATTCAAAGCCAGCCTTAGCAATTTAGCAAGGCCCTAAGCAACTTAGCAGGCCTTAGCTGGCCTTGAACTTGTGATCCTCCTACTGTAGCCTCTTGAATCACTGCAATGACAGGCATGTGCCACTGTACCCAGTTAGAATGGTTCTTTCTTTCCTTCTTTCATCTCTCCCTTCCTCCCTCCCTCCCTCCTTCCTTCCTTGACAGGGTTTGGCTGAGTTGCCCAAATTGGCCTTGAACTCATGATCCTCCTGCCCTAGCCTCCTGAGTAGCTGGGACTGTAGGTGCACAAAACCACCCAGGCATGCTTTGCCTTCTTTTAAGGCTCTTAGTTTCTGCTCCCCCATGACTTGGGCTCACGTGAGGTTCCAGGCAGACTCCAAGCATGTTGTTGTATGGGTGTCATAACTCAAATTTTCTCAGTAGAGACTCTGATTGTCTCAGATCAGTAAGGTAGCCATTGACAGTGACTTGTAGAACAGAACCACACATATTCCACATGGTCTTGGAACTGCCGGAGAGGGCAGTGGGTGTGCAGGTGTGTGGAGACATGGCTGGAATTCCCCTTCTCTTCTGGGTTACCAATCCCTTTAGGTAGATCCCTTAAGAGGACAGAGGTAAGCTTCCCATTTCTCAGCTCAGTTTTGATTCTTACCTATTTTATTAGAGTTGCAAAATGGTAAATTTCTAATTTTATTTTCATTCTACATGTCCAGGTGCTTCAGAGATGAATTCTATCCATTTCTGCCCTGCTGCAAGGATTCCAACACCACTGAGCAGGCCTTGTCTCTTCTTCTTGCCCACAGCCTGCCGTGGAGGTGCCCCAGTATGTGGGTATCCGGCTCCTGGTGGAGGGTTCCACCATCAAGAAGCCCATGGCACTGTGTCATCGGCGGATGGGGGTCCACCCATCACTCCCTCATCTGCTGACCCAGCAAGGCTCTGGGGAAGGCAAGGACCTGGGGACTCCTACCCACAGGTCAGCTTCTAGGAAAGTTGCTGGGGCCAGGAACCTGGGGCACATTGAGAAGCCAGACTCCACTGCTACCACCTCAAACCCCAGGAAGGGGAAGAAAGGCAAGGCAAAAACTGCCACAGCCCTGGTCTCCCCCAACCTCCACAAGTGGGACCCTCCCCAAACACCAAAAAGGGCTGCATTTTTACCTTTACCTGTTAGTGGGAACAGACACTCCCATTCCTTGAACAGATTGCCATTGAGTATGAGGATGACCCCAGTCCTTAGGTAATAGCATTCCCCAAACACCCAGTGTCCCAACGTGATTTCTTCTGTTCTCCAGGCCCCTCTCAACCATTTGGATTTGCTCTTCCACCAGAGTCACCAATAGCAGGGAAACACTACTACTCACAAAGTAAACTTTAAAAATGTATGGCCAAGTAAGCATTGTTTTGCCCAGACTCAGTCCCAGAGTGCTCTGTCTCCAGAGTCCAAGCTTTTGCCACAGCAGTATTCTGCCTCTGCTTCCATGCAGAGTGGCCTTTGGAGAAAAAACTAAGCACTTACCTGTTCAGTACCGCTACCTAACCAGCTAGGTAGTCTTCACAACAACCTAGTGAGATAGGTGCTATTGTCCCCATTTTCCAGCCGAGATAGCAGAAAGTTTAAGGAAGTTGCCTGAGGTTGCACAGCTCAGAAGGGGCAGAGCTGGGATGCAGACCCAGGTCTGTTGGACTCCAAACCCTGAATTCTTCCCATTGCATCTGGAGGAGGAACCGGGAGGGCTCCACTGCCCTCACCCCGCCCCCCTCCCCCGTCCTCCCCACCCTCTGCACATACCCTGTGGGGCAGCAGGGCAGCTGGGCAGCCTTGGGTTCTCCCCAGGCCCTCACAGCTTCCCTTGTTCCCACAGCCCCTTACCACTTCCCCAGCCTCCACGCCAAGGCCCGGCTGCCTTCTACCTATGTGCTCCAACCCCAGGGGCGTGTCCTCAGAGTGCAGACCAGCAAACTGGTGGGCTCTAAGGCCCTATCGGCCACAGGCAAGGCCCTGATGACTCTACCTACGACCAAGGTTATGGTTCCCATTCCACCTGACTCTGACCTCAAGATGGCACCCAGCATCCCGAAGTCAAGAAAGGTGGGCCTGGACGTGTGACTCATACCCTGGTGAACAGTGCTGAGCACTGGGGTCAGGGCTGGAGGGCACAGGCAGAGGGCAGCTCCCAGCCTGCCCAGGGACCCAAGGGAAGGACTTTCCCCCCTTAAAACCCCTTCCTATACAGATTCCTGATCATTTCTCCCTTTCTCCCCTCCTTTCACACCGAGGCCGTTGCTCCCAAGCGCTTTCGAGGTCCCCAACCTGGCAGTGCCTTGTGGCCCCAGACCTTGGAAGTTGGAACTCTTCCCAGCACCCATAGGAAGGTCAAGGCCAAAGGCAAGTTCAAGGCCAGACTCTGCGACAAACCCAAGACTGAGATGAACCCTGTGAAGAGGCTGAGCCTCCCTATATCCCTGCCTCTTACTGATACCTTCCAGAAGATGGGGGGCGTGGGGATTATGAGGTTAGGGAAACCCTGTTCTGTTCCCCACTGCCTATGTCCTGGATCCAGTACCAAATAAAGAGGAGCAAATGAAGTATGGTAGGCTTTGGCTTCACCCCTGTTTCTACCCCTCAGCCCAGAGCAAGAGCTAACAGCAGCCTTAATTCCTACCTAGTGAACAACAAGGGGCTTCCTGTTCAGATACTTCCCTGGTATCTCTGATCTTTAGGGTGGGGGTCAGGAAAGAGCCTTCACTTATACAGGTGAGGAAACTAAGTCTGAAAAAGGAGATGTGGCTTGCCCAAGCTCACACAGCAGTGAGAAGTCAGGGACACATTCCCAGGACTGCTGACAACTAGGAGTCCCTACCCCAACCCCAGAGGTTGAGCTGGGCTGGCAGAATGATATCCAGTGGGCACAGGAACATTTATGACACAACACGGGGGAAAGGGTGGACCTTGCTGAATCCCCTGCCCTTCTTCACAGGCTACGGGTCTGTCCCTTTCTCGGCAAAGGGCCAATGTCAGCTGAAATGAAATATCCAACAAAGCTGCCCATGTGGAAAAATCTGGCATCTCCTAGTCATAGTGGGTTCAATGGTAGCTCCCTAAAAGATATGTCTCCTGTCACCTGCATGTATGTCCTTAAGCAGGTAAGGAGTTTTGCAAATGTTGATCTTGAGATGAAATCACCCCAGATTATTTGGTCCCCAAACCCAACAATAAACATCTTTGTAAGAATCAGAAAAGATAGCCAGGTGCGGTGGCGCACGCCTGTAATCCAAGCGACTTGGGAGGCTGAGTCAGGAGGATCGCGAGTTCAAAGCCAGCCTCAGCAACTTAGCGAGGCCCTTAGCAACTCAGTGAGACCCTGTCTCTAAATAAAATACAAAATAGGGCTGGGGATGTGGCTCAGTGGCCGAGTGTCCCTGAGTTCAATCCCTGGTTAAAAAAAAATCAGAAAAGATGACAGGAGATAATAGGGGCCAACAAACTCCACTTCCATTCTCTTAGGTCCTGATTGGGAACTGAGAATTAAATTACATAAGCTATATTAATAGGAGAAAATCTCCTACAAATTTAATGTAACTTTGACTTGGCATGGGAGCCCTCACAAATGAAGACCCAAAGAGGCAGTTTGAATCAGTTACTGGCTCAAAGAATAGTTGTGAAGAAGCTCCTAAATTATGCAGGGATGCTTAAAAGACAGGAGTTCTTGGTTTTGATTTCTTGGGTATAAGTAGGAATGCTGTATATTTCTAACAGGAAGAGAGTACCTTTCACATGGAAATTGAGTTACATGTTTTTAAGAAGCTGCACAAAGGTCAAAGTGATGTTTCTCTTTTTTGCACACTAGGGATGGAACCCACGGCCTCTTTTAGGCTATGTAAGCGCTCTGCCATTGAGCTACATGCCCAGCCCTAAAGTGATCTCATACTGCCTTTCAAGTTTCACATAGTCAGTATGCCAGGGTGGGTTTTGTTTTTTTTCCCTCCCAGTACTGGGGATTGAACCCAGAAAGAATTTACCACTGAGCTACATCTCCAGCCCTTTTTATTTTTTATCTTGACACAGGGTGTCACTAAGTTGCCCAGGCTGGCCTTGAACTTGGAATCTTCTTGCCTCAACCTCCCAAGTAGTTGGGATTATAGGCATGTGCCACTGCATATGGCCCAGGGTGGTATATTTTTAACTCCTTTGATGGCCATGTGAAACTGGATGTGGTGGTGGCTGCTTGTAACCCCAGCTACTTGGGAAGCTGAGGCAAGAGGATTACAAGTATAAGGCCTGCCTGGGCAACTGAGTGACACCCTGTCTCAGAATTTTAAAGAAAGGCTGGGGGATGTAGCTTTAGTGGTAGAACACTTGTGTAGCATGTGTAAGGCCCTGGGTTCAATCTCCAGTACACACACAAAGAGACAAATTGGTATGGTATACTGGAAGACACAGAAGAATCTAGGAGTGGTTCTCCCCTGGAGCTCTTAGAGGGAGGTGGTGCTGTTGACACCTTGGTTTGGGATTTCTGGTCTCCCAAAAGGAGAACGCACACTTCTGTTGATGTAAGCTACTCAAATTTGTGGTAATTTGTTAGGGCAGCTCTAGGCAGCTCTAGGCAGCTCTTGACACTAGTTAAACTGAAGATGCAAATACTCTGACCCAGAAATTTTCTCGTCCCTGAACCAGGAAATGAGTGCAAGCAGGTTCACAGCAGCTTTGTGGTGGCAGCAAAAAGATGTAACTGTCGAATTAATGGTAGAATGGATAATTGTGATCTGTTCAAATTCTGGAATTCAAACTACGTGTCACACAACACAAGTGCAGGTCACAATGGGAGAAACAGCAGGTTGCAAAAGAATACACACAGCCTGAGTCCTTTTTTGTTTGATTGTTTTGGTTCTAGGGATTGAACCCAGGGTTGCTTACCCGCTGAGCCACATCCCCAGCTGTTATGCTTTGGATGTGAGGTGTCCCCCAAAAGCTCACATGTGAGACAAGAAGGTTCACAGGAGAGAAGATTCGGTTGTAAGAGTCTTAACCCAATTGGTGATTTAATCCCCTTATAGGGATTAACTGAGTGGTAACTGGAATGGTAACTGAAGTTGTAGGGTGTTGCTGGAGGAGACTGGAATTGGGGCGTGGCTTTTGGGTATATATTTTGTATCTGGAGAGTGGAAACTCTGCTTTCTGATCACAGTGTGTGCTGTTTCCCTCTGTCACACTCTCCTGCCATGATGTTCAGCCTCACCTGGAGCCCAGGGAATGAAGCTGGCCTTCTTTAGACTAAGACCTCTGAAACTGTGAGCCTTTAAATAAACTTTTCCTCCTAAAATTGTTCTGATCAATTGTTTTAGTCACAGCAATGAAAAACCTGACTAAGACAACAGGTCTTTTTATTTTTGAAACAAAGTCTAAGTTGCTTATGGCCTCTCTGAGTTGCTGAGGGTGTAATCCTCCACCCTCAGCCTCCCAGGTCACTGGGATTACAGGCAAGCGTCACTGAGCCCAGCTATTTCACAATTATTTATTTATTTGGTACTGGGGATTGAACCAGCAGTGCTTAACCACTGAGTCACTTTCCCAGTCCTTTTAATCTACTTTTTAAAATTTAGAGAGAGGGGCTCAGTCAGTTAGGACCTCGATAAATTGCTAAGGCTGGCCTTGAATTTGCAATCCTCCTGCCTCAGCCTCCCACACCTCTGGGATTATAGGTGTGCAGCACCACACCTAGCTTCACAATTTTTTAAAGTAAAAGATCTAATATCTCCACTTAGATGGAGGTACCTGGAGTAGTCAATTTCAGAGAAAGTAGAGTGGTGGCTACCAGGGACTGGAAGTGTGGGAAAGTTAGTGTCCAGTGGGTATGAAGTTTCACTTTTAGAAGATGAAAACCTTTCTGGAAGTGGATAGTGGTTTTGGTTATATACTACATTAAGTACACAATTACTAGGGAGGTTGAGGCAGGAGGCTAGCTTGAGGCCAACCTAAGCAACATAGCAAGACCCCATCTCAAAAGAGAAAGAAATGGTTAAGATGCTAAGATGGTAAATTATGTGGGTTTTTTGTTTGTGTGTGTGTGTGTGTGTGTGTGTGTTTTTGCCACAATTTAAAAAAATCTAGCATCTCTTCCTAATCAGGTTCACAACAGAAACTGCCAAATAAAAAGACCACACATTCAGATCAGTAGAAAGCATGGTCCATAGTAAACATTTACTTTCTCAGCAAATCCTCAAACCCAGACCATGAGGTAGGAACTTTTATTATTTTAAGGCCAGAAGGAAATCACTTGCCCAACACCATACAGCAAGCAAGAGGCCTAGCCAGGTTTGCCTGACCACAGAGCCCAGGACCTTAAAACATGGCCTTCACCATTTTGAACATTGACCTCATTCTCTTTGGGCCTGGCTGGACATAGGCCCCCTCTCCTCACTGCCCTCTGCTCTCCAACTGGAGGAGGGTGGTCAGGAACAGGCCTACTGTGGACAGAGCCCCAGGTACTGCAGGGTCCTGGAGAAATAAGGGGGTAGGGGTGCCAGAAGCTCCATGGGGATGTCCCTGGGCCTAGGGCCTGGGAGGAGAAAACGGTACAAGTGGAGGTGCAAGGGCAGCTGGGAAGCCTGGGAAGGAGTCAGGTGGAGGCATCTGAGGAGGGCTTCATCCAGGACCTGGGGAGGAGTGAGTGAGCATTCAGCCACCTACATTCCCACCAGCTCTAACCAAATATGAAGTGAGCACTTCCTCCCTACTCCTCTCCCCATCCCCTCCTGGCCTGCAGCTATTATTCATTTCCTCTCTCTGCACAAAGACACACATGCATGCACATTCTCACACTGGCTTGGGGTCCAACAAATCAGTTTTCTCCTGGGCACACAGCTAAAATATTTTCTTTTCTGCAACCCCTCATGCAATTTAGTAAGGCCATGTGACTGAGCTCTAGCCAGTGGAGTATGAGTGGAAGTACACATGCCACTTCCAGACCTGGTTCATGAAATCCTCATCCATATGAACCTATACTGTCATCATTTGGCTGGATTACCAACAGCCTGGGCCCCTGAGTAACTGCCTGGAATAAAGCCCACTACACACCCACTTCCATGAATGGGACTTAATATAAGCAGAAGATCACTGTATTCAGAGCCTGGACCTCAGAATTACTTATTAGATTAGGCAGAGGTGCCCTCATACACACAACCTGTGAACAGCAGATTTAGAAGGACTTTTAGGCCTCAGCCACTCCAACTCCCTTATTGATCAAGTGGGCAGAATGAAGCCCAAGAAAGAGAGTATTTGCTGGGTGTGGTGGCGCATGCCTGTAATCCCAGCACTTGGGAGGCTGAGGCAGGAGGATCACGAGTTCAAAGCCAGCCTCAGCAACTTATCGAGGCCCTAAGCAACTCAGTGAGACCCTGTCTCTAAATAAAATAAAAATACAAAATAGGGCTGGGGATGTGGCTCAGTGGCCGAGTGCCCCTGAGTTCAATCCCCAGTTCAAAAAAAAAAAGAGGGTATTTAAACCACCCAGCAAGACAGCAATATAGACAATTTTGGAAGCCAAGAGGCTGCCTCCTAGTCCCAAGCCACATAGCTAATATCTGGAGATGCTGGCCACCCTCACCCTCAACCCTGGAAGGAAGTAGGAGCTTGGGTACCTGTCTTTGGGGCGTGATGCTATGGGCTGACAACAGAAAGCGCTGACCCAGGACAGTGCCCATGCGAGCAGAATAGGTGTGGTCCCCAAGCAGAGGGCAGAGTTGCAGCATCATGTGCACCTGCAGCTGACCAGGGAACACTGGGCGACAGGAGATAGGAGAGATGGGTAGGCAGTTCCTCTTCATTCCATCCAGTGCTGCCCCCCTGTCCCCCTGTGGGGACACACCACCCCATGCTCAGGTTATAAGGAGGCAGTGAGGTAGCCTCTGCCACCAGGGCAGGGCACAGGAGCACCTCAGGACCATCAGCTGGCAATGTGCCTGGCTTGTGGGGCTCAGCCCTGGATGGCTGCATCTGCTGACAATAAGGACTGCTCCTTCCTGCTGTGGAGAGTGACACTGGAGTGGTCACTTATACCCCTGAGGTTCCTCAAATGCCCCCCAGGCTGCTATGAAGTCATCCTCTTCCTCTCACCCCGCTGCCTCCCAGATCCAAGTACAGTTCTAAAGGCTGGCTGGGGCTCTAGACCCACCTGTCAGTGGCTGCAGCTGGACCAGGGCACAGCCTGAGCCTGTGGCCATCACACGGAAGTGGCTGTAGGTCCTTTTGACTCCTTCCAAGATGTCCTTTCGGGATGGGGACTTCACTGGAACTGCCTGAGGTGCCAGCCAAGAATGAGCAAGCTTCACACATACTTGGGAGCTACACCCTGCTCCTAACAGATTCAGGCCAGGTTCATAGTACAGGAGGTGGTCACTCACTCATGTTAGGGGCCAAAAGAGCCAGCTACCCCAGTCCGTACCTGGGACTCCTCCTCTTCCCTGCCAAACCCTGACTCACGAGATTGATGCCATCAGAGCATTCCAGCCTCAGCGCTGCCTGGATCTTCCCTTCAGAAGTAGCTGGGATCCCATCAGTAATGGCCCTGAGAATGGTGGTAGGAGGAGGTCACAGAGTGGCTTGCTGGCCTTCCCACTGCCCTAGAAGCCTCCCCTCACTCTCACCAGTAGGTGGCTGTGGGTCTCTGGGCCTTCCTTGAGTGGATTAAGAACTTCTGGAGGCGGCTGGCAGTCTGGGGACAACTAGAGAGAAGTACAAGCCCAGAGGCCTCCCTATAAGAATGGGACAAATCAGACAAGTTACCTTGGGCTCATTCACAAAAAAGGAGACATTATCAAGGAACAATGATCCACTTAAGGGCAAAAAGAAGCACCAGGACTATCACCCAGATCTCCTGAGAAACAGCTAAGATCTTCCCCTGCTAAATACCAAGACAAGGGAGCCTAATGTATTTCTCATTTTGCTCTTGTTCCCAGGGAGCTCAGAGCCAAATATCAACAATGAGCACCAATCGCTAGTGGCTACCAAATGCCTGGTGCCCTACCTGGAATTTTATATATGTTAGCTGTCAACTAATTAAATCCCCCACCTGTATCACTTACTTCCCAGCTGCTTGGACAATATGGAGCTCCTGCTCGCTGAGCCCCAGGGACTGGCTCAGCTCTGGCAGCACTGAGAGCAATGTAAGCTCTCCTGGTTTTCCTGGAAAACAAGAGGGAAAAATACGAGTTGCTGCCAGAAGCCAAAGCTGAATTCCACCATCCCCTTCTACTCAGATTCCCTCTCAGGCACACGGAACTCCCTTTCGCTGCATTTCCTGCCCACACACCCTGCTCATACCTGTCACTGGTAGACCCTGGGGCTTGTTCAGTGTCAGTAGCGGTCCTGAAATACACACAGCAAGAACAGCAGCAAAAGCAATGGTCAATCTTTATGCAGCACTTAAGAATGGACAAAGCACTTTCCCATTTATCTTCGCATGGGACTCTCAGTACAAGGACTTTCAGACAAGCGTCATCAACCTCACTCCAAACTGAACTTCCTGTTCCTCGCATAAGCCAAACTCCCTGCCACCAAAGGGCCTTTGCACTTGCTGCTTCCTCTGTCCCAGATTTTCACAGGGCTGGCTCCATATCATCCTGGCTCACATGTTATGATCCAGAGGTGTGAATTCCCAATGTACTGTGTCCCCACCCAGTTCCTGGCCATCATAACATCCTGCGTGTTTTTTGTAGACAGGGCATAGAACCCAGGAGCACTTTCTTTACTCCTGAGCCATATCCCCAGCATTCCCCCCACCCTGCTTTATTATTATTGGGTTGTTATTTATTTATTTATTTATTTTGGTGTGGGGATTGAAATCAGGGGCACTCCAACCACTGAGCCACATCCCCAGCCCTATTTTGTATTTTATTTAGAGACAGGGTCTCACTGAGTTGCTTAGGGCCTCACTAAGTTGCTGAGGCTGGCTTTGAACTCACGATCCTCCTGCCTCAGCCTCCCAAGTGCTGGGATTACAGGCGTGGGCCACCACGCCCGGCTCCCATTCCTTTTTAATTTCTAATTTTGACCCAAGGTCCAAGCTGGCTTTGAACTTTCGATCTTCCTGCCTCAGTCTCTTGAGTATCTGGGATTACAGGCGTGATAACACTATATTTTAGTTCGTTCATAGCACTGATCAGTAGCAACTTACTTGCTTGCTGATAAAGCAATTTCTCCTACTAGAAGGCGGCTCCCTGAGGGTAGGAACCATTTCTCTCACAGCACTGCACAGCCCACCCAGGACAGTGGTTGACACATGTTCAGTACACAGGTGAGGAAATGAACAAACCATCAAAGGTTTAAGGAGGTTCACCAAGGTTCAGGGAAATAGCTGTGTGGCTATTTTTCAAAAGCCACACAGCCAACTGCTTAGAGAATCTAGATACATGTGACTCCAAAGCTTGTATTTTGACAACCAATAAACAATTTATTATTACAGCAATTTTTGTTACTAATTGCCTAACTACTGGCAAGACTGGTTACTTACACCCCCGACCCTATCCGCATAATGCTGAGGTTCAGAGAGATTATGTGGCTAGTCACAGTTTATATTGCGAGTAGGAAACAAAAAAGGATTTGACTCCAGGGCTGTAGTGGAGAGCCTAGCCAACACCCCAAAGGCTGGCTCGGGAGTGACAGGCTCCGTTCCTGGGTCCCTGTACAGCTGTCCCTCCATCCCTCACCTTTCCGGTCCACCACGGCTTCCCTCAGCACACCAACCAGCTCCTCCCTGCTGAGGTTCTTTAGCCGCAGCACCCCCGGGAAGGGCTGGTCCCGGGGGACACCCGACCGTTTACTGGAGCCTTGTGGTTGCAGCTGATGCCTGGAAGAGGTGGGAGAAGCAACAGGGGAATCACTGGTTTGGCGAAATACATCCCATTTCTAACTCCACCCACCTCTTCCCGCCGCCTCCAAAAGCCTCAAAATGCCCGAGCTGAGTTATCTGAAAATTGAGGTTCGACTTTTAACTTCCACTTTACAGCGGAAGGATCTGTGGTTCAGAGAGGCCAAGGAACTAGTTAGGATCACACAGCAGAGCCAGAATCAGAACCTACAATGTATGTAAATCCGTATTTCGTACATCCCTCCTCCCCCTGCCGTAACCTTCCTCCTACACGAAGGTGGGGGAGCTTAATCACCGGGCCTTGGTGCTATAGCCTGCGTCCTTGGGCAGTGCGTGGGCCCCCAGGCCCCTGCACCAGCCACCCGGGGCCCAGCCCCAAATACGGAAGCCGCCCATCTTCTGAGCAAGGCCCTTGCGCACGTGCCTTCAGAAGGACCGCCTTGCTCACCCACCGCACGCTGATTGGTCGGATCGACTGTCAAACCAAACTTTGAGCTGGAGGGACCGAGAACCTGGAGGAGGTGGAGCTTTGCCTCCGCCGGGGAGGAAATCCGAAGCCCGAGAGCGGGGATTTACTTGGGAGGGAGAAGTAGTTCTAGGACAAAACCAGAAAGGTCGAGGTGTCCGGTTCCAAATCTTAGGAGCCTTCCAATTTAAAACTACTAGTGTCGGGGCTGGGGACGAGGCTCAGTGGCAGAGCTCCTGTCCTGGCCTCTGTCACTACCGCAGGCTGAGGGCTCTATGACTTTCAATTCATCATTCGCATTAGCAAAAGACTATGAATAAATCCAAATCCGCCAAGACAGGAGTGGTTCAATCAATTGCAGCACATACGTAGGTTTATTGTGAGTTCCAAGTAAATCGAATTTAAGTACATATTAAGCCGGGCGCGGTGGCGCACGCCTGTAATCCCAGTGACTCGGGAGGCTGAGTCAGGAGGATCGCGAGTTCAAAGCCAGCCTCAGCAACTTAGCGAGGCCCTAAGCAACTCAGTGAGACCCTGTCTCTAAGTAAAATACAAAATAGGGCTGGGGATGTGGCTCAGTGGCCGAGTGTCCCTGAGTTCAATCCCTGGTTCCAAAAAAAAAGAGAACATATTAAGTCAAAAAAGCAAAGTGAAGCCCAGTGTGAATAGAATATGCATAGGGGTGTTAGTGCACATGTATTTATTCATAGTATTATATACTTCTCCATTTCTTAAAGGTCATACAAAAATGGGATGGTGATTACTTTTGGGAAGGAATCAGAGGGGATGCTATGGTTTGAATGTGTCTCCCCACAATTCATGTGTTGGGAATTTATTTCTTATATTCACATTAATGGGACTTGGAGTTGGGTCCTTTGGGAAGTAATGAAGATTACATGAGGTCATGAAGGTGGGGCCCTCGTGATGGCGTATTGTCTATGTAGGAAGAGAGAGAGACCCTCTTCCTCTGCCATGTGATGTGGTGCCCTCTGCCATTAATGATGCAGCCAGAAAGCCCTCACCAGGGGGGAGTAAAGAATAGAAGTTCAGTAAATTGGGCAAAGGGGAATGACGGGAAAGGAGAGAGGATTAGGAATAGAAAAGAGTGGAATGAATCTGACAACTTTCATATGTTCATATACAAATACGCCACCGGTGAGACTCCACATCATGTCCCAAGAATGGGATCCTGCCGGGCGCGGTGGCGCACACCTGTAATCCCAGCACTTGGGAGGCTGAGGCAGGAGGATCACGAGTTCAAAGCCAGCCTCAGCAATTTAGCGAGGCCCTAAGCAACTCAGTGAGACCCTGTCTCTAAATAAAATACAAAATAGGGTTGGGGATGTGGCTCAGTGGCCAAGTGTCCCTGAGCTTAATCCCTGGTTCAAAAAAAAAAAAAAAATGGGATCCTAATTAGAAGAGGTTATACTCCATGTGTGTATATGTCAAAATACACTCTCCTGTCCTAAAAAAAAAAAAAAAGCCCTCACTAGATGCCCAGTAGGTGCTGGTGCCATACTTTTGGATTTGGCAGCCTACAGAACCATAAGCCAAATAAACTACTTTTAAAAATAAATTACCCAGTTTCAGGTATTTTGTTATGGCAACAGAAAACAGACAAAGGTGGAGGGGAAGATGATTCATCATTTTTATCCTTTGGGACTTATGGTTTGGATATGTGGTGACCCCTGAAAAGTTAGGCAATGCAGAGGCTAAATGATTAGATTTTTATAGTTGTGACCTCATCAGTGGATTAATCCACTTGATTAATGATTTGAATGGATGGTAACTGTAGGCAGGTTGAACATGACTGGAGCTTGTCCTTAGGGATTATATTTTGTCTCTGGCTCCTTTAACTCTCTCTGCTCCTGGACTACCAGGCTCTGAGCACTGCTCCTCCATCATGACTCCCGCCATGATGTTCTTGCCTCATCTCAGCCCAGAACAAAGTGGTGGAGTGCCCCTGGGTTCAATCCCCAGTACCAAATAAATAAATAAAAATTAAAAAGACAAACACAAAATGCTGGCCTTGTATGAATCTGTGATTCTCAGATTTGAAAATCATGCCATTCGTAACCCTTACTATAAAGCCTATTTGGATTCAGTAATTACTAAGACAAAGGGTTGGGTTACCAAAGCTAGTCTGGGACGCTAATGCTGGCAGTTGTCCCATGCCCTGCAGACTTGTGGAAAAAGCCTCCAAATTCCGCTGAAGAGAGCTTTCTATTCTGGGCTGTCCTGTACTTGCAGGTTATGGTGGAGGCTGACTCCATGGGGTGAGCCTTCTGGCAGGGAGGCACGATATTTGCATCAGCACCCAGCTATTCCTGCTCCACTCTTGCTGAAATAGCCGGCTACCCACTCACTCCTCCTATAAAGTTATTAATAACTGAGTTGGAGAGGGGCGGTGCCAGCTGCTATTTGTCCCAAGCTCTATTCCTCCCAAGACCAGGAGTTTCATAAGTGAGTCTTGAGTGACTGACACTTGGCACTGAGCCCTCTCAGCCATAGAAAAGTAGGTTCTTCCTTTTCTTCCAGGAGTTCAGAGTCTAATGGAGTCAAAGCAGCAGGAGGAAGTAAAGACGAAAAGGCAGTTCTTGAGGAACTGGGGGCTAGGAAGGGAAGATTCCACCTCTAGAGTGCCAAGGGCTAGTCCATGTGGGGAATGGCCTTCCTGGGCCAGACACAGCCAATGGAGGAGAAGTCTGCTGCAGTCCAGGTGGACTGTGAGCCAGCCCCTTGAACTTAGTTCTTCCTTAGTTCTTGCTCCAACTGGTACTTGAGTGCAGGGGGAACTTTAAGGGTTCTGAAATACTGAGAGCTTGCAACCAAGCAGTTCTACCATCAAGGTGGAGCATTTTTGCCAAATTTTTGTCTCTGTCCATATTTTTAAGAAGTTGACTATTTAGCTGGGCACGGTGTCACACACCTGTAATCCCAGCGACTGGGGAGGCTGAGGCAGGAGGATTATGAGTTCAGCAACTCAGCGAGATCCTGTCTCAAAATAAAAAAATAAAAAGGGCTGTAGATGTGGCTTAGTGGTTAAGCACCCTTGAGTTCAATCCTCGTACCAAAATAACTTGACTATAAATATGATGTTTAAGATATTTTAATTTGGGGAGTGGGGGGGATGGCTCATGCTTGCCTAGCACATGTGAGACCCTGGGTTTCATTGCTAGTTTATCATGGTGTAATTTACATATAGTAAAATTTA
>JAJEJO010005383.1:214592-226557 GCA_020662805.1 Glaucomys volans | reverse complement strand
TTCCTTCCTTCCTTCCTTCCTTCCTTCCTTCCTTCCTTCCTTCCTTCCTTCCTTCTTTCCTTTCTTTTTTTGGTTCTGGGAACTAAACCCAGGGGCACTTAACCACTGAACCATATCCCCAGCCATTTTTATGTTTTATTTTGAGTCAGGTCTCTTGCTAAGTTGTTGAGGGCCTAAGTTGCTGATTCTGGCCTTAAACTTGTAATACTCCTGCCTCAGCCTCCCAAATTGCTGGGATTACAGATGTGCACTGTGCCCGGGCTCAGTTTTTCTACTTTGTTATTGTCTTTATTTTAACCATTTTAGTTGATGTGGAAGAGATTTTGATTTGCAATCCCTTCTGATTAGGTATTGAATCAGTATTGACTGTGATACTGTGTAATATGGTGTGATATTTCAATTCATGCAGAGAATAGTTTTAGCTCTTAAACATAGATCATTGGTCCACTTTAGCTTATCTCACTTCTCTGAACTAATTTTTTTTTTTTTTTTTTTTGGTTTTTGGGGGGTGAACTTACATGAAGGCCTCCCCAGAGTGGAATCCCCTCCCGTCCCTTTTTTTGTATTTTATTTAGGGACAGGGTCTCACTGAGTTGCTTAGGGCCTCGCTAAGTTGCTGAGGCTGGCTTTGAACTCACGATCCTCCTGCCTCGGCCTCCCAAGTGCTGGGATTACAGGCGTGCGCCACCGCGCCCAGCTTCTCTGAACTAATTTTATCTTAAAAAAAAAAAAAGGAGAGCAAGCCAGGCTCAGGAGTGGTACACTCCTGCAATCCCAGCTACTCAGGAGGCTGAATCAGCACCAAAAATGCAAGGCCAGCCTGGAAACTTAGTGAGACCTTGTCTCAAAATAAAAAATAAAAAGGATTGGTGAGCACCCCTGGGTTCAGTCCTCAGTAACACACACACACACACACACACACACACACACACCCCAAATAATAATAATAAATTTTAAAGATAAAAATTGCCAATTAAAAACAATTTTAAAAATCAAGGTAAGCAGCTTTAGAGTTGTTATGATTATTAAATGCAAAATGTAAGAATTCTTGAGTTGACTTCCTGAGTTTAAATCCCAGAGTATGTTCGGACACAGCGGTGTACATCTGTAATCCCAGCTACTTGGGAGGCTGAGGTAGGAGGATCTCATTTAATGCCAACCTGGACAACTTAGTGAGACCCTGTCTCAAAATAAAATAACAAAGGCTGAGGATGTGACTCAGTGGTAGAGCACCCCTGGGTTTAAATCTCTACTATTACTAATCATCATCATCATCATCATCATCATCATTCCAGAGAATAATCTCAACTTCTGCCTCTGGAAAATGGGAATAGTAATAACTACTTTAAGGTTTTTTTGTTGTTGTTGTTGTTTTTTGCGGTGCTGGGGATTGAACCCAGGGCCTATGTGCTTGCGAGGCAGGCACTCTACCAACCGAGCTATATCCCCCGCCCTCAACCTTACCTTAAGGGTTTTTTGTATCTTTGTTTGTTTTGGTTTTTTTTGGTACTAGGATTGAATCCCGGGGTACTCCACCACTGAGCCACATCCCCAGCCCTATTTTGTATTTTATTTAGAGACAGGGTCTCACTGAATTGCTTAGGGCCTCCCTAAGTTGCTGAGGCTGGCTTTGAACTCACGATCCTCCTGCCTCAGCCTCCCAGGTGCTGGAATTACAGGCGTGCGCCACCATGCCCGGCTTACCTTACCGTTTTAATGAAAATAAATGCTGTTAATCAGCTGGCAGGGTACATGATCCATAAGCAGCATTTACTACATTTTCATACTATGTTGGTTAAAATGGAAAGAAACCCATGACATGTCATAGAATGTGTAAATTTTTATAAGAATAGACAATTTAGGACATTTATAACCACATCATTAATTATTTTGGAACAACAGAATTCTCACTTTACACTTCTTTTTAAATTCTTTTTTTAGTTGTAGATGAACACACCATCTTTATTTTATTTATTTATTTTTATGTGGTGCTGAGGATCAAGTCCAGTGCCTCACATGTACTAGGCAAGCGCTCCACCACTAAGCCACAACTCCAGCCCTCCAAGACCTCTTTATTTCTTATTGAGACATGATCTTGCTACATGGTTGAGGCTGGTCACAAATTTGTAATCCTCCTGCCTCAGCCTCCCAAGAAGCTGGGATTCTAGGGGTGCATCATACCACTTGGCCTGTTCTTGCAAGTTTTGCTGTTTGAATTGCTTCATGTTAGGTTTTTTTTTTTTTTTTTTTAATTTAAATCTTCCAGTGGCTTCCTTTTTAAATGAAACCAAATTGTTATTTGTCATGGTGAAAAAGAGGGCTTCATACTCTGGTCCCTGACAACTACATCAGTCTTTCACTTTCTGCTCCTTTCTCTCTTCTGCCAAATTTGGAAGAGCAAATAGATAGGCTGATGTCCTCCCTATTCTATCAGATTCCCTTCTGACCTATCATCTTAAAAAGACAGAGTCTCACTGCTGTTCCTCCTCACATCCTTTGGCAATAGGACTCTGACTAGGGGGCTCCCAAGCTCAGTGGCTACAAGAACCTCCTGATGTACCAGCTGAAAAGAAAAATTCTTGGGCCTTGTCTCTGACTCATTGAGTCATTTGGGCATGAAATCTCAGAAGCCATGTATAACATGGACATTTTGATGCAGGAGGTGGTCCACAGAGTTCAGGACAAAAAGCAACACGAGGGCTGGGGATATAGTTCAGTTGGTAGAGCATTTACCTCCTAAGCACAAGGCCCTGGGTTCAATCCCCAGCACCGCAAAAAAAAAAAAAAAAAAAAAAAGCAATATGAAATTCAGACTAAAATGTAAATGAGCCCCTTTTTTAAAATATATTTTTTAGATGTCAATAGACCTTTATTTTATTCATGCCTCACACATGCTAGGCAAGCGCTCTACTACTGAGCCACAACCCCAGCCTCTAAATGAACCATTTTGATTCAAGGCATATAAACATATTTTGGCGTAACCAGGGGCCTCACAAGATGGGACATTGGCTTCCGGGAAGAACAGACCTAATTCAGAGGAATGGGGGAGGAAATCTAGAATAAAGAGTTAAATTAGCTATGATGTCTATGTGTCAAGCAGACTCTAGTAATTGGAAACCTAATCCAAATATTTGAACTGCACCAGACACCTGGACTGGCAGGTGAAGGAGCCCAGTCCCATGGAGCTGTTAAACTAATGAGCCAGTGAAGCATGTGGCCATGTAACTAATACAAAGAAAAGTTAGAAGAGGCTATAGGAGGGGCAGAGGAAGAAGTTACCCCCAACAAAACAAAGAAGGACAGGAACTGGGGATGTTGTGGGGACTGTTTCCACCATGTTGCTTGACAAGGTTCAAGCATGGGGAAGGGCTTGGCAAGGCCACCATTCCAGGAAATTGCCGCTGTCATCTCTCCTGGGAATTGGGTATTTTCTTGTAATTATCACACTTATAACTATACAACTGCAAATCATATTCCCTGGAAATCTTGTTACTAATGATTGTTGTGATAAAAATTTAACTTCAATGAGTCTGCGAACTTGGGGGAGGATGAGAAATGCTTTAAAAAAATATCAATATCACACATCATACAGAATTTGAGGATTTCTTCAAAAAACTACAGTTACAGGAATTGCTTGCTCCTATGCTGACCACACCTGCCCCAGTTAATGCTTTACCAGCAAAACAGCGAGGCGAGGACGTCAAGGGCCATCCTGGATATGCAGGACAAAAAGAACAAAGAAACAGCACACGGAAACAACTAGAAAAATATCATGCCCTCTTTGCATGTTAATTGGTTAAGAGTAGTTGATGCTGGCTTAGTCTCACATGTGTATTCCTATAGGTAGAGGACAAATCAATAACATAAAGAATATTAGGATAAGTATGTAGCACTCACATTGATTGTTTGGCAGTAAGTAACCTAAGTTACTTAGTTTTAACTGAGTTTGTTTAGGTAATAGAGTAGACTTTTAAGATTAAATCAAAAACATACTAATATCAGCTAAAGATTAAGTGCATGTTTTGCTCAGCAGTTCAGTAAAATCAACTTGAAGCAAAATAGAGTCATTATGCTGAACAATAGATAGAACCAAATAGAACCAAAGAGCAAATAAAGGCCAGTAGGATGAAAAGAGGAAACTACCTTAATGTACCTGCTATGTGCTAGACACCTGCTGGAAATTGTGGTTAATGACAAATCTTTTTCTTTTTTTTGGTGGGGGGGGGAACACTGGGGATTGAACCCAGGGGCACTTGATCACTGAGCCACATCCCCAGCCCTATTTTGTATTTTATTTAGAGACAGGGTCTCACTGAGTTGCTTAGGGCCTCGCTAAGTTGCTGAGGCTGGCTTTGAACTCACAATCTTCCTGCCTCAGCCTCCCAAGTGCTGAGATTACAGGCGTGTGCCACTGTGCCTAGCTAATGACAAATCTTGTGGTCATTTCTCTACAGCGTGTACCTTGCTTAATTCTGCTTTACTTTATACTATAAAAGAAGAGCTAAAATAAATCTGAGCAGCACTTGCTTCAAGTCGCTTCAGGGGTTCGTGTCGTTCCTCTGCACCGGCTCCATCCATCCTTCGGGGACCCTAGGAGTTGCTGGGGCTGGCTCCCAGCAGGGATGGTGTCATTCTTGACTGTTGTTAGTACCATCCACAAAAGCTGTGTGCCCTCAGTTTCCTTCTCTGGATGTTTACCTGATCAATAGTTCCACAAAGTCAGGGAGGTTTCATTGTGGGAGACAGATTTAGGGAGAATGGTCCTGGTTGACAGTGGGAGATGCAGAAGGGAAACTCTAAAATCCTGCTCATTTTCCCAAATTCCAGGCACCTCAACTAGTTTAAGAACCTCTCAAAAAGGAAACCAAATGGTCTTTCCAGCAAGAAAAATATGCTCTGGGGCTGGGGTCGTAGCTCAGTGGTAGAGCGCTTGCCTAACACGTGTGGAGGCGCTGGATTTGATCCTCAGCACCACATGAAAATAAATAAATAAAATAAAGGTATGTGTTCATCTAAAGTTTAAAAAGATTTAAGTATTTTTTTTAAAAGAAAGAAAAACATGCCCTGAAAATACCACGTTGTACTGTTAGTGTGTAGGATGCCAATGCACTGCCCTCCTGCCCTCTGGACAAATGTCACTTATAATTGGGACAACTCTCTAAGCAAGCACTACCAATCCATGGGTGCTAACATCAGAAAGGAAACTCTTCCACCACTTAAGACCTGACTTCCACCCCTGCCAAATCGCAGCTCATGACCTGGAAGACAGGGGAAGCTGGTAGGGCTGGCTCTCAGCCAAGGCCACAGGACTTGGCTTCTGTGGAGTACAGGTAGGCCCCTCACCTTGTGGAGGAGGTCCTTAAGGCTGTGCGCCATGATGCCCTTGCGCACTCTCCGATCTGCTGTGCTTACTCGGCAGGGCCTGGCTCTGGGGGCCTCCAGGCTGGGCTCAGACAGCAGCTGCTGGGTCACCACTGAAGTGCTCACTGCCACATGCCTAGGGGCAGATGGGAACATCAGGATGAGTCACTTGATGGGCTCAGCCCTCAATCTATCATAGACTGGCTTGTCCTGTGCCTCCTTCATCCTACCCAAGGTTACTGCAGATGGCTTTAGTCAAAAGCCTTGCTACAACATGCATATCAGACTCTGATGGGCATGTAAGTCACCTGCAGATCTTGCTCAAACGCAGATTCTGATTCATTAGTGTGGGTGGGACCTGAGGGTCTATGTGTCTAACCACTTCCCAAGTGATGCCAATATTGCTGGTTTGTGGACCATGAGAAGTTACAAGGTGACAGAAGATACACCTTGCATTCCCCCCCATGTCCACTTTCCTCTCTTGACCTTGCTCATTTCACCTGTAAAGTGGGATGAAGTGGGGGAAGCCTGAGGTCAATGTAAGATACTTTTGGACTCTGAGGTACACAAGGTAAAACCAAAGGAGAATAGAGAACCTGGAGCTTGGATTTGGATAGGTTCAAATTCAAATCTTGGCTCTGTTACAGAGATCTGCTAGGTGAGGGAGGGTCCCCACTCTGGGCCTCAGTTTCCTTGTCTATGCATTTGGTATAATGACCCCTGCTTCTCGAAGTCGTGGTGAGGCCTACACGAGATCAGGAATGGAAGCACCAAGCACAGAGCCTGCCCCCCTCTACTCCAAGTGTGGTCCTGGCTGGGTGGTGGCATCGTTCATATCACCTGGGGGCTTGTCAGACTTGCAAAACCCCAGGTACCACTTCAGATCTCCAGAATCAGAAGCTGTATTTTAGCAAGATTCCCCACGTGACTTATATAGCCATTCACATTTGAGAAGGTCTCACTACAGCTCATAGGTAGCTCCCCTGCCCCTCCACCATTAGCTCTCCTCACCTGGATAGGGACTTGGGGTAGAGAAGGCTGAGCGACTTCATGGCATATTCCATCCTTGTCAGCTGGACTGTTTTGGACCTGGGAAGGAGGCAAAAACAGGCAGTTAGAGTAACAAGGAAGGGTTTCCTTCTCTCCCTTCATTGGACACCATGCAACCCAAACCCCAGTCCAGAAAGCCCCGTCTCTCATCCCAGTTCACACACAGCAGCCCCATGCATGCCACCTAGGACCGCACCAGAGGCCCCCGCCCTCATCTCTGTGCTCAGGCTCAGCCCCCCTCGGCAGCTGCTCTCCTGCCCCAGCTCCACTCACTCCATGTTTCTCTGACACTGGCTCTGTCACACTGAACCTGGATCCCAAGTTGGGGCTGAAGAGGTCCTGCCTGGGTCGCTCCTGTCCCCAGGAGCAGAGTCCACTTTACGCTGGCAGGAGGTGAGTCACACTACCTCATGCTTGCTTCTGGGGACCTGAAGGTCACCTACAGTCCCAAGACTTCACAAGCAGCCAGCCTGATCTGAGCCTGCCCTCTCCCGTGGGTCCTTAAGCAATCAAATCACTCTCAAACTTCCTGCTGGCCCAAAGAACATTCTGTGATGGTGGAGATGTTCTGTTTGTACTCTCCAATACCATAGCTATGAGCCGCATGTGGCGATGGAGCACTTGGAATGTGGCTAATGTGACTAAGAAGTTGGATTTTAAAAAATTTTGTTGAATTTTAGCTAATTTCAGTTTAAATAGCCACTGTGGTTTGTGACACCTGGCACCCATATTGAACAGCACAGGTCTAGGCAGGTAGCCCTGGGCTCACCTGGCACCAAGTTTTCTCCTAAATTGCCACACTGAAACTTTTGCATACCTCAAGTTTTTTGCACAAGTAGCTCCTTCCTGTAATGTCTTTCTCTGACCCAGAGCTGAACTTTTAGTTTCAAAGCCCCAGTTTCACATCACTGTCTGTGTCCGTTCTAGCCTCCTCAATCCCTGGTTACCTGGCCCTGAGCTGCCCTTGCTTATTCTTAACCCCCAGCATAGACAGGGCTGGGCATAGAGCAAGGGGCACAAGGAGTGGGCATGGAACCAAAGCCCCTCCCCAGAAAGGTAGCATCCCTTTTTCAAGATCTCTGGGCTCCCCCCAAGCCGGCCCCCACAGGGGCAGAAAGCGCCCCTTCCACACTAAGTGCTACCCTGGCCCACTTGCTTTGTCCTCACTCCTCAGTCCCTATCCCTGGGAAAACTCTGCCAATCACCACCACACCTGCTCTCCAGGAGCCAAAAGTCCCCAGACTCCTCACCTCCCCCTCACAGCCTCCTAGACTCCTTGCAATGGTGCCCAGCCTGGCCCAGGTCTCCCTCCATTTTATTTCTAGTTCCCAGGAAGCCACTCCCCTGGCCTGCAGCCCCAGCTGGGGAAAAGAGCATAAGGAGCAAGTTTGCAGCCGTCCCCAGGGATTCCAAGCCAGCCTGATTTCCAGAAAAGTCCTGAAAGGAGGGAAGAAGGCATGTTTTGAAAGCTTTGGAAAAGGGTATGGTCCAGGCCATGCTATGAGGCAAGAGGGCACAGAAGGCACCACCTCTACCCCACATCAGCTGTTGCAGCTCAGACCAGTCGCCTTTCTGCTGAGAGTCCCACGGGGACAGTGATTCTGCTTTATCAGTCGAGGTGAGGATTAGTGATGGTCATGGTTTTGCAATGCAGACAGAGTGATATTGGTGTTAGTCATAGTAAATTTTAAATAATAGCAGAAAGTAAAGGAAACTGAAATGTGTAGTGGTTAACAGTGTAAGATCAGCTGGGGAGGCTGAGGCAGGAGGATCGTGGGTTTAAAGCCAGCCTCAGCAACTGAGTGAGGCCCTACACAACTTAGCAAGACCCTGCCTCAAAATAAAAAATAAAAAGGGCTGGAGATGTGGCTCAATGGTAAAGCACCCCTGGGTTCAGTCTCCAGTGCAAAAAAAAAAAAAAAAAAAGAAAGAAAGAAAAAAAGAAAAAAAGAAGGAAAGAGGGGCTGGGGATAAACATCAGGGATAAGGCACTCCTGGATACACCTCCCCCTGCAGCGCAAAAAGAAAAATGTAATACAGCGGTCTCTCCCTCTCTCTCTTTCTCTTTCCTTCTCATACACTCACCCACACACACATACACACACACACCCCTAAAAGAAATGAAAACATATGTCCACCCTGAAACTTTTATACACTTGTCATAGCATATCTCTTAATAGCCAAAAGGTAGAACAAACCCAAACATCCATAGATGAATGGGTAAGAAAATACAGTATAAGCCGGGCGCCATGGCACACGCCTGTAATCCCAGCACTTGGGAGGCTGAGGCAGGAGGATCGCGAGTTCAAAGCCAGCCTCAGCAACTTAGCGAGGCCCTGAGCAACTCAGTGAGACCCTGTCTCTAAATAAAATACAAAATAGGGCTGGGGATGTAGCTCTGTGGTTGAGTGCTCCTGAATTCAATCCTCAGTACCCCCACACCAAAAAAAAGTGATAGGCACAGTGGCACTTGCCTCTATAATTCTACTCAGGAGGCTGAGGTCAGAGGAATGGAGGATCTCAAGTTCCAGGACCCCTGGACAATTTAGGGAGACCCTGTCTCAAAATTTAAAAAGGGCTGGGGTGTGGTTCAGTGATAAAGCACTTGCCTGGCTTAAGAGAAGCCCTGGGTTTGATCCCCAGAATGACCAAAACAAACAAAAAACAAAAACAAAAATCCCCAAAACACATATGTGTACACACACAAACAACTTTAAGGCAGACCAAGAGCCAGGGGGAAAGTGCAAGAGTTCAAACACTACACATCAGGGAAGAAGTTCTGGGGAAAGGGTCAGGCCCCTCCCTTGGACATTCACGCCTCAAACATTTATTGAACATTCCCTGTGTACTTGGTGTCCCAGGACAGGCCAATGGATGACTCAGAAGCAATCTGGCCTTGAGGAACTCCAAGTGCATCGTGGAAAGCAGACTCAAAAAAAAGACAAAGCTAACACAAGACAGAGAGCATCTGTCTGGGGGTGGAAGGTGAACCTGAGGGTTCTCCACAGTGCCTAGGAGAAGAGGATGGTTTGGGCTTAATGTATTCGGTGAACATTTTCTTGATTTTTATATGATGCCTGCCAGTAGGTGATTCTAGGGACACAAATTACTCTTTCTGTTATTGTGCCTTCCTTTGGAGAATTCACCTTCCAGTGAGGGAGGCATGGTTCTCATACTCTATGCATGAAAACTACTGGAACAGGTGTAGTTGCACACACCTGTAATCCCAGGGACTCAGAAGGCTGAGGCAGGAGGATTGCAAGTTTGAGGCCAGCCTCAGCAACTAAGCAAGATCCTGTCTCAAAATTTAAAAAAAGGACTATAGCTCAGGGATGTAGCTCAGTAGTAAAGCACCCATGGGTTCAACCACCAGTACCAAAAAAGAAAAAAAAAAAAAAAAAAGAAGAGAAAAGAAAAGAATTAAGAGACATAGTGGAGTGGAGAAGCAATCAAGCTACAAGTCAAAATTGAAAAATCATAAAAGATTGACACATTCAACTTCTTTTTAAAAAATACTCTGTCTCCAGATGTGGTGGCACACACCTGTAATCCCAGTGGCCTGGGAGGCTGAGGCAGAAGGATGCCTTGAGCCCAAGAGTTCTGGGCAAACATGGGCAATAAAGCAAGATGCCTCTCTTAAAAAAAAAAAAAAACAAAATAAAACAACAACAACAAAAACCCCTGACATACAATAAATAAGGAAAATACAGCTCAACTAACATAACAGATAAGAAACTAATTCATTCTCTTTCTCTCCCTGTCCCTCTCTTTTCCCTTACCCCTCTATATATAAATTAAGAAGATGATACATTAGAAAAATGAATATAAGGGGCTGGGACTGTAGCTCAATTGTAGAACGCTTGCCTAGCATGTGTGAGGCACTGGGCTCGATCCTCAGCACCACATAAAAATAAATAAATAAATAAAATAAGGGCATTGTGTCTATCTACAACTAAAAAATATTTTTAAAAATGAATATAAAGCCGGGCGTGGTGGCGCATGCCTGTAATCCAAGCGACTTGGGAGGCTGAGTCAGGAGGATCACGAGTTCAAAGCCAGCCTCAGCAACTTAGTGAGGCCCTAAGCAACTCAGTGAGACCCTGTCTCTAAATAAAATACAAAATAGGGCTGGGGAGGTGGCTCAGTGGCCAAGTGTCCCTGAGTTCAATCCCTGGTTCAAAAAAAATGAATATAAGAATGTAAATAATTTAGCTCAAAAACCTTCACATCAAAATATCAAGGGCTGGGGAGATAGCTCAGTTGGTAGAGTGCTTGCCTTGCATGCACAAGGCCCTGGGTTCAATCCCCAGCACCAAAATAAATAAATAAATAAATAAATAAATAAAACCAACTACACTGTGATTTCATCTCATACCAGTCAGAATGGCAATCATCAAGAAGATGAATACTAATAAATGCTGGAGAGGATGTGGAGAAAAAGGAGCACTTTTACATTGTTGGTGGGATTGCAAATTAGTACAACCCCGATGAAAATTAGTATGGAGGTTTCTCAAAAAGCTAGGCATGGACCAGGTACTTAATCCCAGTAATCCCACTGCCTGTAAACCCAGTGGCTGAGGAGGCTGAGGCAGGAGGACTGAGAGTTCAAAGCCAGCCTCAGCAAAAGCAAGGTGCTAAGCAACTCAGTGAGACCCTGTCTCTAAATAAAATGCTAAATAGGGATGGGGATGTGGCTCAAGTGGTTGAGTGCCTCTGAATTCAATCCTGGGTACTCCCTCTCCCCCCAAAAAAGGCTAGGCATGGAACCTTTGTAGACCAGCTATACCACTCCACTCCTCGGTATTTATCCTAAAGAACTGAAGTTATCATACTACAGTGATACATGCATACCCATGTTTATACAATTCACAGTAGCTAAACTAGGGAACTAGCCTAGGTGTCCATCGATGGATGAATGGATAAAGAAAATGTGGTATATATGCACAATGGTGTTTTGTTCAACCACAAAGAAAAATGAAATTATGTTATTTGCAGGAAAATGGATGGAACTAGAGACCATTATACTGAGAGAAATAAGGCAGACTCAGAAAGTCAATGGTTGTATGTTTTCTCGCATATGCAGAAACTAGAGAGGGAAAGGAAAAGAAAGGTGGAAATGAAAGAGACGAAAGGGACCAAGGAGTGATAGGCAGGGAGGAAAGGGGGGGAGTGCTGGGGAGTGATATTAGCCAAATTATATAGTTATATCGTTTATTGGGTGCATGTGGAAATATGTAACAATGAATTCCATTAGTATGTACACCTATAATGCACCAGTAAAAAATATGGGAAAAAATAAACACAATTAAGGTAAAAGAAATACAGATGGTCCTTAAATACACAAAAAGATACTTAATCTAAGCCAGGCGCAGTGGCACACTCCCGTAATCCCAGCACTTGGGAGGCTGAGGCAGGAGGATCGCGAGTTCAAAGCCAGCCTCAGCAACTTAGCGAGGCCCTATGCAACTCAGTGAGACCCTGTCTCTAAATAAAATACAAAATAGGGCTGGGGATGTGGCTCAGTGGTGGAGTGCCCCTGGGTTCAATTCCCAGT
>JAJEJO010005383.1:193376-213264 GCA_020662805.1 Glaucomys volans | reverse complement strand
CCTCCCAAGTCACTTGGATTACAGGCATGCGCCACCGCACCCGGCTAAGATTGGTTCTTGATATGTGGCCAGGCTGGCCTCGATCTAGGCTCAAGGGATCCTCCTTCCTCAACCTCTTGAGTAGCATGGCACCCAGCCTTAGGCCTATCTTTTAAAAATGCAAAATTGTATCACTTCCTTGGTTAGACTCTTCAGTGGCCCTCCACCATCCCTGGGATAAGGTCTGATATCTTTCCTGTAGCCTTCAAACGTTCCAGTCATTCCGAAGTCAAGTCTAACAGCCAGACGCTCTCCGGATTTTGCAGTTCCCTCTGCCTGAAAAACTCTTTCCTTCCCAGCTCTTTGCTCTGGAGAATTCCTACTCAAACCTCAGATATCAGCTCAGATTTTGCCACTGGAGAGAGACTTTCCTAACCCCTGAGGTGGAGAGAGGGGCCTCCTGTTTACTCCCTTAGCCTCCTGTGCTTTTCCCTCATGGCACTGACCACCTACTTCATAGGTTCATGGATACAAGTTCTTCCTAACCCACCAGAGTATGGTCTGTGGCCGTGGCCTGTTTTATTTCTGTGTCCTCAGATCTAGCATAGTATCCTGGTACAGAGTGGATGCTCAGTTCTTCCTTTCCTTCTTTTTTTTTTCTCTCTCTCTCTCTTTTTTTTTTTTTTTTTGTGGTGCTGGGGATGGAACCCAGGGTCTTGTGCTTGGGAGGCAGGCTCTCTACCAACTGAGTTATATCCCCAACCCTTCTTTTCTCTTTCTTTGAGACAGGGTCTCATTGTACTGCCCAGACTGGCCTTGATCTCCAAGGCTAAAATAATCCTCTCCTGCCTCAGTCTCCCAAGTAACTGGGACTCCAGGCCTTCACTTCTGTGCCTGGCTTCTATGTTTTTCTTTTTCAGACAACACACTTTTTAGAAATTTTTGTTTTATTTATTTCTTTATTGGTGCTGGGGATTGAAACCAGGGCCTCACAAATGCATGCATTCTATCCCTGAGTTACATACCCAGTTCAGTGTGTTATTATTATTATTGCAGTCTGAGAATTGAAGCCAGGGGTGCTCAACTACTGAGCTACATCCACAACTCAATGTATTTATTATTACTATTATTATTAATATTCATAAGTTCATAAGTGAGGATAAGTAATAATACTGGTATTGAACCCAGGGGCACTTTACCATTGAGGTACATCCCCAGCCCTTTTCATATTTTATTTTGAGACTGGATCTTGCCAAGTTGCCTGGGCTGGCCTTCAACTTGCCATCCTCCTGCCTCAGCCTTCCTAGTCCCTGGGATTATAGGCCTGCACAACCACATCATGCTTCTATTTATTTCTATTGTGGTAAAAAGTACCTCGTTAATCATTAAGTGTACAGATCAGTGGCATTATGTGTATCCACATTGTGCAAGTTGTTAGAAATATCAGGGTGCACAAGAAATCATACATGTACTCAGAAGTTATTTGGTAAGGCAAATTTTACTTCTGTAGAAAGGTGTGCTACCAAAAAATCTAACAAGCAAGCACACTGGGTAGGAAGTCTGCCCAGGTTTTTGTTCCTAAAGCAGCACTGCCCCTCACTCTGATAGGAGTTTTGGGGTTACAGTCGACCAGATTGACTAAAACTGGGGAGAGCAAGAAGGGCTATAGTTGATTGGATCACCTACTACACTACAGGCATTATGATTGGAAGACTGATAAGTGGCAGGGGGAGGCTCAAAACATTTCAATGACATGGTTTAGATTACAAAAAACATATTTTTGTTACATATTAGGAAACTCAGGCTACAGGCTTAACTTTGACAGAAAAGGAACATTGATCTCACAAAGTATCACCACCACCCATTTTCAGAATTTTTTTCATCATCCCACACAGAAACTGCACTTATTAAACAATAACTTCCCATTCCCCATTCGTACTCCTAGGCAATCACCTTTCTACTTTGTTTACACAGATTGGAAATAATTTCTTTTTCTGTCACGATCTTGAAATTTTTTGACTACAGTCCAACTACCTCATAGAGCATCCCTCCATTTGGGTTTATCTGGCATTTCTTCCTGATGAGGTTCAGGGTAAGCATCTGGCAGGCATATCACAGAAGTGATGCTGTGTTAAGGTATCAAAAGGCAAAAGATGTCGGTTTGACTCATTGTCGGTCAACCCAATTTTGATTACTTTTAGGGTGCACCCTGCCAGGTTTCTTCACTGTAAAGTTATCGTCTTCTTTTTTGCAACAATTACGTGATTATTTATTTGTTTGTTTGGTACGGGGGATTAAACCCAGGAGGTTCTACCACTGTGCTACGTTCCCAGGCCTTTTTAAAGACAGGGTCTCGCTAAGTTGCCAAAGATGGCCTCAAACTTGAGATCCTCCTGCCTTAGCCTCTCGAGTCACTGGGATTACAGGGGTGCGCCACCACCCCAGCTGATTAAGCTACTTTAATCAATTTTGGGGGATTGTATGAATGATGAGTGCTGGCGTGGGGTCGTGGTGAAAGAACGCTTCCAGGTATGTTTCCCTGTCTGTGAAATGAGAACACCCACGTCTTAAACTCAAGTTGGAACTTAAGAAAGGGTAAATGCAGGAGAGGCCTTCGAGCAAACTACAAAAAGATGGCAAAGGTGGAGACTAACTTCTTGCACCCTCTATGCGCGCAGAGGTTGGGCGGGGCCGCGAGAAAGCGAGGGCGCATGCGTGAGAGGAGTAACCACAGAGTCGGTCCTCCCCGGATAGAGAGGCCGGAAGTCTTCCTCGCAGAGCCGCGCGACCGTTGGGCATCTGTGCTGAGGCGGCGCGAACAGGGTGCCTGGGGTTCTTAACTGTGTAGTTGCTGTAGCCGGTGGGCGTGAGGGGCTCCAGGGTTCTGTTCGGGCATAATGGCGTCTCGGGCAGGCCCGCGAGCAGCCGGCACCGACGGCAGCGACTTCCAGCACCGGGAGCGCGTCGCCATGCACTACCAGATGAGGTATGAAGTGAGGCGAGGAGCACGAAGGCCTTCTTCCTGGCTGTAGCCTGCGAGGGTCTGGGAGGCAACACCTGTTTACTCCCCAGCCCCCGCGCACCTGCCAAACCCTCTCCACCCGTGACGGTCTCCCCGGTCCAGTTGCCCCCGCGAGCTCCACCATTGGTCCACCCATTGTGCCTTAAGGGATCCAGCCTGTCGTGGGTTCCAGAGTCGCGTCAGTGCTGGCCACGCCATGTGACCTTGGAAACTTGGAAACCTCATTTCTAATTGAGCCTCGGTTCCCTTATTTGCAGAGAGAGAAAATAATCTACCTTTCAGATTTTGATGAAGCATTAGAGAATAACTCGTGGAAAGGACGTAGCATAGGGCCTCTCACATGATAATACATGGTAGCTGTGATATTCTGGGCCGTTTAGGGGGATGTGGACAGTAAAATATGTCCCTGCCTAAATGAATTTTGTAAACAATCCCACATAAGGGCTGTTTTCTACATTCGTTTATTCATTCCATAAATTCTTGTTGAGCTTCTACTCATCCTGCATTGTGTTAGGCAGTGAAGGCACAATAGTGAGCAAAAGCAGACATGGTCTTTGCATGCTCTATCTTAGAGTTTATTTTAAACTAAGCACAGTGGCACATGTCTGTCTATAGACCCAGTTACTTAGGAGGCCGAAGCTGGAAGGTCATTTGAGCTCAGGAGTTGGAGGCCAGCCTGAGCAAAATAGGGAGACCCCAACAACACCACCAAAAAAAGCAAAACTCAACCTTGCCTTCATGAAGCTTGAAGTCTGGAGGTGATTGACTCCCCCCCTCTTTCCCACACCTTTCTATAATGAATATTTTTTAATTAAACTATTTTCTTTCTTAAATTCATTGAATCCTCCCAGAATGTTCTTCACATCTTAGGAATTTTGAAGACTGACACTCTTCAGACCCTCACTTCGTTCTCAACCCTGGGCCTCTGCCTAAGGTGTCCTCACAACCCAAGCAGTGTTTTCATGCCACCCAGAGCAGAAACATTGCACACAGGAGTACAGGAAGGATACATTTGGGACCTGAGAATTTGAAGAATAGAAGAAATTTATTCTTTTAGATGAAAAATCTATAACTAAAGTATGGGCAGCCTTAGCTGGCTTCCTTGTTGCTAATACCTTCTCCCTCCAGGCTGTACTCCTCTGGTGCAAATTCAGCCTTCTAAACAGTGCAGTGTTATTCTGCTTTTAGGCAACTCACAGTCTTTGCAACTTCATATCCTACTATTCCCCTCCCATCCATGTTCAGCCATCTGGTTTCCTGGAATACTAATGCTTATGCTTTTGTGTCTGCATGCTATTGTCTCTGCATAGAATGCTCATCTTCAGCCATCCCTAGCGCTTAAATCAAATATCCTGGTTGAGATAGCCTTCTCTCACATTCCATCCCATACAGAATTGATTCCTTCCTCTCGTGATCCTGTATACCTTGGAACATACATTTACTAAAGCTTTTTTCAATTCATTTTCTAGTTGTTTTTTCCTCTGTTCCTTGTGCTCAACCTCTGTCAGAGACTCTATCATTCAAATTTGTATCCCCATGTCCAGTACAGTTGCCTGGCATATAGCTGGTTGTCAGAAAAATTTGAATGAAAGGTGCTTCTCCCTCTGCTCTGCCCCACAGTGTGACCCTCAAGTATGAAATCAAGAAGCTGATCTACGTGCATCTGGTCATATGGCTGCTGCTGGTTGCCAAGATGAGCGTGGGACACCTGAGGCTCTTGTCACATGATCAGGTGGCCATGCCTTATCAGTGGGAATATCCATATTTGCTGAGCATTGTGCCCTCTCTCTTGGGCCTTCTCTCCTTCCCCCGCAACAACATTAGCTACCTGGTGCTCTCCATGATCAGCATGGGGCTGTTTTCCATCGCTCCTCTCATTTATGGCAGCATGGAGATGTTCCCTGCTGCTCAGCAACTCTACCGCCATGGCAAGGCCTACCGCTTCCTCTTTGGTTTTTCTGCCGTCTCTGTCATGTACCTGGTGTTGGTGCTGGCAGTCCAAGTGCATGCCTGGCAGTTGTACTACAGCAAGAAACTCCTAGACTCTTGGTTCACCAGCACACAGGAAAAGAAGCGTAAATGAAACCTGCCTGATGGACTTCTCTGAGGGGTGAAGCCTAAGCCTCCCATTGACCAGAGTGAGAAGGCTAGAGGAACTGTGTTCCTAAATCTCTTCAGTGATTAGGGCAATTGTCATGTTGGCACCTAGGGCAGACTAGGCCCAAGTTTTGGCTTACGGTTCTCCCACTGCCATCTGTGAGGTGGCAAAACTATAATTTATTTCTGGTTGGCTAAAACTGGGTGACCAACAGCTGGAAACAAACTTGAGTTGGTTGAAGTTGAACCCCTCAGGGCTTTTTCTTTAAGACTGAGCCTTACCCTTGCCTTCTCTTGGTCATTCTCCCCACTTCCATTCATCAAGACTGAAGGAGATAAGGAATAAATCACATTCTACTTCAATTAATAGGTCATAGGGCAGGAAACATTTGGGAAGCTGCTCCCCCTTCAGGCTGTGTTCTGTACTGCAAAGCATTTTAATTAATTAAAAAGAACCTCAATAAAGTTAAGACTGCCTTGTCCACCTTGCGCCTTGTGTTTGGGATTTGATAAGAATGTGAAAGGTGTGTTGCTTGAGTAGCCTTAGACACTAGGAAGGTGAGTAGCAGCTCCCTGAGAAACCTGGCAGTGGC
Organism: Glaucomys volans; assembly: GCA_020662805.1. NCBI lineage: Eukaryota > Metazoa > Chordata > Mammalia > Rodentia > Sciuridae > Glaucomys > Glaucomys volans. The sequence goes on along the minus strand of JAJEJO010005383.1, from coordinate 207,573 downwards.
TGTAGAGAAATGGACTTGGCATGGGAAATGTAAGTCATATCTTTGTGTATAGGACATATGAGCTTTCTGTTGCTGTAAGAAATACCTGAAGTAAATCAGTAAAACAAAAGGTTTTTTTGGGCTCATGGTTTTTGAAATTTTCAGTCCCTTTTCAGTTGTCCCATTGCTTTTGGTGAGGTAGTTAATCATGGGAGCAAGTTGGGGAGTTGCTCATCTCATAGCAACTGGGAATTGAAAAAGAGGAAAGAGTCGCAGTATCCCCTTTGAGGGCACACCACCAGTGACCTAACTTCCTTCTACTTGGCTTCACCTCCTAAAGGTTCCATCACCTCCCAATAGTGCCACAAATTAGGGACCAAGCCTTTAATACATGGACCTTTGAGGGACACTATCCAAACCATAGCAGGGAACTTACAATCCAGTGGGAAAGTGCTGTGTGTGTGAAGCAGCCAGCAAGCATAGGATCTAATAGTTTGGAGCAGATAATTCAAGAGTAGAAGTGGAAAAGAAATCTGTGATTGAAATAAAGCTCCTTCCTTTTACACTTTGATACACAGTAAATTTTGCATGAAAGATGAATGTCTGTCTTTTTTTTTGGGGGGGGGGGGGGGGAACAGGGATTGAACTCAGGGACACTTGGCCACTGAGCCACATCCCCAGCCCTATTTTGTATTTTATTTAGAGACAGGGTCTCACTGAGTTGCTTAGGGCCTCACTAAGTTGCTGAGGCTGGCTTTGAACTCGCGATCCTCCTGACACAGCCTCCCGAGTCGCTTGGATTACAGGCGTGTGCCACCACGCCTGGCTATGAATGTCTCTTTATACTTAACCTTTAAGACACAGCTCATATGGTAATTCTGAAACCTTCAATTCGAGTAACAAGAATAATTATCTGGGGCTGGGGTTGTGGCTCAGCGGTAGAGCGCTTGCCTGGCATGTGTGAGGTACTGGGTTCGATTCTCAGCACCACATATAAATAAATGAATAAAATAAAGGTCTATTAACTTTTAAAAAAAATTTTAAAGAATAATCTGAATTTTTTGACAATTGGTTTTGCATGTCTTTTCATACCCCTTGCATAGTACCTAGCGCATAGTATGCACACTGAAGTAATCAAATGAAGTAACTTACCCTACTGTAGACTAAAGTCAGTGTATTTCACAGAGGTCAGAATTAAGCCAAAGCCGGGCACAGTGGTATATGATTGTAATCCCAGCAACTCAGGAGTCTGTGACAGAACTGCAAGTTCAAGACTAGACTCAGTATCTTAGTAAGACCCTCTTTGAAAATAAAATATTAAAAGGGCTGAGGATGTAGCTCAGTGATAAAGTGCCCTTGGATCCAGTTCCTAGTACCAAACAAATAACTTCTCTGTTAGAATGGTATTTTGTAACAGTCCTAGAATATACCTTGAAGATCCATCATGAAAAATTTTTTCATTTTTATTTTTTTTAGATGTTGATGGACCTTTACTTTATTCATTTATTTATATGTGGTGCTGAGAATTGAACCCAGTGCCTCACTCATGCTAGGTAAGCGCTCCACCACTGAACCACAACCCTAGACCCAATTATGAAAATTATTGTCAACAATGCAAAACCAAAAATTTGATCTATGTAGTTTTCTGCTTGTTGGGTGGTTGGGATTCTGTTTTTCTGGGCTTTCCCTATTAGTTTTTCCTGCCTCATGCTTGTAATGTTCCCTGAAACAAGGTCTCTATTTTGGATCTTGATTTAGTGGAAAGAATATTGTTTGGATTAGAAGGTCAGGGTTCAAGTACTGATGCACCTCCCAATCACAGAACTAAGATCAGCCCTGCCTATTGCAGATGAACGATCAAACAAGTGTTGTGGAAGTGCTTTACAGACTGTGTAATACTGTAGAAACATGAAGAGTGACATTTGGTGCCTGATCTTAGACTAGAGATCGAAGGAGTAGGAGGGACTCCAAGATCTTCTAGTCTATGAGACACAGTGTGCTCAGTGGAATAAACAGCTGCAGGTACTAGACTGACCTAGGTTGGAATGCTAGTCAGGCATTTTACTACCTTTTGCCTTGAGCAAGATACTTGAACTTCACGTGGGCTTCACTCTAACTACTCTCAGCATTGTTTTGAAGCTTAAATAAATGTGTATTAATTGTCTAGTACATAGCAGAGGCTTAGTAGATATCAAAATGTCTTTCCTTGACAAATAGTGTTGGCTTCCCATTCTTAAATTAAGTTTCTGCCTCATTCCTTCTGGAAGGAAGAGCAGAAGTAAGGAAGGGACACTTGTTCTTGATTTACATTGGCCTAGTTGGTGTGCCCAGGGCACACACACAGTGGATACAGTTGCCCCAGCAGACCTTAGGAATTGGCCAGGAAGATCTGGAGCTGCTGCACCATGGTCTGTCCAGAATCCCTTCATGGGCAAGCCTAGGAGCAAAAAAAAAAAAAAATGCTGCCAGAGGTCCCCACAGGTACTCTACCTGAGCATGTGCAAAGGCCTGTGATCACTTCATAAAGGTTATTAGACCATGAGGTCTTGGTCAGCTCATTCAGACCCAAACCATAGGTGGGACAAGCCTCAGTCACTATCAGGGAACACAAGTCCTTTGGGTTGAGGTCCTAAACCACACCCCTGTTGCCTTCATTCTAGTTGGCCACCTCTTATTCCTGCCACCCAGTTACTTACTCCTCCCTTGTTGACCCTTGCCAGTCCCCTCCCTCCTACAAGGGAGGGACTGCTGATCACTCAACTGTCATAATGCCCACTTTCCTTTATTCTTCCAGCCATTCCAATTTTTCTCTTCATTGTTTATCCTGCCAACTATATCACAGTGCTAAATCTTTTTTTGTAGGTGGACACAATACCTTTATTTTTATGTGGTGCTGAGGATTGAACTCAGGGCCTCATGCATGCTAGTTGAGCGCTCTACCACTGAGCCACAACCCCAGCTCCCACACTGCTAAACCTAGTACCTTCTGTGGACAACAGGATCCATAAACCTGATCTCCCCAGCAGGGTGTTCTGGCAGAAAACAAAACAAAACAAAAAAGCCAGGAAGACAGGGTGGTGGGTTCCAGCTCTCCAGTGCTCAGCTCAGTGTTGGAGCAAGTCACCTAAATCTCCCTGAGTGTGTCCCCATCAGTATAATCAGGTCATAAGGCTGACCTCAGGGGTTGTAGTGCTAATAAAATTAGATAAAATGAGCAAAGCACTTGATGCAGAGTCTGATCGTAGGAATTTAGCAAGTATTGATCTCATCCCCTGCTCTTCCCCAGGATGTGCTGGAATTCACTTCTATGCTTTTTTACTTAAATCATTTTTGGAACAGACTCCACACTAAATAAGTAAACCAGGAAAACAATAAAATTAGACCTACTTTTCTCTTTTTCCTTCTTTCCTCATCTTTATTCCTTTTCTATGTGCTCCTTTACCCCCTCCCTCTTCTTTCCCCTCCATAACCTTTCCCTCTATGCCCTTCCCTTCACTTACCTCATGTCTCCATTTTGTTCACATCTCTATTTATTTCTTTTCTTTTTTTTTTTGAACCAGGGATTGAACTCAGGGACACTCAGCCACTGAACCACATCCCCAGTCCTATTTTGTATTTTGTTTAGAGACAGGGTCTCACTGAGTTGCTTAGCGCCTCACTAAGTTGCTGAGGCTGGCTTTGAACTCGTGATCCTCCTGACTCAGCCTCCCAAGTCGCTTGGATTTCAGGTGCTTGGACGCCCGGCTCCATTTATTTCTTTTCTTCTTCTCCAACCATACTTTAACACGGTCAGAGAGCAATTAACCAAATACTTTCACCTTGAGATTGGAATCAGAGTATTCAGAGGTCTAGAAGGATGGTGTTCTAGAATAGAGCCAAGCTTCTCACTTCATGCCCCAGCTTTAGAAAACTCAATTTTTTATATAGAACAAAACCACTGTGAGGTAGAGTTTGGGGGATGGCTCCCTAATCCATTCTTGATATGGCTTGATCACCTTTTTCTCTCTTCAGATCTTACTAATTTGTTACACAGATGAGTTCCAAGGCCAAAAACAGCACTGTATCAGGCAGATCCTCAGTTCAAAGAGCAGAAGAGGATGAGGCAGTGGGAAAGGATACCACAGGATGCTAGAAAGAGCATTGAGTTGCGAGGGCCTAGCAGAAGTGGAGCTCCCTGGGCTACAGACTTTGACCTCAACCAAATCACTCTCCCTTCTGCTTCCTTATTTCTCTCTATGAAATGAAAACAATAATTCTCACCTGTCTCACAAGGTGCTTGGATCAGATATGAAAATGCTTGGTTAAGTGTAAAACAAACTAGTTAGAGGAAATATATCTAATTTACATTTATTCAGCTGCAGAGCATCTATTTTAAGACATTCACTACTAGGCATTGGAGAAACAAAGAATAAGAAAGAATTTTTATCTTTTAATGAACTCAAAAGCTAGAGGATATTTTTAGGATAATGGGTAGAATGAGGCCTTCAGATAGTGCACCTGAACATTTAGGAATAGAATTGGCCAAAAGAAGGTCACCTCAGAGCCAGGTGGGTGGTGCACACCTGCAATCCCAACTACTTGAGAGACTGAGGCAGGAGAGTTCCAAGTTCCAGGCCAGGCCAGGCCTGGGAGACTTAGTGAGAAAGTATCAAAATGAAATAGAAAGAGCCAGGCGTGGTGGTACATGCCTGTAATCCCAGTGACTTGGGAGGCTGAAGTAGGAGGATTGCAAGTTCAAAGCCAGCCTCAGCAAAAGTGAGGTGCAGTCTAAATAAAATACAAAATAGGGCTGGGGTGGAGTGCCTCTGAGTTTAATCCCTAGTACCCCCAAAAATAAATAAATAAAATAGAAAGGGCTGGGGATGTAGCTCAGTGGTAGAGCATCCCTGGTTTCAATCCCTAGTACAGCTAAAGAAGGAAAAAGAAGGCTTTAATTAGGCTACTGAAGGGTTGTTAGAATTAAGTTGCAGAGGGACAAAAAGCCCCCTCAAGGGGCTGGGGTTGTGGCTCCATGTGGAGAACTTGCCTAGCATGTGTGAGGCACAGGGTTTGATCTTTAGCACCACATAAAGTAAATAAAAGTATGTGCCCCATCTACAACTAAAAAAATAAAAAGAAAAAAGAAAACCACCTCAAAATGCTTTGACTACTTAGTATGCCCCAGACTTTCCTTCCACTGTGGGTGTCACCAACATGAGGGCTGAAGCAACTCAAGTACTCCTTGAGGGGGAGGAAGCTGTGGGATGATGGGGAGGGTCCCCACAAAGACTGGAGCCTTGTCAGCCTTTTCCTGCAACGGAAACCACAGGAAACCAGGTCAGTGTGTGGGGCCTACTCCTTCTACTCCAGGGCTCATCTACGAGGTCTGGGGCTTCGTTAGCCGGCTGTACTGATTAGTGGGTACAGCGGAAGCTGGAGAACGCTTTGGCATGGAAATCTTTGCCCAAAAGAGCTAATGGGTAGAGAGAGTCAACCAGGTGGGGAACCAGGGTATACACAGGGGCATGTAAGATTTCTGTGCATCCTACAGTGCTTTTTTCTTTTTCTCTTTTGCTCAGCTTTAAAATAGTTGGTCAGTCACTTCTGTATTTTCAGCACCCAGTGTAGAGTAGTGCTTAATAGCTTTGTTAATTCTCTAGGTGAAGGGATGAAGGTTGTGTCTATGGGAGACCCAAGTTCAAGAGCATGTTAATGGATGGGTCAGAACTGCAGGGTGTTTAGAAGTAGGAGGGGTTAAGAAATGGGTGCAACATCCCCCATCTTGGTACTGGTCCCTTTCCTGTTATTTCTCTGCCACTGCAAGAGCCCCTTTATGTTTCAGATAGGGGCAGAAGGTTTTCTAGGGAACAAGTAACCCTCAGTCCCTTTGCTTGGAAAAGGAATGTGGCCTAGCCTGCTGGTTAGGATCAAGGAGGAGCTTTGGGGCAGGGCGGGGCCTGGGCAGGATAAGGCGAGGGCTCCTGCTGGTACCGGTACTCCTGCTGCTGCACAGCAAGGCCCTGCCGTCCGCCTTCAGGCCACAAAGCCATGTTCTGGGTTCCCTGATCCCACAGAAGCCCATGGGGAGCCCCAAATCGGCAACTCTGGTATTGCCTCTCATACTGCTGCTCATCGGTCTCTCTGCCTCTTCTGGGTTTGGCTGCCCCCACCTGCCACACTGGATTACTGGCTGTCTACTGGCCTCTCCCATGGTAAGGTGCCACTTCTAAGTGGGGACACCTGCCTGGCACAGGCATAAAGCTCCCCACTCCTCTACCTGCCAGTTCCTACTCCTCAGTCCGTGAGTTGTTGCTGCCACAGTGTGTCCTCTATATAGTCTGGAAGGGATTGCCAAGGTCCTGGTGCACTAAGGGCCTGGGTAGGGTGGAACTGGGAAGAAAACAGCCAGGGTGGAGGGGCTATTAGCAATGGGCCTAAGAACTGGATAGTTCCAGTCAAAGAGCCCAGAATGCTTCTTAAAGGGAATGTCTTCTATTAATACCTCTCTTCTTCTTTTTGCTGCTGGGCCCTGTGCCTTCAGGACAGGAGTTTTCCTGGTGAGTCTCATTTCCTGTCCTACTAAGGCCTCTTCCTTACACTCCCTTTTGTTCTAGATCCCCAGTGAGCTTTCTATTGTAGTTGTTGGTTCCCAGCCTGGGAAGTAGCATTGTAGCAATGCAAAAGTGTGGGACAGCCTGGATTTGCACTGCAGTTTATCCCAAATTCCACGAGTGGCCTCAGGCAGTGTACTTTACTCCTCTGACTTTTCAGATTCTGAGCTATATAGTAGTGGTGGAGAACTGATTGTACTGTTGCTTCTGACCTGTGGGGAGAATTAAGTGAGGAACATGGATACATCTCCTGGCACTCCATGAATGTCAGTTCTTCCCCTTAACCAGTCCTTCACCCCTATCAGTAATACAAAAGTAATACTTCATATTTTATGGTATGGTATACTTTGCCAGACATTTCCTCACATATTATCTTACTTGATCCTTAAAACAGCCCCACTTTATGAATGAGGAGTCAGAGAGTTAGGGAAGTCCCATAACTTGCCTACAGTCACATGTCCAGATTGTGACAGCTCAGCATCAAATCCAGCTGGTTAAAAATAATAATAATAAAATCAAATCCAATTAGTCTGAAGGAGGGACCTCTTTAGACCCTGTCATTTCCTTTCCTTTCCATCTTGTATAGGAAGTTCTGCGCCTATTCCCTGTCATACCAAGTTGGCTCTCCTCCTTGCCACAAAACCTTGGCATGCGAAGGTCTGGCACTGGCCCTGCTGTTTGTGCCTGCATCTGGTGTCAGAGCCCTCAGGTATGAGAAACAGCTCAATGGAGGTGTGAATTTTGGATCATTTTTGTGGGGGAAGGGCTATTTAGGCTAAAGCAAATGGGACCTGTCATGGTAGAACAGTTGTCAACCTCAACAAAGACTTAGAACATCCTCAGATATCACTCCATCACTGATGTCTACAGGTGTATCTGTATGACTCTGTGAAGGTGTTAATCTTTTCAACCAATTGCTTAAATGGGGGATTTGTATTAACTTGACTGTTATTACTTTCTCTTTTTAAGGTAGGATCATCTTTCTTATTCAATTATATTTTCATTGCCTTGCTTGGGACATACTAAATATTCATATACTGCTTAAGAATTAGCAGTTTCTAAGTTTTCACTATTAGAAATAATGCTGTCTTTGACCAGGCACAGTGGTTCATGCCTGTGCTACCAGTGCTCAGGAGGCTGAGGCAGAAACATTACAATTTCAAGGTCATCCTGGGCGACTTTGTGAGACCCTGTCTCAAAACAAAAAATAAAAAGGGCTAGGGATGTAATTTAATGGTAGAGTACCTCTGAGTTCCATTCCCCAGTAGAAAGAAAGAAAGAAAGAAAGAAAGAAAGAAAGAAAGAAAGAAAGAAAGAAAGAAAGCTACAATGAATATATATACACGTATCACTTTTCTCTACTTAATAAATCAGCTCTTTTCATTGCATCATAATTTTGAGGATTAAAGAAGTTTGGCATCATTATCCTCCTTGATTTAAAATTACTTACTATCTGGCACACACCTGTAACCCCAGCACTTCAGGAGGCTGATGCAGGAGGGTTGCAAGTTTGAGGCCATTCTTGCCAATTTACCAAGACCCTATCTAAAAATAAAAATTAAAAAGGCTAGGGATATACCCCAGTGGTAGAGCATGCTTGGGTTAAATCCCCAGTACCACAAAATATTTTGTGGTCCACTGATGGGGTATACCCTAGTATTTGTAATAAGTCATTATATATATATACATATATATATATATATATATACACACACACACACACACACACACACACACATATTTACATACACATATACTTAAATATATGTAAATGTAAAGAAAGAAAGAAATATATATAAATAAATAAAATGGCTTATTACCCAACATTGGGCCACATCTTCAGGTAGGGGAGACGCAGTGAAACCTGGATACTAAATATGTCCTCCTCCCCTGTACAGGCCTTCAGAGGGCCTGGTCCCACCTCCTGCTGCAGAAATCCAAAAAGTCTTACAGGTTCAAGCTCTCTCAGAGGCACAGGATGCCAGCACCTTCTCAGGTACTCTCCCTGCCAGTTCCAGCCCTGCCATGTACCCCACAGTCCTTTGCTTCTTAGTCTCTCATTTTGCTCTCGTGAGAGGGGTTGAAAATGTGGAGATTACACAGTAAGGGAAACAAAGGCCAAAAGAGCTTGTTCAACTTGGCTGTGGTTCCTCAGGTTCCAGAGGCACAAGTAGAAGCCAGATTTCCTGATTCCTGGCCTAAGGCCAACCTTGTTCTCTGCTTACAGAGAAAGCTGCTAGGTAGCTGTACCCTGTTTGAGAAGGACCATCACATTTCCACCCCGTCCCCAGACATTTCTCAAAAGGGGCTGCGCTCCAAAAGGACCCACCATTCAGATCCAGAAGTAGTGGACAATCTTCCCAGATCAGATTCACAAAGGAATGAAGGTAGGCATGGGGAACAACAGGATTTTGTATTGGCTGTCTAGTGATACTCTGCTAAGCCCAAGTGACAGGGCCACTGAGTACCTACCTCTCTTCAGGACCTGAGTTCTCCTTTGATTTTCTGCCTGAGGCACGGGCTATTCGGGTTACCATTCCTCCAGGCCCAGAGGTCAGTATGCGTCTTTGTCACCAGTGGGCACTGGAGTGTGAAGAGCTAAGCAGTCCCTTTGATGCACAGGTATGGAGTGTCGTCCCTCTGTAGAACAGCCAGATCATGCTGGGCACAGTGGCACATGTCTGTAGTTGGGAGCTGAGTAGCTACTTGGGAGGCTGAGGCAGGAGGATTGCAAGTTCAAGGCCAGGCTGGGCAATTGAGACCCTGACTCAAAATAAAATTTTAAAAAGACCTGGGAATGTAGCTCAGTGACTGAGTTCTTCTCTAGCATGTATTAGGCTCTGGGTTCCATCCCCAGCACACACACACACACACAAAAAATAAATAAATAAAAAAAAATAAGAGAAAGAAAGAAGCCAGAACACCCAGTGCTGGAGCAGATAGGGAGAGTGGGGAGAAAGGTCATTGTCCAAGATCTCCTTACAAGGTGAGGTGTCTAGCATTAAGCCTTCTTTGAACTAAAGAGGAAAAGCAGGGTCCTGTTACTTGGGAGGAGAGGTAAAAGAGGGGCAGGCAGAGTCCTGGAGCAACCATGAATGATGAGCAGAGAAATTAGTATGTTTTGTACTCCCAATAAGACCTTCAGTGTGATTCAGGTTACATTAGAAGTCTTTTCAGTTCCCATAAGAGGTTCTTCTTAGGGGGAACAGAGTGGTGACATCTGTCTTGATACCCTCCCTTCTCTTATCCTTTGTTCTGCCCCTCAGGGAATGAGATATCCCCAAACTCACTGCCCTGGCCCTAACATCTCACCTCCACCTCCAGTTGCCACAGATGTCACTAATTTGCAGAGACTGATGCTGTACCCCAGAGGCCCTCAGCTCTCTTCATTTATTCAGTGGTGATGATAACTCACAACTTCACTCTGATATTAGTATGTATTAATTTAGTTATTGCTACTAATACCCTGCCTGGCATACAGTTGGAGCTCCATAAATCCATATTCCTTTTCCTGTCTCCTTCCCCCTCACTCCATGTAGAACACTTAGAACATATGGTCAGAATACAGAGGAGAGACCCTGTGAGAGGAGATTTTTCAGTGTAAGAAATAAGTGCCATATCAGAGAAAAATAGGGTGTGTCGACCAGTGTCCCAGCTTCCTCCTGCCCTTGTCCATGGTTCCCCTGCTCTTTCTCAGGTGTCTCTTCTGACCCTTTGCTGTTTTATCAACAGAAAATCATTCCTGGGGGCCACACTGCAGACTTGCCTTATGAATTTCTTCTGCCCTGTCTGTGCATAGAGGTGAGCAGGGGAAAATATGTGGGTTATCAGTGGTTCCTTGGTCAAGCATGTCTCTAGTAAGTCAGGTTTTCAAACAACTGGATGGGGCAAAAGGTGTGGCTCAGTGGTAGAGCACTGCCCAATATGTGTGAGGCCCTGGGTTCCATACATAGCACTGTTTTAAAAAAAAAAAATAAGATTGGGTGTTACTGAAATGCTGGTACCAGTGTGGCTGTGAGCCATATATGGTCCAAGGTGGAAGGGTCCTGATGAAGACAGGACCTTCTTAGGGTGATTCCAACCTCAGCCTCACCCAGATCCAGCATTCCCTGTCTAGAGCTAGCTCAGCCTATGGAGAAAATATTACTGTGTGTTCTGGGGAGTCAAGGTTCCATTTGCCCCAAAATTCTTGCCCCCTCTAGCTCTCCATTGTAGTCCTTCACCTTTCTATATAAGTCTGAGGTGCCTAGCACAAAACCTTGTTTGGACTAGACAAAAACAGGCAGAGGAGTTTCACTGAGACCAGACAGCAGGCATGGGCAGAGACCTGGAACAATGAGCAACTGCCTGATTGGACCACAGTTGGGCACTCGGGCAGTTCAGAGTGAGGGCAACAAAGGGCACTGGGCACCTTGGGAACAGTTGAGGTGGAGCCCAAGGCAGGTGAAATTAGAGGAAGGTGGGCCTTGAGATTCTCTTCTTGCTGGGGCTAGTTCTCTCCAGAGAGAAAAGGTATCAGCCCCTCTCCTGCTGATCTCTCCCTTATGCTCTGGAGTTCTTCCCATCCCTGCCCACACCCCAGCCTGCCTCCCCTCCTGAGCTTGCCTGCATCACACTAAGGCAGAACCAGAATGAGTTTTAGGTCTGAGTGATGCAGGAAATGCCGCTCCCCTGACTCTGCTTTCTCCCCTGTCGCCCCAGGCATCCTACCTGCAAGAGGACACTGTGAGGCGCAAAAAATGTCCCTTTCAGAGCCAGCCTGAAGCCTGTGAGTGCTGCTTGTATGTGCTGTGGTGCACACCCCTCTCTCTTTCTCTCTGGAAGGAGGGAAGGAAGGAAGAACACACACACACTACCTGTGTTGGAGGAAGCCCCCAGAAGGCATGCAGGCACTTCCCCTGGAGTCAGTGAGAGAAAGGCTGTCATGTCTGCCCATCCGCCTGCTGATAAACCTGAGGGTACTGAGCATTGGAGGACTGTGGAAACGTCAGGAAGATGAGACACAGGATGTGGTGTCCTAAGAGTAAGGGCCAGAAACCCGGGTTCAACCCTCAGCTCTGCCACTCATGCTCCTTTGGGCCTTAATTCATCATATATAAATCATGGAACTTATGCTGCTTCATTTTTGAATTGTGAGTCTTTAATGAAATAGTATATGTGAAAGTCACCTGTGACATCTAAAGTGCTGCATGCATGTTGTCCTCCAGGAGAGACAGGACACTGACACAATTGGTGGCACCAAGCAACCCACACACAGCACAGCAGAGTTATAATTAAGGGCTAGGCTTTAGGATATAACCTCAGGAAAGGGACAAGCCCAGGAAGGCTGTTGTGAGCAGAGACGTTCTCTCAGAGGAGTGAAGACCTGAGCTGGGAAGGATTTAGAAAGTAGAGAGGGGGGAAGAAGGCATCCCAGGTTCTGAGAAGAACCTAAGCATATTTCCAGTATGGAGTGTAGCAAAGGCCTGGCTGGAATGGGACCCAGGATGGAAAGAAGGGTAATAAAATAATAGAAAGGTAATCAAAGAGACTCAGAAGGGATTCTCACTCACTGAGTACCTATTCATGCCAGGAACCATGCTGGGCACTTCCACATCATCTCCTGGTGCCCTTGGGATGGGGGCGGCAAGATGGGCCTAGAGCGGGGCTAAGGCCTTACTCTTTGACCCTGCCACCTGCCAGATGGCTCGGACTTCTGGAAATCAGTGCACTTTACTGACTACAGCCAGAGCAATCAGATGGTCATGGCCCTGACACTCCGCTGCCCACTGAAGTTGGAGGCCTCCCTCTGCCAGAGACAGGATTGGCATGACCCCTGTGAAGACCTCCCCAATGCCACTGCTCAAGAGTCAGAGGGAGTAAGGACTGACATCCTTCCCCAGGACTGAGGTGGCAGGGTTGGGACCCAAAGACCTTCTTCCTGACTAATTTTCCTCTCTCCCCCAGTGGTATGTTTTAGACAAGGTGGACTTGCACCCCCAGCTCTGCTTCAAGGTATAGCCACAGGCCACAGGGGAGCGGGAGAGGGAGTGGGTGATGCCTGGAGGTTTCTGACTTACCATTTCTGTATTCTCAGTTCTCCTTTGAAAACAGCAGCCATGTCGAATGTCCCCACCAGAGTGGTAAGTCACTAAATGACCTCAGAATCCCTCTCCCCATATTTCACCCTTACCTTACCCAACTGTGACTGAACAAACCCTAGTCCAGCACTGACTTCCCTGTTCACCATAGCCCAGTCCCAATCACCTTCCACAAACAGGGTCTCTCACATCCTGGAATGTGAGCATGGACATCCAGGCCCAACAGCTGGTCCTTCACTTCTCCTCGAGGATGCAGGCCACCTTCAGTGCTGCCTGGAGCTACCCAGGCTTGCAGCTGGACACCTTGATTCCCCCTGTGTACAGTGTCAGCCAGGTATGGCCTAGCCAGGGCTAGACCCAGTAGGTCCTATTGCTTAGAGCATGGCCCCACATCTACATGCCACCTTGGTGAGACAGACCCTGGGAGGATGGTGGCAAGCAAAGCCCTTACTTCTGTCTGGCTAATTTATTTACTGATCAGCCTTTGTTCAGCTGGTCCTCTGTCAATCAATGGGTCCTCAAAGGGGCAGTTTCTAACCCTGTCAGTTACTGAACTGACTGAGATAACAGAGACAAGGGGCTAACCCTTCCACATCCAGCTATTCTCTAGTCCACCTGAACTGCTGCCACATTCTATATCGCTGTCATTCCCAAACACAGCTCTCTGCTACCCACTCTCCTGTTTCCTCAAGGCACCTGTGCAGAAGTTCTCTGATTCTCTCAAAAAGCCCCCAGAAGCTGAAGTACTCTCTGTACAATACTGTAAACAGATTTAATGCTATTATTATGTGGACTAAGAACAGTTTGACTAACAGACTCTCTTCTGTGTATGATATAAAAACCACACCCAACACACCCACAAAACCACAGCACCACAAGCTGACTGTGTATAACTAGCTTGTTCTAGTTCTTTCTTAAATGCTCACTTGCAGCTTATTTATTTGTTTTGCATTATATAGGAATTCCCAAGCAGACAGGTGGTAGCAAACACATAGAATTTAAGACCAGATTATATAGGATAACCTAAAAGTGAGACCTAAACCCATTGACTCATTATTTCTGCAAGCTGGGAAAAGACTACCTTCCTTGAGTTCAGACATGATTTGAGAATCACTGTATCACTCTCTGCGCACAAATTGACAGGAAAGTCGAGTCTGAGACAGGTGTGAGGCACTGGGTTAGAGCAGAGAGGATACTCCCAAAGGATGGAGACTGGTCAACCCCCAACCATTTCCCAGAACACAGGGGGAGCCACATCCCACTTGTAGACAGATAGCAGTCAATTCTGTCCAATTCAGCTTGTGTTTATTGAGCATCTACTCAGTACTCACCTTCTATTAAGCCTTGGGAGATACAAGAAAAGTATATCAGTCTCTACCCTCCAGAAGTTCAGTCTAGTCATAGCTACTACCAATAAATGAATGTATACTTAAGTTTTTTAAAAGATCATTCATATGCATATTCCCTTTTGGTGCTCTCAAACCACTACAATAAAGATAATTTCTCCCTGCATACAAATAAAGAAACTGAGGCCCAGGGAGAAGAGGT
>JAJEJO010005383.1:145754-193366 GCA_020662805.1 Glaucomys volans | reverse complement strand
TCAAATTAGCCTCCCTGGTTTGTGAGCTGCTGGAGGACAGAGACCTGTCTGTGACCACCTTTCCCAAGGCTTGGCCCAGAGTGGCACTCAGAAGATGTGTGCTGTGTGATATCTTAACTGCAGGAGTTGAAATCTGGGAAAGATCAGTAGGGGCTGCAGTGGCCAAAAAAATCTTGTCTGAGGTGACACTTGGCCTATAAACCTAGGGGGAATATTTTGGGGGTGGGGAAGAACTGCCAGCCGACCACAGCCAGGTTTGCTATGGAGACAGTCATTCTGCTGTTCGTTCCTACAGACCCAGGGCTCAGGCCCAGTGGCAGTGGACCTCATCATTCCCTTCCTGAGGCCTGGGGGCTGTGTCCTGGTAAGGAACCCTGCCTACCCTCAGTCTGCATACATTCTCCTAGCCTCTGCTCCTCAGGTGGTAAACATGGAAAATATAGTCTGAAAAACTGGCTTGGCCAGGATAGTGTTTTAAATTAGAATTGATTGTCACCATTTACATATTTTTTTTAAAGCTGTATTTCAGCTTTTCCTGAAAAATCAGAAAACCTAGAGCTCTAGTCCACATTTGGTCACGGTGACAGTGGCCCAGGGCTCAGCAGTGTCTGTTTCAGTCGACCTGTGCTCTCCAGCTCCTACCTGCAGCCCTGGCCAACTTTTTGATTTCACCTTTTGAGTTTGGCCCTATCACACTTGCGCTTGCCACCCCCGACCTGTTCTGTGCCAGGCTGGGAACTGGAGCAGGCAGAGCCTGAGCTGGAGACATCCCTCAGCTATTAGGGACTTCCCTTCTCCTCCCCACACCTCCACACTCAGCTCCCATGGAAGGCAGGGATGCTGGGGCTCACAGAGTGGGGGCTCTGTGCCCTCAGGTGTGGAGGTCCGATGTCCAATTTGCCTGGAAGCACCGTTTGTGTCCAGATGGTGAGTTCTCTGGAGAGAGCCTAGAGGGAGGTTGGGCGCTGAGGAGCTGGGTTTGACCTCACCCTGCTTGACTCAGTCTCTCATAGACGCCTGGGGCTCTTGACCCTGGCACTGCTGGGCCTCACCACCCTACTGGGCGTTGTTCTGATCTTCACCTGCCGGCGCCTACTGCCAGGTAAGCTCACCTTGGGGTAACCAGAGGCTTCAGACATGCTCTGTTCCTTGGTTAGTTGTTCCCTCCTGTCCCCCTGCTTAGCTCCCTGCCTCTGCACCTCTCAGGCCTCCTAGTGGACAGGAATGGTTAAGGCAGAGGAAAGGGTCCTCTGTGTCGGTTGTCTCTGTACCAAGACAGTGGGCCCGAGGCCAGTGGGACGAAAATCCAGTCTGCACGGGGCTGGTCAAGTTTTGCGGGCTTCCGAAGGAGCACCTTTAAATAAATTATCCCACAAGCACCCTAATGGGCCCGGGCTGCCCTGGGTACTGACTCTCCAGCACAGATAAGGGACGGCAGGGGCATCCTACCGCGTAGCCGAAAGGCTGGAAGGAGAGGGCTAGACTGTCCCTGCCCCACTCTGTTCAGGTGTTACTCCCGCCCTCAGGCCGGGGTCGAGCGCAGCCGGTGCTGCTCCTGCACGCAGCCGACTCAGAAGCTCAGCGGCGCCTAGTAGGAGCTTTGGCTGAACTGCTGCGGACGGCGCTGGGCGGCGGGCGCGACGTGATCGTGGACCTGTGGGAGGGGACACACGTGGCGCGCGTGGGCCCACTACCGTGGCTCTGGGCGGCGCGGGCGCGCGTGGTGCGAGAACAGGGCACCGTGCTGCTACTATGGAGCGGCGCAGGGCTTGGCTCTGCCCACGGCCCAGATCCCCGCGCCGCATCCCTGCGCGCCCTGCTCCGTGCTATCCCGCGCCCGCTGCTGCTCGCTTACTTCAGTCGCCTCTGCGCCAAAGGTGACATCCCCCAACCTCTGCGCGCCCTGCCACGCTACCGCCTGCTCCGAGACCTGCCGCGACTGCTGCGGGCGCTGGGCGCGCGGCCCTCCACGCAAGCCACCAGCTGGGGCCACCTAGGGGCTCAGCAGTGCTTGCGTGGCCGTCTCGAGCTGTGCCGCCAACTGGAACGTGAGGCCGCCAAACTTGCCCGCCAAGGTTCCTCGGGGTTCCACCGCAGTCCGGGTTGTTTGTGGCCACAGTCTGTAGGGGCACTGACTGGAACCTCAGAATGAGCCTTCGGACCTGGAATCCTTAGGGGACCTCCTGAGGACTACTGACAGAAAAGCCTTCCAACCCAAGAGGCCCAGCCCAAGTCTTTGCAGACTTGCCTGCCTCTTACAAACTCTAGGGAAGAGAGGCGCCCTTTAACTGAGAACTCAGACCCATGTTCTGACGGAGAGAGGGCCATTGCGCTCTCTAAAGATCCAGAAAGAGAGCTTGGGCTCCAGTCTAGGCTGGAGAGGACGGGGCAAAGGTGGTGGAGGCAGGAGCTGCCCGTCCTTCAGGGGGTTGGGAGAAAAACCCCTTGGGGGCCAGGGATCTCCAATTTTTTTAGACCCAAGCCCTGCCTAGAGGGAGAAAGGAGGACTCTTGACCAAGGAAAAGTAGCTTTGGCCCTGGGTGACAAGGCTAAAGTTGGAGCAGGAGACTGAGATCCAGAAAGATGAATAAAGGTGAACATTACAGATAAAGGAAGGAACACAATGTGCTTCTTTAGTGTGTGGCAGTGGGAGCCTGCAGGGGGGTGGTTCTGTATCAGTTTGTGAGTCCAAATCTTCCACATTCACACCCATACCGTGGACCACACATTCTCACAAGAAGTGACTGGGAAAGTCAAAGGACGACCAGACAATCTCCTGGATCCTCACGGTGATTCTTTCAAGAGGAGAGAGGAGAAACAGAGGCTCTGCTAGGTGGTATATTCGTCCTCATGTGACCAACCAGGGCAATAGCCCAGGCAGGACCTCTGCCTGGCTCTGGGTCCTGGTTTCCTTCCCCCATACCACATTTGAGCCCAGACTGTGCAGTGGGGAAAAGCCCACTTTCTGGTGCTCTTTAGAGCTCCAGTCCCACAAAGGGACAGTGACACTCAGGAAAGTGTGTGAAAAGGGACCTGAGTTATCCCTAAGAGGAAACCCATTGGCCCTAGGATCTCAGGTTCACATGGGAAGTGGAAATGCCCCAGGATTGCCCAGGCCCTGGGATGGATTCAGTTGGAGCCTCCTCCTTAGGGGCTCTCTGGATGAGTAGGAACTCCCTTACTCAGCCATGATACTGCATTGTCGTCCTGGGGGCCCCTCCCAGTCAGGTGTCAGCTGTGGAGGAGGAGAAGGAGAGGCCACCATCCTAGTCCCAGGCTGCTGGCTGCCTGGCTTGGTGTGGGTGGGAGGGACAGGGCAGGGCGGGGCGGGAACAGCCGGTTGCCTGCTGGGAGCCAAATCGAAAGCACTCGGCTGGAACTGGGACTGGAGTCAGGACTCCCAGGAGTGGGAGCTCATAAGCTCTCAAGTGCTGGGACCCCTGAGGCTGGGGAGGGATTCCAGCTCCACTACCCACAGGACTGAACTGGGGCAGGGATAGGGTATCTGCCCCCCCTGGGGGGGGGGCAGGACAGGGCCTCAGGCCTGAGTGCCTCTAGGCACCTGGAAAATGCCTGTGCCCTGGTTCTTGCTGTCCTTGGCACTAGGCCGAAACCCCATGGTCGTCTCTCTGGAGAGGCTCGTGGGGCCTCAGGATACTGCCCGCTGCTCTTCGGTGAGTCTGAGGCCCTGGGATGGTTGGGGAGGCTCAGGGTTCAGGCTATGGCCCATCAAATCCTTAGTCTGGCTCCTGTCACTGCCTCCACCACCAGAACCGCCCTGGCTGGTCTGTCTGGTGTGGATGGGGGAAGAGAAGAATGGGGAGGGGGTTGGTCCAGTCTTCTTCTGACGGGAGGCTTGGGATAGAGAACCCCAGAAGGAGGTGGGCAAGGGTCACAGGCAGGGGACATTGCTTAGATTTGGGGGGTATAAATTCTGACTCTACCTCCCCTCCCTTCCAGGGCCTCTCCTGCCATCTCTGGGGTAAGTATTTTCACTTTTTTTTTTTTCTTTTTGGTACTGGGGATTGAACTCAGGGGCACTTACCCACTGAGCCACATCCCCAGCCCTTTTTAGTATTTTATTTAGAGACAGGATCTCACTGAGTTGCTGAGGCTGAGTTGCTGAACTCGTGATCCTCCTGCCTCAGCCTCCTGAGCTGCTGGTATTACAGGCATTTGTCACCGTGCCTGGCAGTATTTCCATTTTTATAGAGAAAAGAACTTCCCAGGTTGATGAAAGGGAGAGAAGCCTTCCTAGCCCCATGCCTACCCTGCACACCCTCATCCCAGGAAGAGCCTAGCTCCTTGGCTCTCTGGGGTATAGGTGCAGCTAAACCGGGTTCTGAACAGTTTTAGCTGCCACCCCACCCTTCATAAACAGATGGTGATGTGCTCTGCTTGCCTGGGAGCGTTGTGTCCACCCCAGGCCCCGTGCTGGTGCCCAGGCGCCTGCAGACAGAGCTGGTGCTGAGGTGCCGCCATGAGACCGACTGTGACCTATGTGTACGTGTGGTTGTCCACTTGGCTGTGCAGGGTGAGTGAGTTATCCTGACACTGCATGTGTACATCGGCTTGCCTAGGGCAGGCAGGAGGGCCAGGGAGTGTGTCAGGAGTGATGGGCATCTTCAGTGTTGATGATAGTGGCCAAAGGACCCGAGGTCCACCTGGTCTCCCTAGGCTGACCCATGCTTCTCAGCACTGGACTTTTTGGAAGGAAGCCATGACCAAAGCAGGGGACCTGATCTGGTCCTTGCTCTCTGGTCCTTCCAGAGCACTGGGAAGAGCCTGGAGAGGAAAAACAGTTTGAAGGAGCAGCTGACCTGGAGCTTCAGGAGCCTAGGAATGGTAAGAAGAGCCTGCTGGCCCAACTGCCCCTCACCAGGGTCCCTGGTTCCTGCCCACGGCCCCTGGCCTGCCTGACATCTGCCTGTTGCTCACAGCCTCTCTGCAGGCCCAAGTCGTGCTGTCCTTCCAAGCCTACCCTATTACCCGCTGTGTCCTGCTGGAGGTGCAAGTGCCTGCTGCCCTGGTGCAGCCTGGTCAGTCTGTGGTATGTGAAACCCTCCTCCTCATAACCACAATAACCACCTTCTAGATATGAACTCTAGAAAACACTTTCATATGCATTATCTCCCATTGTGCCTCAGTTTTTCTGTCTGTAAAATGGGGTTGAGAATATCCAACCTCATATGTTTGACTTTGTGAAAACTATCAAGGAGATTTCTACTACTTTACACCCCATTAGCAGTGAGTACATAGGAATTCCAGTTGCTTTCCATCTTTGTCAATATGTATTGTGATTGTAAATTTTATCCATTCTATTATGTATGTAGTGGTATATCATTGTGGGTGTTTTTTTTTTTATCTCTCTCTTGTAATTCTTCTTCCCTCC
This sequence comes from Glaucomys volans, assembly GCA_020662805.1. Lineage (NCBI taxonomy): Eukaryota > Metazoa > Chordata > Mammalia > Rodentia > Sciuridae > Glaucomys > Glaucomys volans. The sequence continues at coordinate 187,974 of JAJEJO010005383.1, read as the reverse complement.
CTCCCTTCCTTCCTTCCTTTCTTCCTGTAATCCCAGCTACTGGTGTGGCTGAGGCAGGAGGATAACAACTTCCAGACTTGCCTCAGCAACTTCGCAAGACCCTGTCTCAATAAAATAAACTGGCCGGGCGTGGTGGCGCATGCCTGTAATCCCAGCACTTGGGAGGCTGAGGCAGGAGGATCACGAATTCAAAGCCAGCCTCAGCAACTTAGCGAGGCCCTAAGCAACTCAGTGAGACCCTGTCTGTAAATAAAATACAAAATAGGGCTGGGGATGTGGCTCAGTGGTGGAGTGCCCCTGGGTTCAATACCCAGTACAAAAAAATAAAAAAAATAAATAAATAAACTGCTCCTGGATTCTGTCCCTAGTATGACAAAAAATAAATTTGGGAGGGTACTACTTTAAAAAAAAATAGTCCTACTGCATATGACTGTGTTTTAAAAATTTTTTAAAAGATGTCGATAGACCTTTATTTTATTCATTTATTTACATGTGGCACTGAGAATCAAACCCACTGCCTCACGCGTGCTAGGCAAATGCTCTACCACTGAGCCACAACCACAGCCCATATGGCTGTTTTAAGAATTAAATAAATTAATATCTGTAAAACACTTGGCATTAATACCCAGTACTGAAGGATATGAATAAATTTTTCCTTTCTTTTAAAATCCTGAGAACTTCCCCCCATGAACTAGGTATTATTATTACCCTTATTTTCCAGATAGAAACTGAGGCTTGGAGAGGGGTGGTTTGTGGTGAACTCTTGAACTAAGAATCCTGCTACCTGATGGTATATGCACCTGGTTCAAGGTGTTGGGACTTCTTTCTGCCTCAAGACATCACACATGGTTGGAAGATCTATCTCCACTGGGGCCAAATCACTCAAACTCTATGACTACCCATCCACACCCAGGCCCCAGCGCTAAATTGCATACTGGGAGAATTGCTTAGCCCACCTCAGTCCTAGTGAGGCACTGGTATGAGAACCACTTCTACAGGGGAGGGGTGTCTGCATTTGTGCTGGGTGTCTCATCCCCTTAGCTTTGGCCAGGTGGTCCAGGCTACCAGAGGTTGGGGCAGGGACTGGGATAGCTAGGGCCCATTCTTGCCCCATCCACACTGCTACAGAGGATGTTTGCTTCAGAATTGGAGACCTTCTGGGGGAAAGAACTTTGATGGTAGATTTCAGGCTGTATAATATAATAGAGTCATTGGTTAGGTAAGGTGGGTGGAAAGCAGAGTGGTCCCTGCAGAGAAACCCAAGCCCTCAGTCTGGATTCTGAGCCCTGTACCACCAGCTTCTATACCCTTTCCTTACAGGGCTCTGTAGTTTTTGACTGCTTCGAGGCTGCGCTGGGAGCTGAGGTACGAATCTGGTCCTATACTCAGCCCAGGTATCAGAAAGAACTCAACCTCACACAGCAGCTGCCTGGTAAGTGGCTGCAGAGCCTCAGCAGCCCCACAACCTAGCTTCAGAGTTTGTCCCCTCCAGCCACTCCCCTCTGCTTTTACCCTCTTTCCCATTCATCATTCATCTCAGGCTGGAGTCTGAGCTTGCATCCTCCCAAGGGACTGATTCAGTCCCTCAGACCTCCTCTTCCCATGTGACATGGGTTTCCAGCTCCTCAGGAACAGTTTTGTGCACTGGATAGATGTGGGTAGTATTTAGGGGATAGGGTGTCCCCCATGGGTTGGGTTGCCCCCTTCTCTTTGGTGCCCAGTCCCATTGAGGCATTTCTGTGATCTCTCCCCAGACTGCAGGGGGCTGGAAGTCCGGGACAGCATCCAGAGCTGCTGGGGTAGGGGCTAGGGCCATCGGGTTGGGAGGAGGGAGGGGCAGGTTTTGGAGTTCACGTGAGGCACTCTTGGAGTTAGCTTCAGATTGGGGCTGCCACACCCTAGAAACTCACAAAGCCCATTCATTCATTCATAACACATGAAATACTGTAGCTGCTATCTGTGCCAGGCAATGGAAATAACAAAGTGAATTTCTCACTTCTAACAAATATTTATGCATACCAGGAACATCTAGAGGCCCAAGACATTGTCAAGATTATGGTGCCCTCATCCATATATTAAAATTATAATAAGCCTGTAATAAGAAAGGCAAGTTTCTGATTTTCTTTTCTGATTTTTTTCCCCTGTGTGTACTATTTGGATTGTGTGTGTGTGTGTGTGTGTGTGTGTGTGTGTGGTTTTTTTGGTACCAGGGATTGAACCCAGGGGCACTTAACCACCTAGTCACATCCCCAGCCCTTTTTTATATTTTATTAGAGACAGGGTCTCGCTGAGTTGCTTAGGGCCTCGCTAAGTTGCTGAGGTTCCTCCTGGCTAAACCTCCTGAGTTGCTGGAATTTCAAGAGTGTGCCACTGCACCTGACTTTTGTTTTGTTTTCACTCTTTGTGTACAACATACATATAGAAAGGTATGTAAAGTACATTAATTTTAAAGTCCCGGAGTGTTTACACACACACATATATATACCACACACACACACACACACACACTTTCATAACTGGATCCCAGATCAAGATTTAAACACTGTGTTTTTTTCTTCTTTTTTTTGGTACTGGGGATTGAACACAGGGGTGCTTAACCACTCAGTTACATTCCCAACCTCCTTTTTAAAATTTTGAGACAGGGTCTCACTAAGTTGCTCAGGGCCTTGCTAAATTGCTGAGGCTGGCTTGAACTTGCAATCCTCCTGCCTCAGCGTACCAAGCTGCTGGGATTAAAGGCATACACCACCACACCCAGCTAACACTGTGATTTTCTTTTTTCTTTCTTTTTTTTTTTTTTGGGGGGACTAGGGATTGAACTCAGGCATTTAACCACTGAGCCACATCCCCAGCCCTTTTCTTGTTTTATTTAGAGAGGGTCTTGGCAAGTTGCTGAGGCTGGCTTTGAACTTGTGAACTTCCTGCCTCAACCTCCCAAGCACTGGGATTAACTGTGCTTTTTTAAAAACAATTTTTGTAGTTGTAAATGGACGAAATGCCTTTATTTTATTTGTTTATTTTTATGTGGTGCTATGGATCAAAACCAGTGCCTCGCACATAGTAGGCAAGCACACTGCCAACTGAGCTATAGCCCCAGCTCAATTTTTTTTAACTATTAAATTTTTCAACTTCATTTTCTTTTTGGTTCCTTAAACTTAAACTTGGCCTGCCTCTGTGTCGATCCATAAAGACCTGTCAGCTCCAGGGCTTTGAAAACACAGATACATCCTGCATTTCATTTCTTGGTTCATTCACTTATTCAAAAGGTATTTGCTGAGTAATCACTGTGCACCAGGCATAGCTCTAGACATTGGGGATAAATCAATAAGCAAAGCTGGCAAAACTTCCTGACTTGTGGAGGTGGGAGTGGGGTTGGGGTAGGGGTGAGGGAAGATACAACACGTGGAGATTTGAAGTAGATAATAAGTTAGATGGTGATTAGAGCTGTGGATAAAATTCAAGGAGGAGGAATAGGAAGGTTGGAGTTTGCAGCAGTGGAATGACCTCATTCCAGTGAAGGAGGTGATGGAGGAGTCATTTGAGAGACAAGGGTTCCATGGGGAGAGACTAGCTGGTGCAAAGGGCCTGGGGTGAGAGTATGTCTGGTGTATTTAAGGAGTAGTAAGGAGGCCAGTGTGTCTGCAGCAGAGTAATAAAGGGCACATGTGCTAGGAGATGAGGTTAGAGAGGTCACGGCACCGAGACTGGGTGAGGACTCCATCTCTTACTGGGAGCACTAGGGGAGGACCATATAGGGGTTCTGACAAGAGGAGAGTGGTTTGTCTTGAAGAGGTTACAGGATCGTATTGGCTACAGAGTGAGAAGCAGAGAAGAGCTATCCCAAGATCACATGCTGGGACCTCTGTGGGCTTGGCCCTAAGCCAGTGGCTAGGGACAAAGTCTGGTCTGAGATGCAGACGCAGTCTCTGCCCTCCAAGAGTCTCCAAGAATAAGAGGTTGGAAGGAGACCAAAGGGTCAGTTGGTAAGTATGGTCCAGATTTAGGTATGCAGAAGAGGTGAAGGAAGTCTAAGGTGCCCTCTTTCCTTGTGTCTCCCCCCACCCCACAGCCCTGCCCTGGCTCAATGTGTCTACAGATGGCGATAATGTGCACCTGGTGCTGGCTGTTTCTGAGGAGCAGCACTACGGCCTTTTACTGTACTGGAATCAGGTCCAAGGTCCCCCCAAGCCCTGGTGGCACAGAAACCTGGTGAGGCCTCTTCCTCTCCGAGCCCATTTTCAGTCTAAGCCAGTGCCCATGCTAAGAATGTGCATGTACTACCAAATGGGACCCCTGAGGAGGACACACCCAAAGCAAGGGAACATTGATGGGGATCCTTTGCCGGTCTGGTTTCCTTTACCCTCCACTCACCACCTCTTTCCTCTTCCTTGTCTTCTCCAACTTCTCTCCTTATGCTTTTCCCACAGACTGGACCACAGACCATTACCTTGAACCTTACAGACCTGGTTCCTTGCCTCTGTATTCAGGTAGGAGCAAAGTCTAGCTGGGCACCAAGGGATGGGGACTGGGAAGATGGTGAGGGGGTGACTCCACCTTCCTGGTCTTACCATGTGCCATACTCTTCTTTGAGGTGGAGACTGGCTCCCTAGAGTGACTGCTCCTCCCTTGACCTTTACTATGCTGTGCCTTCTGCCTATTACATGCCTAGAATGCTCTTTCCTGTCCTCTATCCACATGACTCCTACTTATGGTCCATAGTCCACTGAGACATGACCTCCTCCTTGAAGCCTTCCTCTGTTCCTTTAATTCCCTCTTTGTGCTCACATGGAGGGTGAGCACATGCTATGTCACATGCACATGCTATGGACTCAGACTGTTTTCAATCCTCACTCTTGTCATTGCTATCTGTTGTGACCTTTTGGGGAGTCACTACCTCTCTGAGCCTGTTTCCTATCTGTAAAATGGGAATATAATAGTACCAGCTTCACAGGGCTATTAAAAGGAAGTGCACCACATTCTGGCTTAAATATGTTGGCCCTCTGCTCTCCCTGATTGTACATTTAATTGGTTATCAGGTCCAATTCATTTGACTTTGCAACATTAGTATCTTTCATTCTCTTTCGCCCTGCTTCTGTCTCAGTTCAGTTTGGGCCTCTGTCATCTTTCTGCTGGACTGTTTTAATAACCTCCAGCCCCATCTCCCTTCCCATCACTTCTCTGGCATTCTGGACTCCATACTCCATCCCCAGTTGAAACTTCCTCACTAGATTCCCCTTTATAGGAATTTGTTATATCCAGTGGAGCTATTTACTAAGGTACAGCTGCCTCTGTGCCTTCGCTCAGGCATTGCCCACTCTCTGAACTGCTCTCACCTCTTTCCATACAATAAAATCCTCCCAGGTCATATGGCACCTCTTTCCCAAAGCTTTTCTCTAAACACCTCATCTCTCCTAGCTCCAAATCCCCCTTGTACTACCTCTTTCCTTCCTTGTCTATGAATAATTTCCTCTCATATTTGGACAACCATCAGTTGCTTCTTGTACACAATAGATGCTCAATAAATATTCATAAGTTAATTTATTTACTAATCTATTTACATATTTTATCACGACTACCACTCTGAGTTTGTGATTTCCTTGAAGGCAAGCAAAGCACATATAATTTAAATGTGGTAACTTTGCCGAGCCTTGCACAGGGCTTGGCATATAGTAGGTGCTAACTGTTGAATGAATGAATGAATCTCCAATGCCTTGTATAGTGGTAGGACACATAGCAGATGCTTGAGAGGGAAATGTTTGCTGTAATTTAACTATCCTCATTGCCACACACAATGCCTAACCACATAATGAGTGCTCTTAATTAAAGTTTTGAAGAATAAATTAATAGATGCTCTTAAAAAGTCTACTGAAAGGGCTTGGGGTATAGCTGGGAGGTAAGGTGCTTGCCTAGCACATGTCCCCAGAACTGGGGGAAAACTGTTGAATGAAGATATTGCCTGTATTCAGCATAATGTTTGCTAAAAGAATGAATTTTTGCATCTCTAGAGCTTTGTAAAGGTTTGAAAAGACCTGGTAAGTTCTTGTGAGATACCAGCTGAGTGATTGTGTCCCCAGTGCCTAGCAGAGGGTCCTCGCATCCTCTCTTGGATGTTTGGGTGAGATGAACAGAGCTGAGCAGAACCCCTTTTTCTTTCCAGATGTGGTCCCTGACGCCCGATTCCATTAGGACCAGCATCTGCCCCTTCAAGGAGGGTGAGCAGATTGCCAGAAGTGGGATTGGGGTCAGTGCTGACAGGAGTTGGGCACACTTTGACCTTTCTCTCCTGCAGATGCCCGCGCGCATCAGAACCTGTGGCATGCTGCCCAGTTGCGGCTGCTGTCCCCGCTGACCTGGCGGCTGGACGCCCCCTGCTCGCTGTCTGCTGAGGCGATACTATGCTGGCAGACACCGGGAGGCGGCCAGTGCCAGCCGCTGGTCCCTCCCTTGCCCCAGGAGAATGTCACTGTGAATGTAAGCCAGGCGGAGGGTGGAACCCAGGGTGGGAAGTGGGAAGGAACCCAGGGGTTCCCTTTCACGACCTGGCCTCTTCCCTGCTTTTCGCAGAAGGCCCGCGAGTTCCCGTTGCTGAAAGGCCACCCTAATCTCTGTGTCCAGGTCAGAATGGGGTGCCAGAGCACTGGGTTTGGGCTGCACACCACTTAGAACCCCACACAAGTCACGCAAGGCAAATAATCTACCATAGCAAGTAAATTAAAGTACATAATAAGTGTGTTAAGATGGAATACAAATACTATGCATGCTAAAAGTTGGAGGATTGGGACTGCAATTTTAAATGGGGTTGTCATGTGAGAATGGATCCTTCTCTTTGAAGAGATGATTAGTTGAGAAGGGAATGCGATAAAGTGCTTGGTTAAGACATAAATGGAGCTTTAAGGCCAGGTAGGGTGGTGCAGGCCTGTAATCCCAGCAACTCGGGAGGCTGAGGCAGGAGGATCCCAAGTTGGCCAGCTTCTGCGATTTAGCAAGAGCCTCAGCAACTTAGTGATATACTGTCTCAAAATAAAACATAAGGACTGAGCACGTCATTCAGTGGTAGAGTGCCCCTGAGTTCAATCCTTGGTATCCCCCCTCTCCCCGAAAAGAAAAAAAGCTTGAAGTGTCATCAGGCCCTTATGTGCAGATAACCTCACAAGGCTGAAACTGAAAAAGATGAAATTACTCCTAATCATGGAACTTTGAATTCAGATCTGCGGCCCAGGCTCTCTATTTTCTTGTGCCCTTAATTCCAAGCAGGTGAGCAGCTGGGAGAAACTGAAGCTGCAAGAGTGTTTGTGGGCTGGTGAGTGGGGCTGACAAGGCTGCTGTAATAAGGGTGAACCTCTGAGGTGCTGGGGGTGAAGGTCAGAGCCTGGGAAGGGGATTAGTGGCAATTCCCAGCAAGACTGGGTCTTGGGCTGGGGTTGTGGCTCAGTGGTAGAGTGCTTGCCTTGCATGTATGAGGCACTGGTTTCAATTCTCAGCACCACATAAAAAAATAAAGCTATTGTGTCCATTAAAGCCAAAAAAAAACCCACAAAAAAACAAAACACTGGGTCTTGTTTACAGTCGTCTCTCATTCCCCCCAGACTCACTAGGGCCCTTCAAGGATGATCTACTACTGGTGGACATACAAGGCCCCCATGACAACAGATCACTCTGTGCCTTAGAACCCAGTGGCTGTACTCCACTACCCAGTCGGGCCTCCACGGTGAGGGACAATAGAGGCATAGACCTGTCCAGCTCTATCTCAAACCTGGCTTCAAACTTTCACTCCACACACTGTGTGTCAGGGCTTGTGCTGGTCTGGGGGATGGGGGTGTGTGTGTGCATGTGTGACTCAGACCTGGACTCTGCTCTGTGGCCTCTCAGCTCTCCCAGTATGCCTCCCCACTCTAATTCTGCCCATCTGTAGCCTGGTGGTTTCCCCAGGGTGCTGACCCCAGCTCCCATTCCTTGGCTTGGCAGAGGGCAGCTCACCTTGGAGAGCAGTTAATACAAGATCTGCAATCAGGCCAGTGTTTGCAGGTGAGTATTTGCAGAAGGGCCTTGCCTTAGTGCCTCAGAGCAATGGACCTAAAGCTAGCTCTCACCTACTATTTGTATGTCTTTTGCAGCTAGCCCTGGGGAGGTTAAGGGTAGAAGAAGCATAGTTCCTATCTCTGTGGAGCTCACTGCTGGCTAGAGACCAGTAAACCAATACCCACAATGCTGAGTTTGGGGTTCCAGAGAGAGATTCAAGGAAGGATGTCTTCTTGTGGGTCAGATTTGGCATGGAGGAAATCCACTTAAGCAGTAGACAGCTGTATAAAGTGCAGAGTCATGTGCAGAAACCTGCGGTGTGGGGGCGGAAATTTGCATGGCCCAAGCTGGCCAGAATCTGGTGGATGTTGAACAACAAGCTGGGGGCTCTGTACTTGGTTGTTTGTGTCTTGCAGTTGTGGAATGGTGACCTGGGAGCACTATGGGCCTGCCCCATGGACAAGTGTAAGTATTACAAGAACTGCCTTCCTCTGTATACCAGAAGCTGGAATCTTGACAGAGACCATTCCTGGGGCAGCACATGCAATGACTTTACCCTTCCCTGTACTCAGATAAATCAAAGGGTCATTCCTTTATTCAAAAAAATCTGATGAGCCATGTGTGGTGGTGCACATTTCTAATCCCAATTAAAGGCTAAGGCAGAACGATTCCAAGTTCAGGGCCAGCCTTGGCACCTCTGGGTTCAGTCTCCAGTACCACAAAAAGGATACAATCCTGCCCTTAATAACAGAAGACTAAAAGACAAGTCAATAAATTAAATTAAATTTAGTAATAGTGAGCTATTGAATACAGAACCGTAAGCTTACAATAGGGTGAGCTATTGAGGTTATAGAAGCACTGTAAAATGTTCAGTATTGTAAATGCATATAATGGAGATGTAGGTGGGATAAGGGGTTCAGGGGGTTTCTAGACTTACTCTGAAGACTGAGGTGGGTGAAAGGAACAGGATTGCATTTTAATGAAATCTGTGGGGTCCTTTTTTGGAGAAATTCCAAGGTAGCATTGATAGAGGGTCCAGCAGACAGGCCTGTCATGAGGTGAAGATGCAGAGCACAGGAGGGAATCTGGATTTTATATTTACTGCAGCAGGAGCTTCCATTTTTACTGAAGGGTTATAATAAAATGTGCATTTTAAAAAGATCTTTGAGGATATTACAGAGTGAATGGATTAGAGGCAAAAAAAGACAGGGCAGGGATACCAGGTAGGAGGGTACTGCAGTCAAGGGAGACAGGAAGGTCAAGGGCCAGCAACACTAGGCTTAGGGAACAATGTTAGCTGATATTTGAGCACTTATATTGCTTGGCATCATGTAAACACTTCACGTGCAACTCTACGAAGTTGGTGCTACTGTTATTCCAATTTTACAGTCATGAAAATTGAGGCAGAATGTAAATTCCATTAGCCAAGTTTACCTAAATAGATGGAGTTATGTTAATATACTGGCTTTGACTTTATTATGTGGGCAATGACTTCATTTTTTTGTTTGTTTTTATTACTATTTTTACTTTTTGTTTTTCAATCATTTCATTTCTGTATGCCTATTTTTCACCTCGGTGATATGGGGTGAAAGTTTAAAGTTTCACCGAGCCTGGTGGCTCCTGCCTGTAATCCCAGCCACTCGGGAGGCTGAGGCGGGATTGCAAATTGGAGACTAGCTTCCGCAACCCTTAGCAACTCAGTAAGACCCTGTCTCAAAAAGTGAAAAGGACTGGGAGAGTAGGCCAGCAGTAAAGCACACCTGGATTCAATCCCCAGTACCAATAAAACAAAACAAACAAAAAATCAGACAAAGGAAGTGTAAGGTTTCTAACTAGCCCGTGTTCTTCCCTGGCTCTCTCAGACATCCACAGGCGCTGGGTCCTGGTGTGGCTGGCCTGCCTTCTCTTTTCCGCCGCGCTGATCCTCTTCCTCCTTTTCAAAAAGGATCAGGTTAAAGGTGAGTGCTTTCCCGCTCTCCGCTCCCCAGAAGGAGAGCCACAGTGGGCCTGGGAGTTCCCCGGGGGAAGCAGCGGACGAGCTCACCGGCTGCCTCGGCCCTCTCCCTCTCAGGGTGGCTGAGGCTCTGGAAGCAGGACTTCCGCTTGGGGGGTGAGCGCGGGTTGAAGACTGCACCCAGGGGCCGGGCCGCTGGCCTTCTCATCGCTGCCCTCCCCTCTGTCCTCTCCCGCAGTGGCCGCCAGGGGCCGCGCGGCTCTGCTCCTCTATTCTGCGGATGACGTGGGCTTCGAGCGCTTGGTGGGCGCGCTGGCGTCGGCGCTGAGCCGGCTGTCGCTGCGTGTGGCCGTGGACTTGTGGAGCCGCCGTGAGCTGAGCGCTCAGGGTCCCCTAGCCTGGTTTCACGCACAGCGGCGCCAGATCTTGCAGGAGGGCGGCGTGGTGGTCCTGCTCTTCTCGCCTGGGGCCGTGGCGCTGTGCAGAGAGTGGCTGCAGGACGGGGTGGCGGCGACCGCGGCGGCGGCGCCGGGAGCGCACGGCCCGCACGACGCCTTCGCCGCCTCGCTCAGCTGCGTACTGCCAGACTTCTCACAAGGCCGGGCGTCGGGCCGCTACCTTGGGGCCTGCTTCGACAGACTGCTCCACCTGGATGCCGTTCCGGACGTATTCCGCACAGTGCCAGTCTTCTCGCTGCCCTCCCAGCTACTAGACTTCCTAGGCGCCTTACAGGTGCCCAGCGCCTCCCACCCGGGACCGCTCGAGGAGTGGGCGGAGCAAGTGTCCCAGGCCCTTCTGCCAGCTCTGGAGAGCTGCTTCCAGTCCCGGGCAGCCCCAGAGCTGAGACGTGGGATGGAACCTGGGGCTGAGACTGGACTTGAATAAAGGCAGACGCTATTTTTCTATCCTCGTTCCTCATACGTGCCTCTGCGGCGCAGCAGCTAGGCTGGCAGGCGCAGTCTCTTTTAACCCTGCGGCCCTTTAAAGCCCGGACAGGTGCAGCCCGTCGCCGCCTCTGGTTGGTTATCGTGGGGTGATGCAATGGCACATGGCCCGCCGCCATTGGCTGGGAGGCAGGCTCCGCCTCCCGGACTGCGGCGCTGGTGGAGGTTGTACGTTTCACGCAGGCGGTGGTAGCCGCGGCGGTGAAAAGACGTCGCTGACGGCGCCCTGGGGCTGTGGCTGTAGCTGCTTTCCCCTCCTCCGTGGTCTAGGCGGGTCTGGATCCTCCCTTGTCGACTCGTGAGCCGTGACTTTGCCTACCTGGGAGGCTCCGAACCTGACCCCTTCTCTTCATATCCGGATCCGGGCTCCTCCTCCCGAGACTGGGGTTCCAGACTCCTCCCCCAAGACCGCCCATCCGGCCTCCTCTATCCCAGTATTTGGAATCTGACCCTTTCTCCCTAATTCTGCGGATTTGACCCCTAATAACTCTTATTGGTACTCTAAAACAATGGGCTGACTTCTGTCCCTTTGCCAAGGATCCCGGCTACCTCCCCTACGGTAACGGGGATAATTTATTTTCTCGAATTGAAGATTAAGCAAGCTTCTTTCTCCACCCAAACCCACTCCCTTCTCTCTAGTCCTCCAATTTATTTTCCTTTACTTGTAATTACGCAGGCCTGAGTTCTCTGCCTTGCGGCACCTCAGAACCGACCCTTTTCTTTCTCACCTGGAACCTGACTTCTTCAGTAAACCTTCCTTGCTCCTTCTTATCCGCAGGGTCCTCAGACTGGGAAAAGATGGCCCCACAGTCCCCGAAGGACCTAGTCCCAGCTCTGCTTTGGGGCCTGAGCCTCTTCTTCAACCTCCCAGGTCCTGCCTGTCTCCAGCCTTCTCCTCTTCCCCATTCTTCTCCCCCACCTGAGCCCCATCCGTGTCATACCTGCCGGGCACTGGTCGACAGCTTCAACAAGGTGGGTGCACCAACAGCCTTGAGGGTGGGGGTCTCGGCTATTATAGCACAGCAGTATAGAGTAGAAAGCTCTCAGAGACACATCTGCATGGATTCACGTTTTAGTCACTTACTTTGTAGTGGAATGACCATAGGCAAGTTGCCTGTCTGTGCCTCAGTTTCCTGGTCAGTTGGATTAGTAAAGTGCTAAAATGTGTCAGTCTCTGTGCTTAGCTGTTATCAAAATTTCTCCATGCCCAGGGCCTGGAGAGAACTATCCGGGACAATTTTGGAGGTGGAAACACTGCTTGGGAAGAAGAAAAGTTGTCTAAATACAAAGACAGGTAAGGAGGTGGGCAGGGGAGGAGTATACTCTATCTCCCAATCTCAGCCTTGGAGCTTTTGGGGAGCACTTACTCTGTGAATATCACAGAACATCTTAATACAGGAGTAAACAAAGAAGCAAAGTCCAGTTTTCATGGAGCTTTTGTTCTAGTTGAGGAGATGAGCAATGAGTAAATTATGTCAGATGAAGAGTAGCAAAGTAACAAGGTAGACTACAGAAGGGTGGGAGACAAGGTGTTCAAGGTGTGACATTTGAACAAAGACCTGAAGTAAAGAAGTAAGCTGCGTGAAAGTGGGAAGGGATTTGGGCATAGGGTAGGACTGATCTATCTCGGAAATGGCTGGAATGTAGTGAGCAAAAGGGAGGGTGATGGAAATTGAAGGCAGAGGACCAGGCATTGAAGGCTACAGAAAGGAGTTTAGATTTTGTCCTGAGTGTAATGGGAAGGTTTTGAGTAGAGAAAAGATCACTCACTCTGCTGTGACAAGCAGACTACAGGGGGCCAGGGTGAAAGAAACAGACTCCTTTGGGAAGCTAGAGAGTAGCCTAGGCATGCATGCAGCATGAACTAGCCTGGCATCTGGTGGTGGATGTGGAAACAAGGGGCCAAATTCTGGTTATATTTTGCAGGTAGACCAATAGGATTTGTTGATAGATTATGATGGAGGTATGAGAAAAAGTGGAATAAAAGTTCTAGCCACTGGGGGAATAGTGCATGTGTTTTCTGAGACGCTAATACTGTAGAGAAGGTTGAGGGGAGGGATTGGGATCAGGCACTTTGTTTGAAGGTGTTTAGCTGAGATGTTCATTACACATCCAAGTAGACTCCAGTCTACTCTGAATCTCATGGGAGAGGCAGGAACTGGAAACAGGAATTTGGTTGTCAGCATATAGTCAGTGTATAAAGCCACAGGGAAGATTCAGAAAGCTGGACCTGAGTCCCCTAGGCTTTCTACGTTTTCTTTTTTTTTTTTTTTTTTTTTTTTTTCTTTTTTTTTTGTTTGTTTTTGTTTTTGTACAGGGTATTGAACCTAGGGGCATTTAACCACTGAGCCACATCCCCCAACCCTTTTTATTTTTTTATTTTGAGATGGTGGTCTCTTGCTTAGGGCCTTACTAAATTGCTGAGGCTGGCCTTAAACTTGGAATCCTCCTGCCTCAGCCTCTAGAGTTGCTGAGATTATAGGTATGCACCACGACACCTTTACCTTTCCAAAATCTTAGGGAGAAGGAGTCAGTAAAGACTTGGAGTTAGACAGACCTTACCAGTTTGTAACCTTGGGAAGTCACTTAACCTTTGAGAGCTACAGTTTCCTCACCTGTAAAATGGAAATACTAATACCTGTTTGCCTCTCTCATGGGACTATGGGAAGAAAAGATTATATTGTAATGCCCACCAGAGATTAAAAGTTTTGTTGGGCCAGCTGGTGCATGTCTGTAATCCCAATAAATTGGGAGGCTGAGGTAGGAGGATTGCAAGTTTCAGACCAGCCTGGGCAATTTAACTAGACCTTGTCTCAAAATAAAAAATAAAAAGGGCTGGGGATGTGGCTCCAATGGTAGAGTGGCCCTGGGTTCAATCCCCAGTACAACCAAAAAAAGAAAAAAACAAAAGGTTTTGTTAGTCTATGACATTAGTCAATCTCCTTTCCTCCTGTGTTCCTCAGTTTCCTCATTCCTAAATGAGGGATTGGCCAAGATGACCCCTTGGCTACAAAGACTCCTGGGTTATTCCTTTGCTGTTGTTTTGTTTTTTAATCACCTCCTGTATGCCAGCCACTGTGCCACATTCTTTAAATACACAATACGCCAAGTTTTATATATCGCTTTTTTTTAAATTGTGGTAAGACACACGTAAAAAATTTACTATTAGCAACATTTAGCACCTCACCATGTTGTATAACCATCTCCACTATCTATTTCCAGAACATGTACTTATATTTATGTATTTTTTTCACTACTACAGGTTGAACTCAGGGGCTCTCTACCCTTGAACTACATCCCCAGTACTTTTTATTTTTCATTTTGTGACAGGGTCTCCCTAAATTACCAAGGCTGGCCTTGAACTTTCAATCCTCCTGCTTCAGCTTCTCAAGCAGCCGGGATTATAGGGGTGTGTCACAGTAGTCATTCCTCGTTCTTCAATTCCTCCAGGGAACCCCTAATCTCTCTTAATGAAGCAGAAATCTCCGTGCATTTGCTGGTTCCTTTGGAATCATACCATGTATATAGCTTTTTGTGTCTGGTTCCTTTCATTTAGCATAATGTTTTCAAGATTCATCCATATTGCAGAACAGTGTTCTTTTTTATGGCTGAATAAATAAGTGGATATATGGCATTTTGTTTAAACATTTATCAGTTGATGAACTTCTGGTTCTTTTTACCTTTTGACTCTTCTGAAGATTGGCTGATGTGAACCTTCATGTACAAGTTTTTATTTAAACACCTGTTTGCTGTTCCTCTGGGGACATGCCCAGGAGTGGAATTGCTGAGTCATATGATGGCTCCATGGTTAACTTATTGAGAAACCTCTTTTCCATGATGGTTTCACTTTTTTTTTTTTTTTTTTTTTTTTTCCACGAGTGATTCCACCGGGGGGCTTTTTACCACTGACCCACCTCCCCGCTGTTTTTTTTTTTTTTTTGGTGTGTGTGTGTGTGTGTGCGCTGCTGGGGATTGAACCCAGGGCCTTGAGCATGCAAGGCAAGCACTCTACCAACTGAGCCATATCCCCAGACCCCCAGCCCTTTTTTAATTTTTTATTTTGAGACAGGGTCTTGCTTAGTTGCATAGGGCCTCGCTCAATTGCTAAGGCCGGTTTTGAATTTGTGATCTTCCTGCCTTAGCCTCCCGAGTTGCTGGAAGTACAGGCATTGGCCACCATGCCCAGGTAGTTATGCCATTTTTTATTCCTACCTGCAGTGTAGAAGGGTTCCCAGTTTCTCCATTTTCCATGCCAACATTTGTTATATGATACACACACACACATATACACACACTTTTTGTTTTCCGTTTTTTGTGGTTTTTTTGGCATTGCCTCAGGCATGCTAGGCAAGCACTCCGCCACTGAGCTACATTCCTAGTCCTATGATACATACTTAATCATATCTATTCATCAAGGGTATTTTGTGTTGTTCACATGCAGGAACTAAAATATTATCTAACAAACCTGGAGGGGAAGTATTGTCCCCATTTTCTAGATAAGAGGTTTAGAGAGGTTTAGTGACTTGCCCAAGGTCAGACAGCTAGATTAAAACCAGAAACAGTGCCCTTTCCATTTTGCCACATGGCCTCTCCTTTGATATCATCACAGCATAAGAAAGGTGGCAAGAGATCTGAGGGTGGTGGATGGGGCAGAGTGTGTTCCCACCACCCTGCCCTGTTTCTTTAGTGAGACCCGCCTGGTAGAGGTGCTCGAGGGTGTGTGCAGCAAGTCAGACTTTGAGTGCCACCGCCTGCTGGAGCTGAGTGAAGAGCTGGTGGAGAGCTGGTGGTTTCACAAGTGAGTGACATGGAGGCCTCCCTGGGAGTGGGTTACAGGCAGGGCCCCGTGGCAAAGTCTTGCCTTGGCCAAGAAATAGGGGGTTGTGTGCATGTCCCAGTTCAGTGTCTTCTGACCCCAGATCTTCCAGGGACTTGCTGGGGGACCCAAGCCCCCAAGCTGAGATTGTTTAACTCTGCCAGATAAGAAAAGGGCATGGTCAGGTGGCCTTATGCCCAAGATGGGTGGGATCAGAGATTCTTTGGGCAGTAGGGGGCTGAGCAGCACCTCTGACACTGTCTCAGCATCCCCTCCCTTTTACCCAACCTGCTCCTGCCTCAGGCAGCAGGAAGCCCCGGATCTCTTCCAGTGGCTCTGCTCAGATTCCCTGAAGCTCTGCTGCCCCTCTGGCACCTTCGGGCCCTCCTGCCTTCGTGAGTTTCTCAAGTTCCTCTTGGGGGATGGGAGGGGTTTGCTGAGGCCAGGGATCCAGTTCTGGCTCTACCCCTTGCTAGCTAAGTGAACTGAAGCTATTCAGATAACTTCTCTGAACATTAATTAGTTCTTGGCTGCCTTAGGGGCAGGTAAGATGAGCAAATCAGTAGGGTAAGGCTTTGAAAAAATGTACAGGGGTTAAACTGAGCGAGATGCAGTTGCAGTTATTATCAAGTGTTAGGGAAAGGCTGATTCCCTGTTGCTCTTCATTTCCTGTGCCAAACCAAACTCGGGAGGGGCAGTGGCTGCCCCAAGCCCCCACCGTTGCCATCCAAGTCTCTCCCCAGTCCTGACACAAGAGCTGAACTTACTACTAGCTCCTGAAGCTAAAGGGCTTGAGCTTCTTACTAAGATGGTCAATTCAGTCACTGTAAAAGATCTGGGACTGGGGATGTAGGCCAAGGTGGAGTGCTTGCCTTGCATGTGTGAGGCCCTGGGTTCAATGCCCAGCACCACCAAAAGGAAAAAAAATTTGTAAACAAGCTATGTGTTCCATAATAGAATATTGATTGTGCAGTTTTATGACAAATATGTAATCATTAAAATTAACTTTCCTCTCCAAATGTATTTGATGTTATGCAGAACATACTCTTCTATGTCAAGGTGGTATATATGGTCTCACATAGTTTGGTGTCTGCCCACAGCTTGTCCTGGGGGCACAGAGAGGCCCTGCAGCGGCTACGGGCAGTGCGAAGGGGAAGGGACACGAGGGGGCAGCGGGCACTGTGACTGCCAAGCCGGCTATGGGGGTGAGGCTTGTGGCCAGTGTGGCCTTGGCTACTTTGAGGCGGAGCGCAACGCCAGCCATCTGGTATGTTCGGGTAGGTAGCCAACAGTGTGGTGCTGGGCAAGGGCAGAAAGGGCACCTGCCTGCCCATCCTCATGCCACACCTATTCCACCCAGCTTGCTTTGGCCCCTGTGCTCGCTGCTCGGGACCTGAGGAATCAAACTGTTTGCAATGCAAGAAGGGCTGGGCCTTGCATCATCTCAAGTGTGTAGGTAAGGGGCCTGGTGTGGTCCTAGGGAGGATGGGCAGGGTCCCGGCTTCATTTTCTCAACACGCACACACCTGAACTAGACAAACACAGTCCTCATCTTCATGAAGATCTCATCCTGGCTGGGAAAGCAGAAAAGTAACCAGGCACTTAGAGTGAAGAGTGACCTATGTCTAGTGAGGGGTGTCCAGGATGTAGCTTAGTGGAGATGGTGGTGAGAAATTACGGAAGGCTTTCTGGAGCAGGTATCACTTTGGCTAAGTCTTGAACATAGGGGAATGTTTAGCCAGAGGAACAAACAAGGACACTGAATGTGGGGTCAGGATGCCTGAGTTCAGTACTTGGTTTGGTTCCTGCTTCACCACTCATAGGGATGAGGGTAAAGACTAAGCCATTGTAATAGAAAGATTCCCAAAACACTTTGACTTGAAGAATGTAGAGATTTATTTTTTCTTATATTATAGTCCTGAAGTGAGTGGCCCAGTCTGGCAGGGAAACTCTGCTTGTCACAGTCACTCAGGGACCCAGGTTCCTTCTTTCTTACTGCATAGTCATCCCCTTGGGCATTATCTGCATGTTGCTGCTGAGTCATGGGTCCCTGAGATCCGTGTCCCAACATTTAGTGAGAAGGGGAAGATTGTTTTAAGGCCAAGTTAAAAATGGAGTACATTACTTTTGTTTATATCCTGTTGTTCAGAACTCAATCCCAGGGCCACGCTCAACTTCGAGGCAGGCTGGAAGCCATAGTCTCTGCCTGGACAGCTGAGTCCAGCTGCACCTCTACTTCTGTTTGTGGGCAGCTTGTAGTCTCTGCCACAGCATGTAATCCTAAGCAAGTCTACTCCTTGACATCCCCATCCTCAGCTAAGTAATTAAGGATTGAAATCCCCACCCTTAACATCTCTGCAGACATTGATGAATGTGGCACCGAGCGAGCCAGCTGTGGGACTGACCAGTTCTGCGTGAACACAGAAGGCTCCTATGAGTGCCGAGGTCTGTGTCACTCCTCTGGAGGGGGTGTGGGTGTGGGGAGGGGAGGAGGACCTGCTATGTGCTTATTCCTCCAAAATTCTGCCTTCTCAGGCTCTGGAGTCCCCTGGGCCTCCTCTTCTGGAGTGCTTCCCCAGGCCTAGGGGCAGCTGTCATGCTTGTCTCTCCCTTCTCTAGACTGTGCCAAGGCCTGCCTGGGCTGCATGGGAGCAGGGCCAGGCCGCTGCAAGAAGTGTAGTCCTGGCTACCAGCAGGTGGGCTCCAAGTGTCTCGGTGAGTTTTCTGTCAATGGGCACAGGCATCTGGGAGGGCCTTGTCCACCATGAATTGAGAGGGACTGGAATACAGGCAGGGAGGAGAAAGAAGGGGGAATGTTGCCTGGGCAAGAACAGGGAGATGTCAGGTTGTGAATGGAATTGAGTCAGGGGTGCTGAGTGGGGGACCTTGCAGTTAGCACGCTGACCCCTCCCCACTCTCCCCCCCAGATGTGGATGAGTGTGAGACAGCAGTGTGTCCAGGAGAGAACGAGCAGTGTGAGAACACTGAGGGGGGTTACCGCTGCATCTGTGCCGAGGGCTACAAACAGGTGGAAGGCATCTGTGTGAAGGAGCAGATCCCAGGTGAGCCCCTTCTCTGGGTGGCAGCAGCAGCAATAGGCTCGATCCCATCCCCATTGCCACTCAGCCCATCACTGAGGCTGCACTGAGTCCCGGACTCTGCATCTTCTCTCCAACCTGGCTTTTAGTGGCCTTACCTCCCAGAGCAGAATGAGAATTAATGTGGCATCAGGTCACCCTGCTAAGCCTGTTGCTCATCTGTACAGTGGTACCAGTCCTTGCTCCAGGTGCCTAAGAGCTGCCATAGGCTGGAGATTTGAGAAGGGTGATCACAGCCATGACATTAGGAACTACTTCCACACCTCTTACTGTGTGTCACATGCTGTTCCAAGCACATGACATATATTAACTTACTTAGCTCCTTGAAACAACCCAAGGCCATACAGATTCTCATCTCTATTTTATGTATGTGGAAACCAAGATGCAGGGAGGCAGAACAACCTGCCCAGGGCCACACTGCAAGTGGGTTGTGGAGTTGGGATTCAAATGGGGATGGTCTAGTTCTGGAACTGCACTACATGCAGTATGTGCTCTGCCCCCAACTTGCCCATTGCAACCTTGGACAAGCCCGTCCACCTTTCTAAGCCTGCTTTCCATTCAGCAAGACTGAGGTAACTGCCCCTGAGGAGTCATTCTGAGCGGTAAACAACGCTGTGTGCCTGGTGTGCTGGGCAGTCCTGGCAGCAGCGAGTGAGTATGTAGGAGTCCTGGGATAGCTCCAGGAACTGCCAGGAACAGGAGTAGGAATGACAGGCTGCATGTTTTTCTCCTCTGCAGAGTCGGCGGGCTTCTTCTCAGAGATGACAGAGGACGAGCTGGTCGTGCTGCAGCAGATGTTCTTTGGTGTCATCATCTGTGCGTTGGCCACACTTGCCGCCAAGGGTGACTTGGTGTTCACTGCCATCTTCATCGGGGCTGTGGCAGCCATGACTGGGTACTGGTTGTCAGAGCGCAGTGACCGAGTGCTGGAGGGTTTCATCAAGGGCAGATAATCCCTGTCACCACACGCAGGATCTCTTCCCACCCAGGCTGCCCCCACTGTTCGGGCCTCTCTCCAGATGGACACTCAGGGCAGCTTGCTTTATTTTGGAGAGTGGAGTGAACACCCCCTTCCTGCCTTATGGAGGAGCACAGGCACTCAGGCCTGGGCAGGTGTGGCCCCTGGGGTGAAGAAGTGGCCCTGATGCTGGATCTCATGAAATCTTCACCTGTGGGGGTTGGAGGGGAGACTGAGTAGCCTTTACAACAGTATGTGTGAGTTTGAAAAGTTTCTCCTCGTGGTGGTTGCTAGAGAGCTTTGGCTCGTGCCCAGGATGAGTGGGGTCCCCATAGGGGCATGGCTGCCACAGCCCTCTCCTGCCAGCTGCATGCTGCCAGCTCCTGTTCTATATTCACCCAATCCTCCTCAGCCATCAATTTATTTATTCATCTCAGGAAATAAAGAAAGGTATTGGAAAATGGAGCAGCTCCAGTCTTACTACCTGTCCCCCACCACCTACCACCTTGGGGAAGTTGTCTAGCATTCTGGGAAATTGAGGGCTGACCTGATGAAGTAGAGGGAGGACAGAGAGAAGGTTGGCCCTGGAGTAGTGTCAGGAGGAGGATAGAGGAACCAACCTAAGAGTGGAACTCTCTAGGTTCAGTACCAGCTGTCATTTGTAGAAGACCTTGGATAAATGACTTTCATTTCTAAACTTCACTCCTTTCATACCTAAAATGCTCAGATTTACTTAATGTGAGTTTTTTTGTTTGTTTGTTTGTTTGTTTTCCCCTGTACTGGGAATTAAACCCAGGGGTGCTTTACCACTGAATTACATCTGTGGTCCTTTTGTGAAATTTTGAGACCTTATCTTGCCAAGTTGCTGAGGCTGGCATTGAACTTGAGGCTCCTGCCTCAGCCTCCAGAGTTGCTGGGATTACAGGCGTGTGCCACTGTGCCTAGCCTTAATATGAGAATTAAACGAGATGACGGATGTTGAGAGCTAAAGAGTGCTGAACGGATGTCCCGATAAGATACTGATAGTTGTTATTTACCAAAGCCTCGGGAAACTTGTCCTCTGGTGGGGTACAGGATCCTGACTTGAGCAGAGGGACGCGGGAGCCAAATCTTAAGATTTTATTTCTTTGGCACAAAGAGGACAGTCAATCAGGACAAGCGAGGGTCATCTCTCCGCGTTGTGGGGAACCAGGAGCACCTGTTCCCTGTTCCCCACGCTCAAATCCATGCACATCCACCCTGTATTCCCTGTAAGTCACGGCCTCTGTGCAAAATACCTGCTGAAAAAAATAGAGATATTTAAAAAAAAATGGCGGTGATTCACGCCTGGTTGTCGGGGGTGGGGTCGGGTGTGCAGTAAGGTGGAGACCCAGGAAAGCCAGTTTCTCAAAGGCTTGACTGTCCTGGTCGGCCATGGCGCGTGGGTATGGAGGGCAGGGTCCAATTCCTGCGGCAGGACAGCTCAGAGCTCGATGGTATCGCTGGAGGCGCTGCGGGAGTCCCCAGGCTTGCAGCGCGGTTGCACCTCGCCCTGGGGCTCCCCAGGCCGGGCGGGAGAGGATGTAGGGGCTGGTGTCGCAGCGGGCAGCAGCTGCACTGTGCTGGGAAGTTCATCTAAGGGGAGACTGTCCACCGACGACAGCCCATGACGCCACGGATTCCAACTGATCTTGAGCGAGCCCCTGGAGAAGCTGTCCAGGGAGCTGCCAGAGGCAGCCGCGGTCCCTTCGGGCGCGTCAACTAGGTGCGGCGGGACAGGCCCGCGCACGCGCACATCGCTGAGTGACCGGCAGCGGCCGCGGAGGAGCGAAGAGCCCGCGCCGTCGAGCTCGGCGTCCGGGTGGCTGCCCCTACGCGGCCGCAGAGCGCCCCCCGGCGGTGGGGAGGCCAGGCCGCGCAGGCCGCAGCGTTGGAACACGCTGTCTCTCACTAGATGTTCCCTGAAGAGCGCTGCGTCGATGCTTCGGCTCAGGTTGATGGGCGATGGCGGCCGCAGGTCCAGCTCGCTTAGCGACGGCGCCGGCCCCACGCTGCTGCGGGACAGTCCCGGGCCACCAAGGGGACCGCGACCCAGCGACGCAGCCGAACCCCAGGCTCCTGAATTGGGCGTGACAGGCGGCCCGCCTTCCGCCGGGTTGCGGATGAGGCTCTTGCTGATGTCCAAGCCGCCTGTGCCGATGCCACTGGGTCCCGCATAGCAGTTATTGGGTCGCTCCGGCACCTCACTCTTGCCCGACGGTGCAGGGCAAGCCAGGCGCAGCAACTTAGCCCAGCAGGCGTGCTCGGTGGGCGGCCTGGGTCGTGTGGCGGCCACAGCGGCCAGCGCCAAGGCAAGCGCCCAAGTCAGCTCCAGCAGGCGCAGCCAGAAGTGGACACCCCACCAGGCCCACGAAAAGCGGCCCACCCGGCCTGGGCCTGGGTACAGCCAGAGCGCGGCAGCCAACTGCAAGCCGCTGGCCAGCAGCCCCAGTGAGCCCGCCACAGCCAACAACCGCGGGCCCGGGCTGGCATCCCAGCCCCGAGGGCCTTCCAGCAGGCGGCGACGGCACAGGCAGAGCGTGCCTAGAGCCACCGACGCGCCCCAGGCGCACGATAAACCCTGCGCCAGGAGGTTGAGCACAGGCCTCACAGAGAACAGGTCTGTCATGAGCAACCCCACGCCATGAACCAACGCCACAACCCCCAGCAGGAGCGGGTTCTGTAGCGGCTGTGGTAGCCCCACGCCCAGGCCGAGTAGGGTCAGGGCCGCCAGGGCTGTGAGTAGCAAGGGGAAGGGCAGGTTGTAGAGCACCAGGCCGGCGCGCATGCCCAGCCGAGCCTGTGCGCCATAAGGGTCGGTGAGCATGTAGGCAGAACGTAGCCCCGAAGCTACCAGCACCAGCACCGCGGCCACCAGTGCCAGGCGGGGTCCTGCCAGGGCGGCTGCCAGCGTGGCCAGTGCCAATAAGGCAGGCAGCAGGAAGAGGACTCCCACCCCGTAGACGTGCAGCTCCCAAGAAAAACTCAGCACCCGTCGCAGGGGCCCCCAGCGCAAGGGAGGTGCGGTGGCGTTGGCTGGAGGGCCGGAGGCTGGCGCTGAAGCTGTGGAGCTGGCTGAGGGCTCCGGAGGGGGCGGCTGACCCAGGGCTCGCTGCGTAGTGACACGAATGAGGCCCCTTCGTGAGGTTGATGGGGCCTGGACTGGGGGTGCTGGGGGATGGCTTTGGGGACGTCCGGGCCATTCCTCGGCTTCATCTGCAATAATAATATTAAAATGCCTTTTGAAAAGTGCTCTTGATTTTTCCATAATTCTCTAGTGTGGTTGGCTAGTTAAACATTTAACTTTTCTAAGAACATCTGCCTCATCGGGTCGTGGAGAAGAATGCTTAACGTGGTGCCAGACAGCCAGTAAGCACGCAGTGGATGTGAACCACCAATCTTATGAAGGATACTATTGAGGAAAAGTATCCCAGCATTTCTCATCATGGCCTGCATATTAGAATCACCTGCAGACCAAGGAATCAGAATTTCTTGTGATGTGGCCTGGACACTGGGATTTTTAAAAAGCTCCTCCAGCGATTTGTCAGTTGGAGATCTCAGCACCAAATATATCCACGTTATTTAGAACATTCTAGCTCCTCAAAAGAGGAAATGACTTCTCCCATGGTACCCAGTAAATATTAATTTATTATCCTTATTTGTTTGAAAAAACTCTTTGCCAATTACTTTTCCTTCTTTTTTGGTCCTGGGGATTAAACCCAGGACCACTTAACCACTGAGCTACATCTGTAGCCCCTTTTATTTTTATCTTGCTGAGTTGCTGAGGCTGGCCTCAAACATGGAATCCTCCTGCCTCAGCCTCCTGAGTTGCTAGGATCACAAGCATGTGCCACCATGTCTGGCAGCAATTTCTTTAAGCAGGTGTTTATCTCCAGTTACTCCTGAGCTCCCTTTCCCCTCTACATACACCACATGGATATCTGGTTATTGGACAGAGTACTCTCCCCGCAGACCCCGCTCTGTACTCTCACCTGGCTGCAGGGCTCCCAAAGGGCTCTCTGTTCGGTTTGTAGCTGGGCCAGGGTCTAAGAGACCAGGGATGAGGGACTTGGGGGTGCCTGGAGCCTCCATTGCTCCTCTCACCCGCTGCGGGGAGATGGGGTCTGCTCCATTCATTGATGCTATCTCTGCAATGACAAAAGACCTAGAGGTCACACAGAACTGGGGCCTCCAACTGCCCAGGAACACTGCCCCTTCCCAGCCCTGCTCAGCACCCTTTCTTTGATACCTACCTGGCTTTGGCTGCCCATCAGGCGCCTCTGAGGCTGGAGGATGTGTGGGCTGAGGTCCTGCGAAATCCTTAACATCAGGGTGGTCAGTCTGCATGGGCTGGGGACCTGGGGAGCTGACTTCCCAGGTTTCCCCAGCTCCAGTCTTCTTGGGAGGCTCAACTGGTAACTCCTCAGCAGGAGGAAGGCTTCTAGCCAATGCCAAGTCTGGCTGGGCCCCTGCTTCTTCCTGAGTGTTTGTCACCTCAACTGGGGATACTGAGCCAGCATTGGGGGTTGCTGAATCCTGCTGGGTGAGGAGGGGGCCTTGAACTGCCTCTTGGAAATCTTCCTCATTGCCAACCTCTTTTAGCCCTGGCCTCTTGACAGCACCTGCATGGGGCTCAAGAGTGTGGGGAGGGCCCTGGTGGTCTGAGGGAGAAGTCTTTGGGAGCCTGATCTTGGCTTTGACCTTCAGACCCTCATCTCTAGGTGGTGGCTGCTCTGCTTGACCTTGGGGCTCCTGTGGAATGGAAGGAACCGTGGCTACCCTGAGTTGAAATCTGGGAGTTGGGATGAAACTGAGATGGGGGGGACCCACTGGGTGGGGGACTGCTGCTTCTGGCTCTGGAGGCTCCTGTGAATCAGGGGGTCCTGTCCAGCCTTGGGAGCTGGACCCTCGAACTATCTGGAGGTCATCAGCTACTGGGAGCCGCTCCCCTGGAATCCCGTGGGCTGCTTTGGGCCCATGCAGGGCTGGGCCAAGGGGAGAGTCTGCAGGCCTCTTAGGGCCTTCAGCAGGGGCCTGGGGGACATCAGAGGGCCAAGGTCCCTTATCACCAGGGTTCTCCCAGAGGAAGTCAAAGGCCTGGGACTCTGAGTCCACAGGGCTTTTGGGGTGGGTTCCTGGGATCCGATGGGGTTCTAAGTCCTCAAGTGGCGTGGGAAGGCCCCGGCCCAGGGCAGGACCAGCCCCCAGAGACGGAAGTAGTAACAGCAGCAGGAGGCCATGTGCACGGGGCCATGGGGCCATGATCTACTCTGATGTCTGGGTGTAGAACCCTCAACTTCCAATCCTCACTGGATGAGCCTAAAAAGAGGAGAGAGGATGACATGTGAAGGTTGGGGGTTCCCCAAGGGGCTTGTAGGAAAGATAGAAGAGAAACAGGCTGCAGCCTCTCCCCTGCTTTTAAACTTTTAAAATTGCATCTTTGGTCATGTCACTTGCCCTGCGTTAAGACCTTCCATGGCTCCCCTTTGCCCTTAGGAGAGAATACAAGCTCCTTTCCTGGCCTCCTTAGGCCACAGCAATAACCAGGCCGCTCACTTACTCCCCTGGTTCCCAGGGCTTTGCTCCTGTGTGCCCTCAGCTTGGAAATACCCTCTGTCCTCTCTTTCTTTACTTAGAAATCCTATTTGTTTTGTTTTGTTTTGTTTTGTTTTGTTTTGTTTCCAATAAGAGAATGGTAGAGAGGAAGAAGAATGTGTACCTGTCTCTGAGGAGGAATTAAGTTGGAATCCCAGCTTTGCCATTTTCTGGGTGAGTTGACTTTACTTTTTTTTTTTTTTTTTTTGCTGGGGATCCAACTCAGGGCCTCACTTGTGCTGGGTAAGTGCTTTACCACTGAACTACATTCCCAGCCCTTTTAATTTTATTTTGAGACAAGGTCTTCCTAAGTTGCCAGGCTGGCCTCCAACTCACGATTCTCCTGCCTTGGCCTCCTGCGTTGCTGGGATTACAGGTGTGCTCTGACACGCCTGACGTCACTTCTTTGCTTCACAGTTTTCTCATCAATGAAACAGGGTTATAAGAGCGCCTAACTCAAGGGGGTTCTCATGAGGCTTAAACAACAAGACAAAGAGGGCCAGGCCTATAATAGGGGCTTGGTTAGCATTGGATCCCTATTGCTTTTCCTTTTTTAAAATACTTCTTTAGTTGTAGATAGACACAATATCTTTATTTATTTTTTTATGGGATGGTGAGGATTGAACCCAGTGCCTCACACGTGGGAGGCAAGCACTCTACCACTAAGCTATACCCCCAACCCCTATTGCTTTTTCCCTTTGTCCCCAAAGATTTTTCTCCCCATTCCTTTTAACTATTTCAACAAAGAAATTGAACACATACTGTGTGCCAGGTCTTGGCAATAAAGCAGTGAACGAGACTGCCCTCAAGGAGCTGGCATTCTAAGTAAAAGACAGACAATAAATAATTTTAAACAAGTTAAACTTTTTTTTTTTGGTACTGGGGATTGAACTCAGGGGCACTCCACCACTGAGCCACATCCCCAGCCCTATTTTGTATTTTATTTAGAGACAGGGTCTCACTGAGTTGCTTAGGGCCTCGCTAAGTTGCTGAGGCTGGCTTTGAACTCGCGATCCTCCTGCCTCAGCCTCCCAAGCCACTGGGATTACAGGCGTGTGTGCCACTGCGCCTGTCTTAAGTTAAACTAAAAAGGAAATAAAACAGGGTTAATAAATAGAGGGATGAGTGCCTATTTAGACAGGAAGTGCCAGGAAGGCGTCTCCAAGGTGATAGTTAGCCCAATGTTGAATAATAAGAAGGAGCCAGACATTTGAAGGTTGGAGGGCAAAGCATTTGGCAGAGGGAACAGAGAGTGTAAGGGTCCTGAGACAGGCATGAGCTAAAGAGTTCAAGAAATAAGAACATTGGCATGGCTAGAGCACAGCAGCAAAGGAGAAAGTAGAAGATGAAGTCAGAGTCGGGCGCAGTGGTGCACACCTGTCATCCCAGCAACTCAGGAGGCTGAGACTGAAGGATGGCAAGTCCGAGGCCAGCCTCAGCAACTTAGTAAGACCCTGTCTCAAAATGTTTAAATGGGCTGGGCATCTATCTCAGTAGTGAAATTCCCCAGGCTCAATCCCAGTACCCCCCACCTCCCCGCCAAAATCAGGAAGGCAGGAGCTAGACTGAAAGGCACTTTGCAGGCCACCATTAGGCCCCTGGACTTTATTCCTCATGTCCCAGGAAGCCATTGAAGATGGGGACCATGGGAGCAAGAAGGGAGAGAGAGGTCAGTGCAGACACTCAGGACCAGGATGGCAGTTGTTCATTTCAGCTAGGTGTCCTTCCTCCAGGAAGTCTTTCTTTCCTGACCCTCCTAGGACTTGTTGTCATGGTTACACATGCAATGATCTCCTTTCCCCCCTGTGGGCCTGGGGTTCCTCTCTCTTTAACTCATGCCTCAGCCCCGGACCCGGCCCTGGTGGGTATTCCCTAACAGGTTCCTCTCCTGAGAGTCTGTCCCCAGGGGGCCAGGGTGATGGGAGGGCCCCGCAGCCAGGACAGGGTGCGGTGGCTGCCAGGACTGCACGGCATTGGGTGTGTTTAGGGGCAAAGGCCTTGTTCTTTTCCTTTCTGGGAGGCGGCTGTCCCCAAAGCTCCCAGGTTCCTGACCCTGGGTGGCCCATACACACCTTGAGAAGCCGCCCTTCCCTGGAGAATGCCCAGGCTCACCAGTGGTGGTGGGCAATTTCAGGGGGGTTCAAAGACCTCTTTGAGCCCATCCCCCAAACCTGAGTGCAGACTCTGCCTCAGCCTGCTTTGTTGGTTTCTCAGACATTCTCCAGGCACGGTGCTCTGCTCCCAGCCCAGGGCAGGGGCTGGAGACCCATAAAGAGGTCTCAGTTCCAGGTTGGAACTAAGGGTATACTAAGGGTCATGGCCTGAGAGGCTCGTAACACAGGTGCTGGTTCATGACAGCGCTCCTGGGTTGAATTACCCATCAGGCTCCTGTACCAAGCTTAACTATAGGTCATTCAGCCCTCCTGTTACAAGCAGGTAGGAGTATACCCATTTCTCAGAGGAGGAAACCAAGGTTCAGAGAGGTTGAGCAACTCGCCCAAGGTCACACAGTCAGCTAAGTGGACACACAAGGGGTAATGAAGCCCACAGTGGCTCATCTTGCACAGGGGATGGAAAGCTTTGCAGAGGAGAGCTGCCTCGGTTGAGCTTTCAGTGATACGGATGCCATCTGCCTACCACCCCCGATCAGAGAGATGTGGCACCTGCAGATGAGACGGGGGCTGGTCCAGTGCTGGGGACCCACTGCTGGAGAGATTCTCGGGGGTGGGGAGATCTCCCTGCGGCAGGACCCGGAGAGCATGGCCTGGGGGCAGGGCGAGGGCTGCCGCAGGGCAGCCTGCAGGAGCTGGTCCATCTCGGGTTACCTCTCTTCCTCCTCCTCCGTCTCCTCTCTGCCTGGCTCGGCGCCTTCCCGCAGTGTCCTGGGTGGGGGTGGGCTCTGTGCAGGTCTGGTCGCCTGCAGCCGCCAGGGGGGCTGCAGGCCACGCGCCCTGCCTGGGTCCTGCCATCGCCCCCTCCCAGGGCCAGCTCCTCACCTGGGCGCACCCCGCGTTCACCTTGCGCGCGTCCCCGCAGCCGCTCCACGCCGCAACCTCCGAGATGCTCAGACTTGGCTAACAGAGCCCGGCGCTGCCGATCGCGGAGCCCGCCCACAGGAGCGCCAGCCCCGCTTAACCCTTTCCCCTGAGGGGTGGACTCTTCTCCCAGTCCTGATCGCCCCCCTCTCAGAGCTTCTCTCAGAGCAGAGCTGAGGTCACGTCCCAGGGATGCGGGAAAACCTGCAGCATCCCTGCAAGCAGGTCAGCCAGCCCCTGTTTGCATACCCCACAAGATGGGGAGCTCACTTCCTTTATATCTATACACCTGTATCCTTATAGGGGTACACAGCATCCATACTCACCGTGGGTAAGTCCTCCCTGCGGCTGGATGTGCATTTTTCTGATCGTTTTCCAATGCAGTGACATATACTGCATGTCTTAAATAGAAATGAGATCATACTCTATGTGCTGTTTTTTGTAACTTGCTTCCCCCGCTTCACATCACAAAACACCCTGACACATGTCTCGTGCACATATCCACGGATCTACTTCACTTCTGTGTTTGCTATTGAGAATGTCTGTGCATGGTCAGCTGGTAATCTTTATTTTTCTTGTCCCTGTGGTTAGATCCTTAGCTTGTCTGTAGCCATTTACTAGAGGAATAACAGGAAGGGGGCCTTTCTAGCATGCATATCTTTGTGCACACCGACACCTGTCAGATAATTTCCTAGCTGAGGTATGGTTAGATCTGTGGTTCTGTACATTTTCATATCTGATGGACACTATCAAATGTCCATAGGTCCCTCTTTGGACAGTTCCTGACATCCGTCACTACACTCAATCCATTCTGGGAAATCCACACAAGAAATAGGCATGCTTAGTTGGATGTGGTGGCATACACCTGTAATCCCAGTGACTTGGGAGGCTGAGGCAGGAGGATGGCAAGTTCGAGGCCCCTCTCAGCAACTTAGTGAGGCCCTTAGCAACTTAGTGAGACCCTGCCTCAAAATAAAAAATAAAAAGGGCTGGGGATGGGATGTTACTCAGTGGTAAAGTGGGTTCAACCCCCAGAACCAAAAAAAAAAAAAAAAAAAAAAAGAAAGAAAGAAAATTTCTTTCCAGAATTGAGTGAAAATCTCCCTCCCCTCTCTGGTTCTGATACAAAAGCAATCCTCAGCCCTCGGTGTGTCTCATTATTTTAATTTTAAGTGTTGGGTTCTTGATAACTGGTAAATGCTGGGGCCTGCATCATGTAGCTCTATTTGTTTGTTTATTTGTTTAATTCTGTTTTAAGATGGGGTCTTGCTTTGTTGCCCAGCCTGATCTTGAACTCCTGGGCTGAAGTGATCCTCCTGCCTCAGCCTTCCAAATAGACGTTGCTACACATATGTTCCAGCATGGCTGGCCTGCAGCTCTTTGGACTCTGGAAGGTGGTACAGGCTTCTCCCATCTCACCATATCATCTAACTAGCTCTCTTTTCCCAGAATGAGCCCATTCTGAATTGGAAGGGCACCCCTCATTTCTCTGGAATCTTCTTCCGTTTCTTTCAGCCTTCCCTTGTAGAACAGGATTCTGGGCTCTCACCGTTGTGACATCTCTCCTGTTTGTTTCTTACTGCTCAACAATGCACCCCTTAAAGTATGACTCTTGGGAACGAACCCTGTTGGCTATAAGCTGAGCTTTCACCTCCCCTTTCCTAGTATCTACTCCTGTGTTAATATGACCTCTTACAGTTTGATCTGCATTGCCCCTTAAGGGCTCATGTGTTTAGGCTTGGTCACCAGCCTGTGGTGCTACTGGGACGTGGTGGAGTGGAAGAAAGTTATGTCACTGGGGGTGGCCCTTGAAGGGGTTATTGGGACCCAGCCACTTGCTCACTCTCTCTGCGTCCAGGCTGCCATGAGGTGAGCAGGCCTCCTGACCTCGCACTCTTCCATCATTTACTGTGCCACAGGAGGACTTTATGGTTTAGATATGAGGTCCCCACACAAAGAGGCAATGCAAGAATTTCCAGAAGTGAAATGATTAAATTATTGAAGTCATGAACTAATCCCTGGATTAATCCATTCATATGGATTAAGTGTGTGGTAACTGTCGGCAAGTAGAGTGTGGCCATATGAGATAGGTCACTGGGGTGTTTTGTCCCTGGTGATTGGAGTTGTCTGTTTATTTCCTGGCTGTCATGCCCTGACCTGCTTTCCTCTGCCACACCCTTCCGCCATGATGTTCGGCCTCATCTTGGGTCCCATGGTGTGGATTCAGCTGACCACAGACTGAACCTCTGAAACTGTGAACCAAAATAAACCTTTCTTCCTTGTAAGTTGCTCAACTCGTGTATCTCGTCACAGTCACAGAAAGCTGAGTAACACATCACCTCACGCTAAATTGATGTTTTTGGCAGTCACATCATTTTGCTAACCAGTATGGATCTACTCTGTCTTCCCCATCTCTTGTGTGCTCCTGGTTTCTTGACCCTCAGTCTAGCATTTGACCTGTGTTTGTCGTTGCTTTTTGTTAGATCTGGCCCGTTGTTCTATCCTTGTTGGACATTCTCCGGATCTTGATTCTATATATAGCAGATAACTGGCATTTGGGGGGATTGTCCTTCTTGAGAGTATCCTAATTTCCCCTGCAGAGGTCCTTCACCTCTTCCCTTGTGGGCCGTTTTGGTGGGAGTGCAGTCTTAGAGGTCACTACAGAAGCTGCAGGGTCCAGGTTCCTCCTCTTGCTGCGCCTTGTGACCCTCCGAAGGGCCTCCTTTCGAGATGTCAAGATGCCCTTAGCAGGCTCGGTGCTGGCCTGGTTCTCTTCCTCAGTTTCTCCTGAGGAGGGCAGGTATGTGTTCAGCCCTTGTCTGCAGGACTGCCCTCTTGGGAGTCAGGAGCCCCAATCCCATTTCCAAGCCCACCCATTGGCAGGGCTTCTGAGACCCTAGACAAAGGCGGGAGAGATCATGATCCCTTTGGCCAGAGACCAGGATGAAAGCTTATCCTATAGAAAGAGGAGACGGGGGAAGTGGAGGTAAATGTGAGTGGGGAACACTAGGCACCAGGTGTGGGCAGGAAACATCTCAGCCCCAGAACAATCTCTCAGCTTCAACCTGGGGGCTCTGGATGGCAGGGATCAGGACCTGGGGTGAGGGGGAGAGTGGTGGCCAGTGGCCCCCATTTGCCAAGCACTTAGTTTGCCAACGGCTGTGGTACACACCTTATGTGGCTTCTTCTTTTTTAAACCCTCACAACAACCCTATATATTAAGATGTTCTTCATTTTATAGCTCACAAGTGGAAGCACAGAAAGGTTAAGCAACTTGTTAAAGGTCACACAGCAGCTCAAAAGGCCACAAGTTGGACTTTAGAACTGGTTTTGTAATGATGATGACACCATTCTGCCTCTGAAAGAGCCTCAGAGAGGAGAGGGAGGAAGATGAAAACTCCATGCCTTCCTGATGGCCCCTGCATTTTGGAGTAGAATCTATGAAAATAGGTCCTCCAACCAGAGGACTTCAGACCAGCACATCTGGGAGCTGTCACTCCAAAGTACCCTGAAAGCTCCCAAGGAAAGCGAGAAGGAAGGAAAAGGTAAGGGAGATGTGTCTGGCAGTGGGGAATTCTCGGGCTTGGATAACGCCCAGAGCAGTTGGTTGGCATTTTTGTTCGGGCTGGTCACTCTGAAGGCACAACAGATAAACCCAGGCAGGGCAGGTGGGACCTGGTGTGGGTGGCACGGGGCCCCTGCGCTCTGCCGGCTGTCTTTAGCTCCGGGGGCATGGGCATTCTGTTGTCTTAAGGGCTCCTGGAGTCTTGACTCATTCTTTCTCAGATTTTAGCCTCCACCAATACCAGTTAAACAAACCCGAAATTTTTAAAAAAGTTATTTTGGGGGGCTGGGCATGTTGGCATACATCTGTAATCCCGGTGACTGTCTTGAGAGGCTGAGACAGGAGGACAGCAAGTTTGAGGCCAGTCTGAACAACTTAGCGAGACTCTGTCTCAAAACAAAAAAGATAAAAAAAAAAAAAAAAAGGGTTGGGGATGTAGCTCAGTGATAAAATGCCTCTGGGTTTAATCAGTACTGAAAAATTTATTTTTTGATGGGCATAGTGGCACACTATAATCTCAGTAAGTCAGGAGGCTAAGGCAGGAGGATTGTAAGTTGGAGGCCAGCCTCAGCAACTTAGCATGGCCCCCAGCAACTTAATGAGATCCTTGGGATCCTCATTCAGACAAGCCTGATGTCAAAAGACATTTTAAGACAATTGGGGGAAATCTGAATATGGACCAGGTCTTAGAACATAGTAAAGAACAAACATGTTTATGTCCCAATGGCCTTGCAGGTTGTTATTTATTTATTTATTTATTTATTTATTTATTTATTTTTGAACTGGGTATTGAACTCAGGGACACTTGGCCATTGAACCACATCCCCAGCCCTATTTTGTATTTTTCTTAGAGACAGGGTCTCACTGAGTTGCTTAGGGCCTCGCTAAGTTGCTGAGGCTGGCTTTGAACTTGTGATCCTCCTGCCTCAGCCTCCCAAGTGCTGGGATTACAGGCGTGCACCATGGCGCCCGGTGTTATTTATTTTTTACTTTTGTTTTTATAGTGCTGGGATGGAACCCAGGGCCTAGTGCATGCTAGGCAAGTGCTCCACCACTGAGCCTCATCCCCAACCCTTCCATGAGTTGTTAAAAGAATTCCTTACCCAATAGAAAGACTTACTAGAATGTTATTTGTGAAATGCTATCTGGGATTTACTTTAAAAATATTCCAGTCCCCACCCTGCCAAACAAGTGGGAATATATATGTGTGTATGTGTGTGTGTGTGTGTATACATATATATATATATATGTATATATATATATATATATATATATTTTCACAATTTTGGTAATTATGAAGCAGAGTGATGGACACATGGAAATTTATTATATTACTCCCTGTGCTCTTATGTATGTTTGAAATTCTCCATAACAAAACATTAACAATGAAAAAGAGTTAAGAAACAGAAGAAGGGTATACACAATGGAATATTACTCAACCATAAAGAAGAATAAAACTATGGCATTTGCAGGTAAATGGATGATGTTGGAGACTGTTATGCTAAGTGAGATTAACCAGTCCCCAAAATCCAAAGGCCAAATGATCTCTCTGATAAGTGAATGATGATGCATAATGCAGGGTGGAAGGGAGGCAAGAATGGAGGAAGGATAGACAGCATAGAGGGAAGGGAGGGGTGGGGTTGGGGTGGGGGGGCAAGAATAATAACTGAATGAGACAGACATCATTGCCCTGTGTACATGTATGAATGCACAGATGGTGTGACTCCACTTTGTGTACAACCAGAGAAACAATAGCTGTACTCCATTTGTGCTCAATGGATCAAAATTAAATGAATAAAAAAAAAAAAAAAGAAACAGAAGAAGGGAAGAGGTTGCCCTGGGCTGGCTCGACCCTCTTGAGCAGGTTGCAGAGATGAAGTGTTTCTCTGGAGGTGTGGGAGCACGTGCTGGGCAGTGAGGGCCTGGGTTCCACTCCCAGCTCCAAAACGAAATAAATAAAAATAAAATGTGTGATTTGTTACATACTCACCTCCCTGAAACCCAGGTTTTTGAACCCTGCGAGTCTTCCCAGGCTGACTCCAGGGAGGCAAAGCCCAGAGGGGGAGGGAGCCAAGGTGGGGCCAGGTGGGAGCAGGGCAGCAGGAGGGTGGCAGGGTCGCGTTAAAGCAAAAGAGAGGCTCAGGGACATGCTGGCTGGTCCCTGTGACCCCTTGCGCCCAGCAGACACAGGGGTCTCCCTGATATTCTTCATCTGTAGTCTGGGAGCCTATGAGGGCCACTTGTGGTCATGATCATGGGAGACCTTGATGCCAGCTATTGGGGGCTTATGATCCTTTCCACAGGTACAAGACCTAATCCACATAAGTCACCTATTTTACTATTCAGCATTTTTTTTTTTTTTTTTGGTACTGAGGATTGAACCCAGGGGCACTGCACCACTGAGCCACATCCCCAGCCCTATTTTGTATTTTATTTAGAGACAGGGTCTCACTGAGTTGCTTAGGGCCTCGCTAAGTTGCTGAGGCTGGCTTTGAACTTGCGATCCTCCTGCCTCAGCCTCCCGATTCATTGGGATTACAGGTGTGCACCACCACGCCTAGCTAGTGGTTTTCAGTAGATTCACAGAGTTCTCTCCTATCACCACATTATTTTTTATTGATTTTTTGTGGTGCTGGGGATGGAATAGGACCTCATGTATCCTAGGTGAGACCACTGAGCCATCCCCCAGCCCCTATAACATTCAGCTTCAGAACATTTTCAGTACCTGCTAGTTTGCATCTAGAGTGTCCCTCAAAAGCTTGTGTTAAAGGCCTGGTCACCAGCCTGAAGCTCTCTTGGGAGGTGGGGCCTAGTTGGAGGAAGTTAGGTCATTAGGGGGTGTGTCCTGGAAGAGGATATCAGAACCCTGGCCCCTTCTTTTCTCTCTGCTTCCAGCTGCTGTGAGGTGAGCAGCTTTGCCTCACTACGCATTCCCACTACGGTGTGTTTCCTCGCCACAGGCCTAAAAGGCACCTGGACTGAAACCTGGAAAACAGGAGCCAAAATT
This sequence comes from Glaucomys volans, assembly GCA_020662805.1. NCBI lineage: Eukaryota > Metazoa > Chordata > Mammalia > Rodentia > Sciuridae > Glaucomys > Glaucomys volans. The sequence goes on along the minus strand of JAJEJO010005383.1, from coordinate 152,965 downwards.
AACCTTTCTCCTTTTAAGTTGAATTTCTCAGGCATTTGGCACAGTGATGGAAATCTGCCTAACACGTCACCCCAACGAGAAACTCAGACCCCTTGGCAGTCACTTCCCATTCTCTATCCTCCACACCCCAGCAACCACAAATCTACCTTATATCTCTATGGATTTAGTAATTCTGGATGTTTCATAAAACACGGGAGGGGCTGGGTGCGTGACGCAGTGGTAGAGACTCACTTAGCATGTGTGAGGCCCTGGGTTCCATCCCCAGCACTGCAAAAAAGGGATGGGGATGCGTGGTCTGATGATTCATGGTTCCTCTCTACTATAGCGTCAGTACTTCATTTCCTTTTACTGCTGAATAATGTTGTCATCTTCTGTACCATATTTTATTCATCCATTTATTTGTAAATGGATAGTTGGGTTGTTTCCCACTTTGTGACTTTGTGAATCATGTTGCTAAGGCCGCATGCCATGGTACACGCCTGTAATCCCAGCAATTTAGGAGGCTGGGACAGGAGGATGACAAGTTGGAGGCCAGCCTGGGAAACTTAGCAAGACCCTGTCTCAAAATAAAAAGAAAAGGGACTGGGGGTATAGCTCAGTGGTGAAGTGCCCCTGGGTTCAATCCCCAATTACCGCCCCTTGCTCTCGCTGAAGTGCTATGAGTATCTGTTTTGTGTGGACATGTTTTCATTCGTCTTTACTAGGTGTGGATGGCTAGGACATTTAGATTGTTGCCTTTTCCCCTTCTACTGTATTTATTGTTTCCATAACCATTAGTGAATGGCAGTAACTGCCTCGCATCAACTGCTTAGTATGTCCGTTGGCAACACTGGTACATAAGCTATTAAAGTCAATAGCAAGTCCCTCTTTTAATTTCTGATTTAAAATTGACCCAGACATAATTTTTTTTTTTCATCAGCCAATTTGAGGGCCTCCACGTATTTCTAAGTGAGCTGATGAACTGGCTCATTGCTTGGCCACTTAGAGCACTTAGCCTTCTGCTCAAGATCAGGGGACACCTTGTCCATTTTGTCTATCTGCTAGCAGATCTGCTGGGTCACATGGAAACTTTGTCAGCTTTTAGAGGACTGCCACTTTTCCCAAGTGGTCACATTATGTGACCCCTCTTTTTCTGGGGGTACCAGGGATTGAACTCAGGGGCACTTGGCCACTGAACAACATCCCCAGCTTTCTTGTATCTTGTTTAGTGCCTTGTATTGTTGTTTAGCGCCTTGCCGTTGCTGAGGCTGGCTTTGAACTAGTGATCCTCCTACCTCGGCCTCCCAAGCCACTGGGATTACAGGCCTGGGCCACAGGGTCCAGCTGTGATTCTTTTTTTTTTTTTTTTTTTTGCGGTGCCAGGGATTGAACCCAGGGCCTTGTGCTTACAAGGTGAGCACTCTACCAACTGAGCTATATCCCCAGCCCCTGTGATCCTCTTTTGACAGAGGGGAGACTGCTCCAGAGAAGGGGCAGTGTCTTCATGCAGAGCTGGGCATGAGCGAGTGTAAAAGCAGGCACTAATCCTCCAGGGGAACCCAAGGCCACCCTCATTCTGACCTCTGGACCATCTCACTCTCACTCCAACATTTTCCACCTCTTTCCCTCAGTCCCTCCAGAAGGCTCCCCCTTCTACCACCATCAGGGTCAAGTCTGCTTCTGAGGTGACTCATGAGTTCTTCTGCTTCTGGCCTCTGATTCCCAAAGAGGTTCTGTGATCTCAAAAAAATGTTTCTTATATAAGGATTTTTGTTGTTGTTTTGGGCTGGGGTAAGCTAGTGCTCTACGCTGAGCTACACCCCCAGACCTCTCTTCTGGGTTCCTTGCAGGCATGGACCACATCTCTCACTGACAGACTCTCCAGCACAGGTCCCAGACAGATACCCATAATTGGTGGCATAAGGCTGTCAGTGACCCACAGAGGCAAAACTTTCACAGGCAAAGAGAAAACAGGATGGTTTAATTTGTAGAGTCAAAAGTCATTTGTTCTTGATTACAGTGCTCAACATGCAAATCACATCCATCTCTTGGTACAGAAACGGGTCTCTGACATTTCCCTGGAACGGTTAATCTAGACAGAAAGATTCCTGGGCACCCTGATCAGCAGCTGCCCTCTCCCCCCTCTGACAGTGATATGTAAATTCTCTCCTGTCCAGAGTAACTGGGAAATGAGGTCTTTTGTTCAACTGAGTAGCCATTTACAGTACAGCACCACTGATTGAACAATGGGTTTGTATATTCTGCAGTCTAGATCGAGAACTTGTACTATTTAACCTCTCTGTGATAATCCCAAAGGCACTTGAGAACCTGGCAGTGCCTCAGGGTCACTGACTTTCACTGGACAGTGTTAAGACTTATCGGAGGTTTGCTAAGTTCGCCCTGGCCCTGGGTATTCACTTGAAACAGTTTATTTGAACAAGGTTTGGACACATTTCTGTGTCCTTCTGTAGGCTCAAAGTGAACAACGCAGGGAGATTCATTTAGCTCATCCATAGTTTCTAAAATGTTGGACGTGAAAAAGTGTTACTTTTGTAAAGAAAGTTAAAAATACTAACAAAAAATTCAAGGTAATGCAGAGGGGGAGGTGCTTGGATCCCAAGAAAACAGGAGTTTACTGTGGTTAGAAGTCAGGCTGACTGAACATAAACTAGTTGTAATTGACAACGGTTCTTCGAAAGACGGAATTTTTGCTAAGTTTTTATATGTTATCAGTAGCTTGAGTTTTCCCCTTTCTCTGACTGTCACTACTAGAGTCACCAGAAGGAAACTTTAAAACACTTTAAATAGTGAATCGCCAGCATACTCCTCCTCTTTCCTCTAGTTTCCAACATTGGGGAACCCAGCTCAGACAAGAACGAGCCTTGCTGCACGCCCGCCAGCCCCTGCATCCTCCTTTTTATTCTCAGAGGCTCCAGCTCCAACGAAAGTTACAAGGTTAAGTGCTACTCCACGTTCCTGACACAGCTAATCCTGGCTCGGTCTTCAAAAAATGGATGTCTGTAATTCCTTTTTGAACATGCCTTCAAAGTGGAGGTCTTTGGCCATGAGCTCCTCTTCCACATCATCTAGTGCCCACTGGTGATCCGTCAGCTCCAGAGCTTCCCATTCTGTCTGTAAAGAAGAGAAGAGCAGGGCAGGGAGAGAGGGCCTCGTTACTGACAGCTGTGGCTGAGCTGCTCAAGTAAGCTCACTTGGTCCTGAGGTGGGTGCTGCTGCCCCTCCCACCACTCTATCTACAGATTACAAGACCCAGGCTAAGAGGGGGTCACATAACTTATTCGAAATCACTGGTATTAGTAACTGATGTAGCTGAGATTTCAATTTAGTACGTCTGACTCCAAAGCTCCAGTGCTTACCCTATTGGCTCATGCTCACTAAGCACCTACTGTATGCCCTGCACTATCCTTGAGGAATGCACAATGGATTCGTGCTTTGTGATTCTGAGCCCTTGTCATCCATCAGGGAACATCATCAAGGGGTCTAAGAACATTTCCTCTAACCATTTCATTATGGTTTGTGGGAATCCAGTAATTTGCTACCAATTTCAACGTTGGAAGAAAGAATGATACTGTGAATTTTAGAACTGCTTTGGAATGTAATTATATTATATTGTATTTACTTGCATGTAAACTATTCATGTTGAGCAAAACAACATTTGTTCCTCAGTATACTACTTGTTTAGCTACTCTTGCCTTAGTGAGGTTAAAAAAAATGCTTCATGAAATCTTAATACAATGTTAGTAATACAAATGGTAGTTCATGGGCATGGTTTTCTCTCTCTTTTTTGGCCCCCATTTTCTATTGGTACATTGTAGTTGTACGTAATGGTGGGATTTGTTGTACAAACAACATACAGGTGTGGTTTTTTGAGATAAAAATTGAATGCTAGAAAATTCACCTTCTTAAATGTACATTCACAAATATGTGCTGACATTTCCCCTATTTCAGAACACTTTTATCACCACAGACAGAAACCCCACACCAAAAGCAGGCCAGTACCATTACTTACTTCCTCCAATCCCTAGCAACAACAATGTTATTTTCTATATCTTCAATCACTTATTCCAGAGATAACGTGGCCTTGCCGGGTGCGGTGGTGCATGCCTCTAACCCCAGCTGCTTGGGAGGCTGAGGCAGGAGGATCCCGAGTTCAAAGCCAGCCTCAGCAACTTAGTGAGGCCCTAAGCAACTCAGTGAGACCCTGTCTCTAAATAAAATACAAAATTGGGCTGGGGATGTGGCTCAGTGGTGGAGTGCCCCTGGGTTCAATCCCCAGTACCAAAAACAAAACAAACAAACAAACAAAAACAACAGAGATAACGTGGCCTCTTGTTACTGTCTTCTTTTACTAAACATGTTTTCAGGGTTTATCCCTGCTCTACCATGTCTCAGCACCTCATTGCTTTTATAGCTGAACACCATTCCATCCTATAGACACTGTATATATACTCCAAAATAACTCATCAGATGACGAGTATTTGAATTATCTGTTTGCTTTCTAAAGTGGCTGCACTATCAATGTGGGAGGGTTCCAATTTCTCCACACCCTAAACAACATTTGTTATTATCCATCTTTTCGACTGCAACCATCTGAGTGGGTGTGAAGCAATTGGTAATTATTTTTGCAGCACTGGGAATGGAATGTAGACCCTCACACACGCTAGGCAAGTGTTCCACCACTGAGCTATAGTCTAGCCCTTTTTATTTTTAGAAACAGCCCTTTTGATTTTTAGAATCAGTGCCCAGTCCAAGGTCACAAAGACTTAAGCCCATGTTTTATTTTTATGGTACTAGGGATTGAACTCAGGGGTGCTCTACCACTGAACTACATCCTAAGTCCTTTTTAAATTTTTAAAATTTTGAGACAGGGTCTATTAAGTTGCCCAGTTGGTCTCGAACTTGCAATCCTCCTGCCTCAGTCTCCTGAGTTGCTGGAATTACAGGTGTGCACCACCAAGTCTGGTTAACCCATGTTTAAATTTTTAAATAATTTTTATTTATTTAAAAAAATTTTTAGTTGTAGATGGACACAAGACCTTTATTTCATTTATTTTTTATGTGGTGCTGAGAACTGAACCCAGTGCCTCACACACATTAGGCAAGTGCTCTATCACTGAGCCACAACCCCAGCCCCTCATGTTTAATTTTAAAAATATTGTAGCTGTATCTCATATTTATGTCTTTGACCCATCAGAAATACTTTTTAAACATTTAATATTTTTATTGGAATAAATAATACACATAACATCAAATTTGCCACTTTTAGCCATGAATCACATTCACAATGTTTTATAACCACCTCCAGTATCTATTTCCAAAAACTTCTCATCCCATGAATAGAAACTCTGTTCCCAGTAGGCAGTAACCCCCACTGTCCCCTCTTCCCAGCCTCTGGTAACTGCTAACCCACTTTCTGTTTCTCTGGATTTTCCTATTCCACATATTTCATGTGAGCAGAATCATACAATATTTGGATCTTTGACCCATTTTGACTTAATTTTTGGGCATACTGTGAAGTGTTTCTAGCTTCATATTCTTTTTTATGTAGAAATCATTTTTCTAGCACCATTTCTTCAAAAGACTATTCTTTCCTTCACAGAATCGTCTGGCATTGTTGCTAAAAATCAACTGATCATATATTAGTATCAAATGATCATAAATTTATTTATTTATTAAAAAAAATTTTTTTTTTGAACCAGGGATTGAACTCAGGGACACTCGGCCACTGAGCCACATCCCCAGCCCTATTTTGTATTTTATTTAGAGACAGGGTCTCACTGAGTTGCTAAGGGCCTCGCTAAGTTGCTGAGGCTGGCTTTGAACTCACGATCCTCCTGACTCAGTCCCCCAAGTCGCTTGGATTACAGGCTTGCGCCACCACACCCAGCAAATGATCATAAATTTATTTAAACCATAACTATTCATTTATTTCAGAACTCTTACTTTTATTGCATTAATCTATAGGCCTATCCTTTTGCCAGTACTGTAGAGTTTTGATTATTGTCTTTGTAAGTTTTAAAACCAGGAAGTTTTAAGTCTTCTAACTTTTTTTTTTTTAAACTCTAGGTGCCTTGCATTTTCCTGTGAACTTCAAGATCAATTGGTCAGTTTCTGTAAAAAAATGGGAGGTAGATTCTGATAGGGATTGTGTTGAATCTGTAGATCAATGTGGGGACTCCTGCCATCTTAACATGATACTCAATCTTCTAATCTATGAAAACAAGTGTCTATTTGTCAATTTAGGTCTTCTTTTATTTCTTTTGGCAATGTTTTTGGGATTTTCAGCATATAAATTTTGTATTTCTTTTGTTGGATTTATTATTCTATCTTTTTGACATTATTATACATAAGTGGAATTTTTTTCTTAATTTCATTTTCAGATTCTTACCAATATGTTGAAATCCAGTTAATTTTTTTCTTTTGGAGACAGGGTCTAACTAAATTGCCCAGGCTGCTTTCAAACTCATGATACTGCTACCTTATTACAATGTACCTGGTTACATTTGGTTTTTGAATATTTTTAAAAAACTTTGAAAAAATTTTTTCACTAGTTGTTGATGAACCTTTACTTATTTATTAGCATGTGGTGCTGAGAATTGGACCCAGTGCCTTACACATGCTAGGCAAGTGCTCTACCACTGAGCCACAATCCCAGCCCAAGGTTTTTGTATACTGATCTTGTTTTCTACAACTGCTGAACTCCTTTTTTAGCTCTGACAGTTATTTGTGTGTGTGTGTGGATTTCATCGTAAAGAGAGGCAGTATTACTTCCTTTCTAATCTGGCTGGCTTATTTCTTCCTTGCCTTGCTGTCCTGGCTAGAATATCCAGTACAATGCTGAATAGAAGTGGTAATAGAAGTGGCAGATATCCTTGTCTTGCTCTTGATCTTGGGGAGAAAAGCTTCCAATCTTTCACCATTAAAACCATTAAGTATACCGGGTGTGGTGGTGCACGCCTGTAATCTCAGCGGCTTGGGAGGCTGAGGCAGGAGGATCAAGGGTTCAAAGCCAGCCTCAGTACAGGCAAGGCACTAAGCAACTCAGTGAGACCCTGTCTCTAAATAAAAAATAAAATACAAAATAGGGCTGGGAATGTGGCTCAGTGGCTGAGTGCCCCTGAGTTCAATCCCCGGTTCCAAAAAAAAACACCCCAAAAAACAAAAAATAAAAAACCCCATTAAATATGATATTAGTTGTGTTTTTCTTTTTC
>JAJEJO010005383.1:119442-145654 GCA_020662805.1 Glaucomys volans | reverse complement strand
TTCTCTCTCTCTCTCTCTCTCTTTCTTTCTTTCTTTCTTTCTTTCTTTCTTTCTTTCTTTCTATAGATGACCTTCATCAGGATAAGAGGGTTTCCTTTTATTTTTAGCTTTTTGTTTTTTGGCAGTGCTAGGGACTGAATCTAGGATATTATTAGTTTTTACATTGGAAAATCAGTGAGATTTTCCTGTACAAAAATTCTACAGGATTTTACAAATTCCAGAATCCTTTCAAGAACAGGCCCCTAAAGTACGCATACTTTATTGATTAGTAAATGACTGATTTATGGTGCTGGGGATGGAAACCAGGGCCATTTGAATGCTAAACATGTTCTACCACCGAGCTACATCCTTTGTCCCAAAGTATTTATTTTTTTAAATCGATTTACACCTGATGTCTGTCAGGTTCAAAAAGGTTTAAAATATCCCATATGTTACCTGGGGCCTTTTAAAGGATTGTTTCATAGCCTCATTCACAGTGTGGATTAAATTTGGGTCATCATTTATTACCAGTGAAAATGCCAAGAATCTCCAATTTACTTAATAGATAATTCTGTCTCAGGAACAAAAGACATATAAACTTTATTTTTCCTACGCTTAAATTCAAACAATGGAACCATACTACACTCACTGCAGAGCTTTTCTTGTTTTTTGATTTGTTGCGGGGTGGGAGGCATCTCACTGTGTTGCCTAGGCTGGCCTTGACTTCATGGGCTCAAACAGTCCTCTTGCCTCAGCCTCCTGAGTAGCTGGGACTATAGGTGTGGGACACTGTGCTTAGCTTGAGAATTCATTTTTATTTTTGTTTCTTTTTTGAGAATTTATTTTTAAAGTATAATAATTCCCCCTTAACCTCAGATGATCTATGTTCTAAGTCCACCAGTAAGTGGATTCCCACCACTGCAAAACAGTACTAAATCTATATATACTATTCTCCCTATACATACATAACCTATGATAAAGTGTAATTTACAAATAGGCACAGCAAGAGATTTAACCTGAATACCTAGTAACAAAAATAGAACAATCACAAGAATATACTGCAATAAAAGATGTGGATGTGATCTCTCAACTGCCATGAGGTGGGTAATGTGTAATGTGGATGCACTGGACAAAGGGATGATTCATGTCCTGGGTAGGATGGAGGAGGACAGCACAAGATTTCATGACACTGCTAAGAACAGTACAGTTTGAAGACTGTGACTTCTTTATTTTTGGAAGTTTCCACTGTATATTTTTGGATGCAGTTGACCATGGGTAACTGAAACTGCAAATAAGTGAAACTGGGTAAGAGAGCATTGCTGAAATTCTCTGGGAACCATTCAAGGCCTCAGCACAGCTCTGGAAAATAATGGCGCATACCTTGAAAGCTTTGTTGGTGTCTGCGGGCATGGCCATGGCCGCTCCAGTCATCTGCTCCTGCATCATTCGTGATTGGTCAGCAGCTGCAGTGTAAGACGTGTCAGTGTGAGTGCGGAGGTTTGGCAGGCACCCCTGCATCCTTGTAGAGGAATGAGCACCACCCAGCATTTAAGCTGCCTAGTGGTAGGTTCAAGAACTAGACAATTGGCCCTGTCACCCACTGGCTGTGTGATTCTGAGCAAGTGGGGATGACAAGAGATGGAAACAGAGGGAACTAAAGGAAATTCCAAAGTTTATTTCAAAGTTCAATGACAACAGCTACCAATTAATGAGCAACTACTACATGTCAGGTTCTTTACCAATTGATTTGTGTGTTCTTCCTCATCTACTCCTAACTACCCTGTAGTTAACTCCTAAGATCCCTAATTACAGAAAAGCAAAAAGACAAGATCAGAGCACTTAAATAACTTGTCAGATGTCCCCACCAGTATACAAGAACCAGGATTAGTACTGGCAAAGCATCCAGTCAGAAGAGCCATTCAAGCCTTCTCCAGGCTTCAGGGTAATGAGCTTCATCACTGGTGCTGGATTCCCCAAGGATGTCAGATTTGAGGAAAACAAATAATGTCCCAGTGATTGCCAGGGAAAATTCAGATCTTCAGTTTGAGCCCAGGAATTTTGAATATGCTTTCAGAATACTGAAGAAACTTAAGGAATGAAGCAGTGTATTTGAATGTGCTAATGAACAGTATAATCTACATTCTTATTGCTACAGCATGGATAAGTATTTGCTTATTAAACCTGATGTGCTTCTTACCATTATCTTGGCCCAGAATCAGAGAATATATGCTCCGAAGCCCAAATACATTGAGAAAGTACCAGGATGCAGAACTCACCCTAGCAAAGCAAAGGTGAAACAACGTAGGTAGTTATTTTAGGTATTAATGAAGTTCACATTTGTATCAGGCAAAGCTGTTTAGTATATGTAAGGAAATCACCTGGGATGGGCTATAAGCAGCCAAAGCACAACCAGAAAAGAAATATGGGTATTAAGACAGTCTAACCAATTCAGAAGTATATGAAATAAAAAGTGAAAGAGGCCTCCTGTTTGGCATTCCATTCTTCGAAAAAAAATCACAAGTGTTGTTGTGTTTGTGTGTTCACACTTAGGAAGGATTAGAGGTGGCTTTCAAAGCTGAGGATGATGGCTCCTGGGAAAGCCTTCTAGGTTTGAACGTTATCACCGAGGCCTCCTTCATCTTAGGCTTCCCACCTTGTCCCAATAAAATAAATGTTTGCATATAATAAAAAGAAAGGGAGTATGAAAATGATATATAAATGGAAAGGTTGTGTATTTCATTTCAACGCTTGGGTCACAGAGTCTGCTCTGATCACTCCATCAGGCTAAAGATAAGTAAATGGCCTATCTGTGTGCAATACTGTGATGCATCTGCAACAGTGATTGTTCACTCAGGCTACATCTCCCCTCTGGCCATGACAGTATCAGTCACGTTACCTGCCCAGAAGCTTCGCAAAGATAAATAAGCTTTTTTTTAACCTATGCAGCTTTTGCTTAGCTCAAATGAGACTGGAAGGTAAGAGTTTAGTAGAATCATGCTGCTCATATGGAGTACAGCTTTCCTCTCCCCTACAGCTGTGCAGACCCAAGATGCTACCAACATCTAGTCTGCCCTACCCCTCTCACATAACCAGAAATGCCCTGCTCAAACCAAGTAAATCAAATCACTGCTGGTGACCCCCAGGGTCCATCCTCTCTTCTCATTTAGTGCCTGCAGAAGCCCATGGTGTTAATGGAAAGTGATGAAGCCTTTTGGGGCCTAGTGGGAAGTCTTAAGTCATTGAGGGTGTGTCCTCAAACAGGATTGGTGGTTCCTCTTCTTTCTTTCTTTCAGGACCTCACCATAAGGTGAGTGCTTTGCTCCATTACACTCACTACAAGACCAAAGCAATGGGGCCAATTATTCATGGACTGAAACCTCCACAACTATGAGCCAAAATAAATCTTTCCTCATAAAAGTTGATTATCTTGGGTATTTGTTATGGTAACAGATAACTAATACAGACATCCACTCAAGTTCAAGGGCACTAAAAAATTGGCCTGGCCAGAGTTCTTTGCTTAACCTTTCAACTTTTGAGGTGGTCAACACATCCCACCTGTGTACTCCTAAGCCCCATGAAAAGAGACTGACATGTTTTATCCTTTTGCAAGGCTTAGGTAAACATGGCCATAATCCAGCAGGGACATTTTGAGTGGAGTTTTGATGGGACAAAAAACCCAAAATTTCAAAAAACCTATTCCTCATAAAATATGCAAATTGGAAATCCTGATCTTTAAGAGATACTGGTTTTAGATTTTTGGTTTGTGTTTTTTTAGATAAAAGAAAGTTCTTACCAGGATGCATCTAATGTGAGTAGCTCAATTCCTTGCTGCAGCATAGGCTTAAAACGAAGGGTCAGTGGAAATGGCACCTTGGCTGCAGAGAAGAAAGAGAAAGTTCACAACCACTCCAAGCTGTTTTTATTTTTAGAGCAGTTGAAGTGTGAACGCACAGCACATATTCCTTCCCTAAGGAGGTGAGAACTTTGTGCCACACGGCTTTTGGAAAATGATTTCCACAAGGAAATCAGAGGCAATTTCAGAAGAAAAAAAGCAGTCAAGATGTCTCTCTGTTCTAGTTTCCTTGAATAATTTCACTTTCTAGGTGGCTGAGGAAGCACAAACTCAAACTGAGCTGTGACCTAAAATTCAGAAAAAATTTGCATTGATCCACTAAACACTGAGTGAAATAGGTACACACAAAGAACTACATTACTAAGAAGCCACACTGATTAAAACCAAATCAAATCAATTTATAAACAAACAAGAAAATTCACCCCAACACCTAGTAAATGAAGTCAAAATAGAAGTAGGCTTCTCTCTGTCCTAATAACCTATCAGTTGTGAAGGTCAACTAGCAGGTCACTTGCTTGGGTCTCTATTAGTGAAAAAGCAACCACATCATGAACCTAGGATTGGTTTGGAACAGGGGACATAAAATCACAGCATATTCATTTTTTTGGTTGTTCAGAGTGTTCTTGATTTCCACAAGAAAGCATAAGACCCATGATGTTAGGGTCTTGGAAGCACCTGAATTCCTCTGAACAGGAGCAGGAAAAAGAACACAGATGAAGTAAACATGAAGTCTGCTGGGTCTGTAACTTACTTGTGACAAAGCCTGAAAAGGTCATGTTGATCCATCCACCAATAAGAATCATAGGGAGGACATTCGTGACATTCCCTTTCATCATGTCTGTGAGCATAGTGGGATCTAAGACAAAAGCACAAGAGGCCACTAGGTTTTACCTCTCTTGGCACACTATCTCATTTTCTGTTCATTTTTTCTTGTACATTTCTAATATCTTTAACAGTTTAAGACACATTCATCGTTAAAAAATTCAAACAATATAGAAATGTAAGATAGAGATGGTTCCTCTCAGTCCACTCTCTAAACCCTTTTAACTATTTGTAGCATATCCTTCATCTTTCAATTCACACACATACCCACATAATATAAAGGGATGCTATGCTTACTGTTCTGCTTCTTAATCACGCCCCCCCCCTTTTTTTTCTTTTGGCACTGGGGTTGAACTCAGCCGTGCTCTACCACTAAGCTGCATCCCCACCCCTTTTCACTTTTTATCTTTGAGACAGGGTCAAAGTTGCCCAGGGTGGCCTTGAATTTGTGATCCTCCTGCCTCAGCCTCCTGAGTTCCTAAGATTATAGGTGTCTGCCACCATGTCTGACTTGTGCTTCTTAATCCTTTAAAGTAATTAAAGTAATTTTGTGGAAGATGCTTCCCATGGGGATATCTATCTCTCAATATTTTCAATGTCTAGGCAGATTGCACTGTATAATTGCACCAGCTACTTTTTGGCAGACCTAAAGATTGTTTCCAATTTTCTTTGAGAATAAATGATGCTGCCAACAACTACCTCGTACATAAATTGCATGTTATGTAAGTATTTCTCTAAGAGAAATTCTTAGAAAAGTTTCTGGATCAAGGAGTTTATACATTTAAAATTGGTAGATGTTTGGCAGATAGACTTTGTGGCAGGGTGTGGTGGTGTATATCTGTAATCTCAGAGACTTGGTGGGCTGAGGCAGGAGGACACCAGGTTTGAGGGCAGCCTGGGCATCTTAGTGAGACCCTGTCTCCAAAAATAAAAAGGCTGGGATGTAGATTAGTGGTAGAGCACCCCTGGGGTTCAATCCTTAGTACCAAAAAAATAAAAGAATAAAGAAGATATTAGGGGCATAGTGGTAGAGTACTTGTGTAGCATGTGAAAGACCCTGGGTTCCATGTGCAGCAATGCTGCCCCCCAATAAACAAGAAAAACAACAAAAAGACAAACTGTTAGGCTATCCTTCAATGAGGCTCCACCATTTGATATTCTCATCAGTGATTAGAGGGCCTAAGTTCCCTCGCCCTTGTCCGTAGTGATGGTCAATCTTTTATTCTTCATCAATTTAATGGGGTTATAAAAGGATGTTTTGTTTGTGGTACTTGGTTCTGAACCCAGGGCCCCACTTGTGCTAGGCAAGCACTCAACCACTAAGCCATACCCCAAACCCCCCCCCCCTTTTTTTTTAATTTCAAGGGTCTCCCTAAGTTACTCAGGCTGCCCTACAATTTGTGATCTGGCTGCCTTAGCCCTCCAAGTAGCTAGGATTACAGGTGTGCACTGCTGTGCCTGGTGACATCTTATTTTTATCTGTCTTCTGTGGATTATTAGTGAAATCAAGTATATTTTCATATATACTTTTGTGTCTTGGAAGTTTTCTCCTAAACTGTCTTAACTCTAATATCTTCTTTAAGGGTTAAAAGAGCTGGTTATCTCATCTTAAGAAATTGAGTACTGAAGTGAGAAAATAGTCAACAAAGAAAAATTATTTTGTTTTACTTTCCGTTGTATTTTTCATAATATAGAGATCAGTGGATGTCAGATATATGTTGAAGCAGACATTGTAGGGTAGATGAAGCAATCAGGTCTAATCAAGAACTGGTTGGTACTGGGAGGGAGTCAGCTCCTCCTCATTCAGGCAGAAGCTGGGTAGCCATCTGTCAGCTACAGGCTCCTGACACTGTGTGGGAACTGGGACTGGAAAGCTTTCTCTACTGTGCTCATAGAGCCATGCGTTTTGAGGACTAGCAACAAGGAGAGACCCAGTGAACAATGGCGCTGGCCTCCTCACTCCATCAGCTTTTTAAAAATTTGCTTATACTGGGTTCCCAGGAGATTTATTTGAAAAAGAGAACTCTACTATGTTAGATGACTTCTAAGGTCACTTACATTATTAATTCCTATAATATAATATTTAAATAAAATTACACCTGCCCTGCCTCCCCTCTCCCTCTCACCCAGGACCCCATAGTAACTCTATTTTTTAAAAGGTGGGAGAAGGGAATAAACATACCGGTCATAGGAGAAGGTGGCACTACCTTTCTTTTAGTTTTTTTGAAAAATCCATCCTCTGGGTTGTTGAAGTAATATTTTCTTGTCAAGAAAGACTAGGAGGGAAAAAAAAGTTTTTAAAGTCCAAGAACTGTGACATGGCAAATCGTCAAATGACTCCCCAGAGATTTGGTCAGAAGGGCTTTGAAATATGCTGTTACCCTCAGAGCTGGCAGCCTACTTGGCAGGCAACCTGACACTTTAGCTGAGTCACATTTAAAAACAATTTCCTAAGGGTGAGGTCACAGTGACAGCAAACACCACCAGGCCACAGCTTAATTATTGAATGGCCAACCTCCAACTCTCCCCAAAGAGTCCCCCTTATAAAACATTCAGATATCTACTGCTCTCCAGAGTGAATGGTGGAGTTTTTCAATAAAAGATAAATGAGTACCTGTTTGGGAATGTATTTTCCATTTTCCCTGAGGACTCTGCTTCGAATTAGGACTTGGCTGAAAAACACAACCAAGACAATGAGATTTTTAAAAGTGAAACACTAGAAGAAAATGAGAGTATAAAGTAGAAGACCTATTTAAACACAAGAGAGGACCTATTTGGCAACAGCTGTGTGTGGAAACTTTCCAACGTTCAAGGATCCTAAAAACCAGCATGACATAGTTAACCGAACATTCAGGTTTTCAAAAGAGCAGTCTTCAGAAGTGACTGGGGTTCTGTACACAGATTTCTAAATCAGGCACATTTGGGACATCACATTCTTCTTCTTTTTTTTTTTTTTTAACTTCATAATGAGCCAAGAAGGAATTTTCTCTGAGTGAAAAGAGTAGCAGTTGGATGTTGTTCAGAAGACGTGGTGGCAGGAAGGGAAAGGCAGAGGACAAAAGAAGGAACTTCTTAATATGCACAGAGCCATGAGGACAGGTAGCCAGGTGCAATGGTGCACACCTGTAAGCCCAGACAATTGGGAGGCTGAGATAGGAGAACTGCAAATTTGAGGTCATTTTGGGCAACTTAGCAAGACCCTGTCTCAAAATTTTAAAAAGTGAAAAGATCAGGTTTGTGGCTCAGTGGTAGAGCACTTGGCTAGCATGCATGAGGTCCTGGGTTTAATCCCCAGCACTGGAAGTGGGGGTAGGGTAGGGGGCGGTGGTGTTGGGGGGTGGCACAGACAAGAAGAAATAAGAACAAGCTTTGAGAAGATTATTATCTGATTGACAATAAATAGAAATGCCACTCAGGATTCCAACTCTAAGTTCTCAATAAACATAAAGAATAAATGAAATTATCTGGTGATATCAGAATACTGTTGATCATTAAAGATAATAGAGTCACTATAACTAAGATATAAATAGTAAACAGAGACAGAAATGAACACAAGAACACTGTGCTTAACTTCCCCTTCTTTACTTCGGCATACAAACCACCTGCTGTGAGCAGTCAGTGCCCTTGCAGTCTCTTTGCCTCCCTAAACACACCCCAGCTTCTCTCTCTG
Organism: Glaucomys volans; assembly: GCA_020662805.1. Lineage (NCBI taxonomy): Eukaryota > Metazoa > Chordata > Mammalia > Rodentia > Sciuridae > Glaucomys > Glaucomys volans. The sequence continues at coordinate 137,330 of JAJEJO010005383.1, read as the reverse complement.
TCGGGAAGGCTTGATGGCCCGCTCCTTTGCTGGTTCTGCCCCATCATGCCTTAATGCTTTCCAGCCCCATCTTCCCCACAAATCTCTTCCTGATGCCTTGGTACTTGTGGCTCCTGTGGAACTTTCCCTGGTTTTCCTCCTCTTGGCTTTGTTATGCCGTACAGTTGACTAAACACAGGCTACAGAAGTGATCTGTAATATGTCTGTTCCCTGGGAGCTAAAGCCACTCCAAGTATGACCTATGTATCAATGCTGGTCTGTGACACGGTGAATATAGACATTGAGAGTAAGGGTTTAGAAACTTATGATAATTTTATCTTGCCACAACATCCAAGCTTGTGATCAAAATATTTTACAGTCAGTAAACAGATTGGAAATTAAAAGACAGCTGGATGCAGTGGCGTACGTCTAAAATCCCAGCAGGGAGACTGAGGCAGGAAGATTCCACTTTTGAGGCTAATCTCAGCAACTTAGGGAGACCCTGTCTAAAAATAAAACAAAGCAAGCAGACAAACAAAAAACAGTATTGGGGATGTGGCTCAGTGGTAAAGCATCCCTAGCAGTATCTATTAATCCCCAGTATCTATCAATTAATCAATCGATTAAAAAGAAATGAAATTAAAAAAATAAAAAAGCCCCAAACTGGCCATTTACCACCAACAGTTTAAGAAGCACTGTACAAAAATGAATAAAAATTTAAGCTGTAGAGGTGGTTTCAAATCCTGTTTCTGCCCTTTATTAGCTGTGTGATCCTGACCAAGATATTTCAATTCTTTAGGTCGTCATTCACATTCTATATTAATACTTTCAATGAACAAATATTTCTTAAACTTCTAATTGTCAGGTACTGAGTGAGGTGACATGAACAGCAGTGATCAAATGCAAATATCTCCTAATGGCAAAAGTCTAGTAGGAAATGTCAGGCATGGTAGTGCACACCTGTAATCCCAGAGGCTCTGGAGGCTAAGACAGGAGGGCTGCAAGTTTGAGGCCAGCCTCAGCAACTTAGTCAGACCCTGTCTCAAAATAAAAATAAAAAGGGGTGGAGATGTAACGGAGTAGAGCACCTCTGGGTTCAATCCCTAGTACTGCCAAAAAAAAAAAAAAAAAAAGAAGAAGAAGAAGAAAAATCTGGGGGGAAAGAAATTATTCAAATGGCTACATGAGTAAATATGAAATTTGACTGTTATATTCTAGGAAGAGAAATGGATGGGGATTTCCCCCATTCTGGGAAGTCCAGGTCTGAGAGAAAACCTTGCTGAGGATATAGGATTAGGTTGGAATCTTAAACATAAATGGGGATTAACTTGGCAAAATGCTGGAGGGAATGTCATGGACACATGCCCTCTGGCAGGAGTAAATACTAAGTCTCCAAGGAACTGAGAAAAGGTCAAAGGTCATATGGAGAAAAAGAGGACTACAGAAAATGTGAAGAAGAGGCTAGAGAGATGAGCAAGAGCTGGACTCTGCAAGGCCATGTGGATCTTACTGTATTAAATTGTGAAGAGCAAAAGTTAAACAGTGGGGTTTTCTTTTTTTCTTTTTTTTTGGTGCCAGGGATTGAAGTCAGGGGCACTCAGACACTGTGCCACATCTCCAGCCCTATTTTGTATTTTATTTAGAAACAGGGTCTGAATTGCTTAGTGCCTCATTTTTGCTGAGGCTGGCTTTGAACTCACCATCCTCTTGCCTCACCCTCCTGATCTGCTGGGATTATAGTTGTGCACCACCACTCCCAGTGGTAGTGGAGGGTTTTAAGCTGAGTCCTTTGTGTGTATATCTCATTTAAAGCTGAGATCCATAGCTATATTCCTCAAAGTCTACAAATTCTACAAGAAATTTTTAATTTTGTATTTTTATTCTGATGAGTAGCTAAAAATAAGTCATTTACTGGTTATAAAGATAAAGCTTTGGTAATCTGCAACCAAAAGACATTTCCTTAGAGTGAAACTTTAGTTTTTAAAGTTGATTCAAACTGAAGTTTCCTATTCTTGGTTTTTTGTTTTTTGGTACCAAGGGATTGAATCCAGGGATGCTGAACCACTGAGCCACATCCCCAGTCCTTTTTAAGTTTTTAAAATTTTGAGGGCTGGGGTTGTGGCTCAGTGGTAGGTAGAGCACTTGCCTAGCACGTGTGAAGCACTGGGTTTGATCCTCAGCACCACATATATAAATAAATAAAGGTACTGTGTCCATCTACAAATATAAAAAAAAAAAAGACCAAAAATTTGAGACAGGGTCTTACTAAGTTGCTGAGTCTGGCTTTCAGCTCGTCATCCTCCTGCCTCAGCCTCCCGAGCTGCTGGGATTATGGGTAAAGTTCCCGGTTCTTAAGAATCTGTTTGTTTTTCCCTGTCCAAAGAGTCAGTATGTTCTTCATGTTTGAGAACCACTTTTTTCATATGTTCTGTTTCCAAATATAATTGAATATATTTTATTCATGTGTATTTCATTTTGGCTTAATATGTTTTAGAAAAACACTGGTTAAGTTCTGAAGTAGTAAAAGTTTAATTAATGAAGAAACCAACTGTACCATTTTATAATCACTCAGGCTAGCAGTAATTCATACTGTGTTTAGAGAAATGTTTTACAACTAAAAGCTGTCTTTTGCCCAGGACGTCCCCACTAGAAGAGACCCGAATCATCACAATGAACACTTTTTTTTTTGAACCTGGGATTGAACTCAGGGGCACTCGGCCACTGAACCACATTCCCCAGCCCTATTTTGTATTTTATTTAGAGACAGGGTCTCCCTGAGTTGCTTAGGGCCTCGCTAAGTTGCTGAAGCTGGCTTTGAACTCATGATCCTCCTGGCTCAGCCTCCCGAGTCGCTTGGATTACAGGCGTGCGCCACCACGCCCGGCAATGAACATGTTTTTATGGATGACCTACTATATGCCCTGCACTCTGCTGTATGTTAAGGGGTATAAAACTGCTTCAGAGGCTGGGGTTGTGGCTCAGTGGTAGAGTGCTTGCCTAGCATGCATGAGGCATTGGATTCGATCCCTGGCACCACATAAAAAATAAATAAATAAACAAACAAAGGTATTGTGTCCATCTACAACTTAAAAAACAAAACAAAACAAAAAAAACTGCTTCGGAATGTGTGGCAGTCTGCCTAAATTCCAATGATGACTTTGGTGAGGCAGAGTCACTAATGTCAGAAGAGGTATGATCCAATCTCCTCACTTAAGGCATGGAGCAACTATGATCAGAGATGCTGGCTGGGTTTTTGTAAAATAGAGGTTCTCCATGGGGGCGGGTGGTACTGTCTTCTAGGGAGTCTTATGAGATCAATGGAACTTTCTTGGTTGTCAAAATGGCAGGGTAATCCAGGCGCGGTGGTGCACGCCTGTAATCCCAGCACTTGGGAGGCTGAGGCAGGAGGATAGTAAGTTCAAAGCCAGACTCAGCAACTTAGCGAGGCCCTAAGCAACTCAGGGAGACCCTGTCTCTAAATAAAATACAAAATAGGGCTGGGGATGTGGCTCAGTGGTGGAGTGCCCCTGAGTTTAATCCCTGGTTCCAAAAAAAAGAAAAGAAAAAAAAAATGGCAGGGTGGAGGAGAAAAAAAAGCATGCCACTGTCATTTTGCCATCTGTTAGGGGTTAAGAGACACTAGGCATCCCTCAATGCTAAGGACAGTTGTGCAATACAAAAAAATTGTCCCATGTTTCACTCTACTTTATCTCACCCAATTATCTTATAATTAATTTTTAATTAAAAATTAAAATCTAATTTGAAAATCTAATTCCATTTTTTTTATGATGGGGGCACAGTTTTTATATATACAAAATTTCTAATAACTAAATAAACATAGGGAAAATTGTACTTTGTTCTATTCAGAACTTTATGAATAATAATACACCACCTAAGAAACTAATGTAGTACTACCTTCTGTGATATTCATCTATATTAGCCATTTATTGACTGGTCACAGTTAAGGTGAAATATTTTTTAGTTATAGATGGACACAATACCTTTGTTTAATTTATTTATTTTTATGTGGTGCTGACACTCGAACCCAGTGCCTCACACATGCCAGGCAAGTGCTCTACCACTGAGCCACAACCCCAGCCCCTTAAAGTCATTTTGTAATCAAGTGCATGTATACGACTTCTGCTTAATGCCTTGTACACCAGTTGTGCCTCAGCACCTGTGAAAAACAAATTACCACGAATTACTCTCCTTTTATTTCTCCTGATTATTACAACTAGATCATAATGTTGCTTTAAAAAAATAATTCCCTTGTGGGCTGAAGAGTTATTTCAGTGGTAGAGTGGTTGCCTAGCATGAGCAAGGCCCTGAGTTCAATCCCCAGCACAACAAGAATGAAAACAAAACCAAAACCAAAAACAAACTCATATTTAGATTGCACCAACTGTGAATTTCATTTTGGAGATGGAAAAAAACCATAGTGGGTCTGATACCATTCATACTAAAAATCACATAGTAAAAACCAGGATAGAAAACTGTCAGAATATCACAACAGGAATTGTGGTTAAGAATCATGACAGTATCTGGTTAAAAAAAAAATCATGATAGCAGGATCAGTGAAACTAATCTAGTTCAAATACATGCACAATAATTTACAACTCTGGTTACTCTGGGAAGTCTACTTAAACTTCTCTAGGCTTCCTTTTCTTCAACTGTAAAAATGGGCTTAGGATTACCTAACTCAGAACTACTGTAGGGATAAAACGAGAATATAGCATCATTAAATGCTAATTATCTGAGTTCTTTCCACCTTGTTTTTTTTCTACAGGATTCCTTTTTGTGGTGGATTGATTTTTTTTCCTCTCTCAGGACTGGGGATTGAAGCAGGAGCATTCTACTGCTGAACAACAGTTCCTCAGTAACACCTTAAATTTTTTTTTTTTTTAATTTTGAGACAGTCTGAATAAGTTGTGCAGGCTGTCCTTGAACTTGTCATCCTTGTGCATCAGTCTTCACAGTGGCTGAGATTACAGGTGTGAGCTACCACATCTGGTTATAAACTGACTTCTTCAGATTAGTTCCAGGGGGATGGCTCTGTCAGTTTTGAAACTGATGTCACAAAAAAATAATCAAAGTGGCTCCTTTATGGAAGAGTGAAAGACCCTTGAGCTTGGGAACCACATGACCTGGCTTAAAGTCCTGAATATTATCATATGTGACCATGGGACCCCCTGAAGCCTGAGTTTCTAAATGGGACAACAGTACCTACCTCATAGTTGCTTTGAGTTTTAAATAAGTTAAAGAATATGAGTGCTAAAAGCATAGTACCTAGTACAGAATAAGTATTTAATAAATGTTGGCTTATTCTTCTTCTCAGCATAATTGGGAAGGCCAACTGAAAATGATAAAGAAGATTCCCAAACTTCAGCCATTTTCATTCACATAGGACTTATACTATATATGCTTAAAATTTTTAGATATCAACATTTCTTCTACCTATATTAGTTTTTCATTTAAAGGAACCTTTAAATTACAGCAAATGGAGTTCCAGTATGACATGCCAAAACACAAAGCAATTTTAAAATAAGTACAATAAAATCAAAACAACATTAAATTTTCCCTAGATACTGTCATCTGTGGAAACTTCTGAATCTGATGCTTGCCCTCTTTATTAAAAAGAGATTCCTAAGCAATTGGGAGTTGTTAAAGATAGAGTAGCACTTGATTGAGATGGCCTCTGAAAATAATCATAACAATTGACTGAAAATTGTTATTATTTTAACATGGAGGAGCACGGGTCTGGATACCTCCAGAGCCATCTCGAATTTGTTTCTGCAAATAAATACTAAAAGGAAACATGTGAGGAGTAAGTTGCCTCCACTTTAGGAGGGCAAATGATCTTTACGAATCCTCACATCTCCAATGACAGTGTTACAGTGTGCAAAGCATTTTGTTTCTTAGCATCCCTGCTGATCATTACGGTAACTGAGTAAAATATTATCAAAGAGTAAGAGAACCTGGCATTCAGTGGGCACTCTGCCTAAGAAAAGGATGGGGCAAGATAGTTCATAGATAACCCCAGTGAGGGTTGGCTACTAACCTAACAATGTTAACAACTTTTTTTTTTTTTTTGAGCACTAATACGCCCCAGGTCAGGCTTTCAAGATATCTAATTTAATCCCCACGTCTGTTCTATGAAGTAGGCACTGTTATAGTTCTCATTTTAGAGATGACAAAAGTGAAATACAGGTAATGGCCAAGGTCACCTGCCAGTAGGGGCACGACGCGAACTCAGGTACTGACAGAACTCCTGCACCTTCTTGCCCAAGGTCACGAGGAGTGAAGGCGGCCGGTTAGGGGAGGGTACTGACCTGTCCGAGACCTGTTCCTGGGTGAGTTTCTTGTCACTCTGCAACAGGATGGACACATAGTGGCGGATCATGCCCACGAAGAAAGTGATGATAACGATGGGTAGGACCACCCAGAGGCGGATGTTGGAGTCCAGCAACAGCTCCGGCCCCGCCATCTTCTCTGCAAGTCGACTGCCAGCCTCAGGGAGTCGTGTTCCTCTTAGATTTCGCCTCCGGGCCTTCTCACTCTCTTCAACCTGGTTGGTCCGGGACTCGGCGACTGCCTCGATGTTCGGCTTACCGCTTCCAGCTGGGCCGCCGGACGCCGACTTCCGGCGCTGAACTTTGACGTCACTTGACGGCGCACCTCGGTGACGTCAGAGCGACGTCGCGCCGAGCGGGAAAGTCGAAAGCCAGGGGCGGCGACGGCTTCTGGATGGTGAGTGGAGCAGCGTTTGGCTTCGCTCGAGGCTCGGCGCCACAGGGGTCTAGTCTTTAGCCCCAGACCGAGCCCGGCTTTTCCCTCTGGGGCTGCATGTCCCGAACGTGGCTTCCTTATCCGCCCTATCGTGGGATAATTCCCCCAGGTACCTCCGGCGTCGTTACAGGGACGAAAAGAGAGGGCCGCTATCCTCCCCACCCCCCAAACCTGAATAGTCTGGTCTTGGTGACCGGCCTCGTCTCCTCTCCCTTTAGACTTTTCTGGAAACGAGGTGGTGTGGTGCGTGTGCGTGTTAAGGGTGTGTGCTCTAAAGTCAGAAGGTCCATACTTGACCTTAGTTTTTCCGTCTGCAAAATGGCTGACAATGGTTTAATTGTATTGAATGAAGTAACGGATAAAATAGAAGCCTGGCACATCTTAAACGTTAATCATTATTGGAAGCCATTGTTAAGTATTGGTGGTAGTTAACGCAGATTCTGGAGCCAGACTGCTGGACTTAGAATCCTGCACTATGGGAATAACAATTGTACCTACCTCACAGATTTTTGTGAGGAATAAATGAATTATTAAGTATAAGCCACTTTAAAACAAAAAAAAGGCTTGGTAGGGCAGCTAAAATACTGATAATTAAAACAACAACAACAAAACAACTGATTTAAGCCTCTCGGGAGGCTGAGGAAGGAGCATCCCAAGTTCAAAGTCGGCCTCAGCAATTTAGGGAAGCCCTGAGAAACTTAGCAAGTGATACCCTGTCTCAATCAATCAGTTAATAAAAAGGACGAGGGATGTGGCTCACTCCCCTGGGTTCATTCCCTGGTGCAAAAGAAATAAAAAGAAGAAAGAAAGAAAAGACTCTTCAGCTGGGAGTGTTGGTCATGGGTAGAGCTCTTGCCTAGCATGCATGAAGCCCTGGGTTCCATCCTTAGCCCTGGGGCTGAGGAAAGACTTGCTTCAGGAAATTGTCCCTTCTTTTCTTCACCATCTCCATCTAGATTAAATTTTCTTGTAAGGCTTCCGAGTAACCTGTATGTTTCTTTTATAGAATTTACACAACTGAATTAAATACGTTAAGACTGTTTGTTTTTATACTGTAAACTCTCTTTGGGCAGGGTTCGTGCCCATTTTGTGCACAATTGTAACCCCAGTACCTAGCACAGTCCTTAATATATTGAATTGAATTAATGAATGAAAGGACAGGTGTCCTGAATCTCAGATAAAGAACTGAATTTTCTCTCATTAGGTAGTGATATGGTGAAAGAGGCAACTAGGTAAACAAGTCTTGAAGGAAGCAATGTCCAAATACGGGAGTTGAAATGTGTTCAGTACCTGGATATAGAGAGAATTAGTATGAAGAATCAAATTCCTCTGGTTTTAGAAAGAACATTTAAAAACAAACTGTATTTTTGACTTCTCAGAATTTTGCTTCTAGAGGGTAACTTTTTTCCTCTCATTTTACTCTTGGAAGTAATTTAAGTGTAGAGGACTTCACTCAAAATGATTTCCAAAAGAAGACTGTCAAAATCTGAGGATAAAGAGTCCCTGATAGAAGATGCCTCCAGTAAGTATCTGCTGTTTATTGCTTTATTTCCTATTGCGAATGTGTGAGGCATTTAGAGATATGTAAAGCTATTACTTTTCAAGTGCTAGGCATCATCAAAGTTTAATAGATACCACACAAAGAATCTAGTGTCAGGAGCTGTGGGATTGGGTTCTGTCTCTGATTCCATGTATAACTTCGGGCATACCCCCAGCCTCTGAGGCTCAGTGGCTACATTCATAAGAGGAATTTGTCTTATCTCTAGACTTCTGCACATCATCTCTTTGTTGGGACACAAAGAGAAGACAGTTCCCACCTTTTTGAAAAAACTTCTCATCTTTTCTACCTTAAAAAAAAAGTTTAAGGTAGCTATGGTAGTGTTAAATAAAGGAAAGATACATGAAAGCAGAGGCAAAGAAACCATTTAGAACTTTGCCCAAATGAGATTGTGACGGACAAAGATGCTAAGAGTTTGGAAAAGAAGAGAGATTCAAAGTCTTTTTTATTTATTATTCTCATTTAAGGTTGTTCTAACTGATTGAAGAGTTGTTTCTTATTAGGGTGTAGGAATTTAGGTCTGACTCATGGTCAAGTACAACTGATGTTAATGAAAATGTTATCAAACGATATTTTAAATAAATAAATATTTAAGGCTAAAATCCTGTTAGTAAAAATCTTGATTTAGGCTCTGTTGGTGAAGGAATTGTAGAATATGGAGAAATTGATAAAAAATCTGAAACTGAAGAGGAATAATTTAGGAATTTGCTACATGCAGATTTTGTACTTTCGAAATACTGTTCTCTGAAAGGGAAGAGACTTCTAAGTTTATGGGAAGGGACTTAGGTTCTTTTGGAGGGTGGTGAGCAAACTAAATCTTTCATTCTGGTTATGCCTAAATTTCTTTAAGGAAGGTAGTAAGTGGTCTTTGTTTCATTCTGTTTACGGCGTTGTTGTTTTTTTTCTTTGTTACAAGGAATTGAACTCAGGGAATGGCACATGTGAGGCAAATACTCTATCACTGAGCTATCCCCAGCCCTTTTTCTTTTATTTTGAGACAGGGTCTTGCTAAATAGCTTAGGCCCTTGCTAATTTTCCAAGGCTGGCTTCAAACTTGGAATTCTCCTGCCTCAGGCCCCCTGTCTCCCCCCATAGCTAGAATTACAGGTGTGCACCACTGTGCCTGGCTTGTTATTTTTTATGGGTTGAAAGCCTTGGGATGAAACCAGTCAGTGCTTTATATTTAAAGACATGATGTAGGAGAATCTCTTCCATTCCATTTTTGCATATGCATGATTGATTCTCAAATTTGGTGTACATCAGGATTACTCCCTGAAGAGTTTGTCAAAAATTTAGACTCCTAGGTACCATTCTCAAGATTTCACTTAGTAGTTCTAGTATTTGTCCTGGGAATGTGCATTTTATTTTATTTTATATTATTTTATTTTATTTTATTTGGTACTGGGGATTGAACCCAGGGGCTCTTGACCACTGAGCCACATTCCCAGCCCTATTTTGTATTTTATTTAGAGACAGGGTCTCACTGAGTTAGGCCCTTGCTAAGTTGCTGAGGCTGGCTTTGAACTTGTGATCCTCCTGCCTCAGCCTCCCGGGTGCTGGAATTACAGGCGTGCACCACTGTGCCCAGCCAGAATGTGCATTTTAACAAAATTCTCAGTGATTGAAGTATAGTGGTTTGACTGTAACTTGAGAACTGATTGCTTTTGGTTTTGGGTGGAAACGTCTGTTTATTCTTGTTTCAAGTGGTACAATTTGATTTCTTCAAATGAAAATTCAATTGGTAAATATAATTCTATGTGCTGATTTATTTTTCTGTTTGTTTGGAAGTTACTATTACTGACCATTTGTTAGAGATGGTTCATTTCGCTGCAGCATCAGTTCTAGTCTTAATACTTCAGGAACACCTCAGATTTCCTCTCAGGGTTATTATCCCTGGGTTTACATGTTAATCTTTGCTTTACTTTTTTTTTTTTTTTTTTTGTCATAGTCTTTAAAATTTTTTCTATTTACAGAAGCCAGAAAGCAACCACTTTCCAAAAAGACAAAGGAATCTTATGCTCCTAATGAAGTTGAAGAAAATGACACTGTCTTTGTAAGACTTCTTAAGACATCAGGACTTATTCTTAAAACTGGAGATAATCAGAATCAACTAGGTAATATTTCACTCTAAATTTATTTTGGAAGTTTTGTGAAAGGGCTCAGGACTAAATCATAGGTTTTTCTGGATAGAGAGGCAGTGGATATTAAAAATGAGAGGATCAACTGTCAGGAGATAAGAATGAAATTACTTTTTAGAGAATATTGTTCTGGTCTATTATCCTGGTTAATGCATGTTAAGTACTTCTGATTTTTTTTTCCAGAAAAAAAATGTTATATGCTAGTATTCTTCCATACTTTTTTGTGAAAAATATATTAATACCCAGGAAGTAAATAGATGTGTCAGAATAATTTCAGAAGAAAATATATAGAGTCACATAAGGTCCTGTTTATAGGGCATAGGTTATTCTATTGTGCTAAGGTTATGGAGGTCTCTTTTTGAGAGACTTGGTGACTATCCACTATCAAAACTACATCTATTACTGTGGTTTTAGAAGGTTCACACAAAATTAGGTTGAAGATATTTTAAGTGGTTTTATCAGATTAGAAACTCAGGTCTGTAGGGGAGAGAACTATGGTAGATGCCACAGACCATGGCGAACACCTGTCTTTCTTTCCTCATAGCTGTGGATCAAATAGTTTTCCAGAAGAAGCTATTTCAGTCCCTGAGGAAACATCCTTCTTATCCCAAAGTATGTATTTTCTCCGTGGTATTTTTTATTTTGTCAGCAGTAGTCTGAAATTAGGAATTTAAAGACACTGGTAAATAATTGAGTGGACTAGAATGATTTTTAGTTGACAACAGATGTTTAACTAAAAAGTCTTACTCTCATTTTTTTTCTATTTAAAATCTCACTAAGGTGATAGAAGAATTTGTTGATGGCCTGGAATCTTACATTGAGGACCATGATAGTTTCAGGAATTGCCTTTTGTCTTGTGAACGTCTGCACGATGAGGAAGCCAGGTGTGGAGAGGAAGCATGGAGATTCCTTTAAATTCAGTCTCTTACAGTAACTGGCTTGGGGTGTGGGGGTGCAATTTTTACAATTTCACTTTTTTGATTTATAGCTCTTTCTTCCTTAGAGTTTAAACTTAAACCTAAAATTGTTAAATTTGTGATTCTAAGGTTAAGAACTAGTGTTTTCTAGAATATTTCCTACTATGTTGATAGATTTTCAACTATCTATCCCTTACTAAAAGCTGTCTTATGTTCTGCATTTCTTGTCTAACAAGATTATATTGTGGCCAGCCATAGGCCTGTAATCCCAGCAACTCAGGAAGCTGAGGCAGGAGAATCATGAGCTCAAAGGCAGCCTCAGCATCTTAGCAAGCCTCTAAGCAACTCAGCAAGATCCTGACTCTAAATAAAATATAAAAAAGGGCTGGGGATGTGGCTCAGTGCCCCTGGGTTCAATCCCCAGTACCCCAAAAAGATAGATTATATTGTGGACATAATTGTTAGAGATTGTGTATCTAACCAGTTTTATGGAGAAAAGATAATAAAAACATTAAACAAGAAAAACAAAGGGGAACAAATGTCTTTTTTTTACAGCATGGGTGCATCTTACTCTAAGAGCCTCATCAAACTGCTTCTAGGGATTGACATATTACAGGTGAGACTGTACCATTTTTTCTGTGAACATCTGGTAGATATGATTTGTGGTGTGTGCCCAATTATCAGTGGCTGGAACAGGGCAGAGTAGGGTTGAGTTTACAACAGCCTTATTGTAGCCGTGTTGGTGAGCTGAGTGTGGTAGGGTATTATCTGTGTCTCTGAACTGTGCTGATGAGTCCCATTCATCTGGCAGTTCCTTTTATTCCCTCAGTAGATAAGTCCTCTTTCTAAAGCTGCATCCTGTGTACTCTGAGAACCTTATAATCTTTGCCGTATTTGCATCTGCATCATCTCCCATTTAGCTTTTTAGTTGCTTACATAATTTTAATTTTTCCTTTTCCTTCCCCCTCCTTTTTTAATGTATGGAGCGTTATGCAGTGATATGTTTTAAATGTCTCAAATTGTACAAAATGCATGTACTGCAGAAAGTCTCACTCCAGGCCTGTCCACCATTTTTCTTCGCCCTTTCTTCCTATACTCTTTTATCTCTTCCCTTTCATTGGAAATCTTGAACATAATAGTTACCTTAAGTCTAAGAGCTCCCTTTCTCCTCTGAAGAGAAGTTCTCCTCTCAAAAAATATTTGATCATCTTTTAGACTGTATTTCATGGATTATTAGTTATCTTTATTAGTATTTTATTATTTTCATTTTGTCTTGGCAGTTGATTTTTACTATTTCAAAAGACAAATTATTTATATCTTTGTAGTTCAACAGCTTATGATGAGTATGTGAGCATTCCTATAATAAGAGGACAGCAAGAACTCTGGGTGGGAGAGAATTCTGGCTAATTGTATATTTCTGTTGTATATTTTGAGACCATCTTTAATGCCCTATGTTTTCTTTTTTAGCCTGCCATTATCAAAACCTTATTTGAAAGGTTGCCAGAATTTCTTTTCAAGAGGTAAGTGAAGTTATTCTGGAATACTCTTAGCACCCTGATATGGTTGTTTCTCTCTGGAACATCATTGGTTTCTCTGAAGGCCATAAAAGGCCATATTTATTTATTATGATGCCAGGTTCTTAAGTGACTACCAAACTTTTATCAAGGTGTCTTTCTTTGAAATTTTATCCATTATTGGCTTTATAAAAATTAGCAGAATTGTGGTTAAAAGTAAATATTACACATACATGTATGTGCATGGATTATTCTTAGAGTCAATTGGCTGGGGATAGATATTTTCTGAATATTATTCTTTACCTTTGTGTTTTTATATTGCATGTGTACTACCTATATTACCTATTTTTAAAATTCTTGTGTATTTTATTATTTTTATTTCTTTTTAGTTGTAGATGGACATAATACTAATTATTCATTTTTATGTGGTGCTGAGGATTGAACCCAGTTCCTCACACATGCTAGGCAAGTGCTCTACCACTGTGCTGTACTAGCTATTTTAAAAAATTATTGTATCAGAAAAAAATGAACAGTTTATAATAGAAAATTAGACAAAGGTCATGAACAGACAATTCACAAATCCAAGAATATCACACATTATAAAGTTCAATTTCATTAGCAAAAACACAAATTTAAAGCAGTAAATACGTTCTTCCACTTTCAAAAAGGTCTTCTATGTTGAGTGTAATGAATAGGCATATGCTTTCATTGTTAATGAGCATATTCATTTGTTCAGTCAGTTTGAAAAGCTAGAGATTGTATGTATCAAAACCTAAGGTTTTGGCCGGGTGCAGTGGAACATGCCAGTAATCCCAGTGGCTTGGGAGTTTGAGGCAGGAGGATCATGAGTTCAAAGCTAGCCTCAGCAACACAGCGAGGCTCTAAGCAACTCAGTGAGATCCTGTTGCTAAATAATTAAATACAAAAAAGGGTTGGGATGTGGCTCAGTGGTTTAGAACCCCTGGATTTATTCCCTGGTACTGGAAAAAAAAGAAAAAGAAAAAAGGGAAAAGGAAAAAAACCCTAAGGTTTTAGGCTGTGGACATACCACACTAGTAGAGGTGTGTGTGTGTAGGTCCTGGGTTCCATCCCCAGTATCTCACACACACAAAAAAAGGACTTAGATTTTGCAAACCCTTTAATCTTCAATGCTCTTCTACTGTTTTATCCCAAGATTTTAACTAACTAAAAACAGACATAGATCACTGTTTAAAATAACAAAACATTAGAACTGGTGGTACTGCTCAATGGTTGAGCTCTTGTCTAACATGCAGGTGCCTCTTGGTTCAGACCCCAGCACTGCAAAACAAAGCAAAGGAAAAACAGCAACACAATTCCAGACCAGAAAATAACAAAAAATGTAAACAACTGACATGTTGAAAAATAGGAATATCGTATGGAAATTAAAATTATAAAGATTATTTGATGCCATATATTAACTGGAAAAAAATTCCATGTTGTAAATCAGTAAAAAAAAAATTACAAAAACATAAATATATATTTTTATTTTTTTTAATTTTGTTTTAGTTGTGGGTGGACACAATACCTTTATTTTTATGTAGTGCTGAAGATTGAACCCAGGGCCTCACGCATGCTAGTTGAGCATTCCACCACTGAGCCACAACCCCAGCCCATAAATTTGCATTTTATTTTATTTTTTTATTTTTTATTTTTTTGCAGTGCTGGAGATTGAACCCAGGGCCTTGTGCTTGTGAGGCAGGCACTCTACCCGCTGAGCTGTATCCCCAGCCCAATATGCATTATTAATAGTGGATATTTTTGGCATGACAGGACTGTGGTCATTTTTCTGTTTTTTATTGTATGTCCTGTATATAATAAACTTTGAAGATTAATTTTTAAAAGTTTGGGATTGTGGGTATAGCTCAGTTGGTAGAGTGCTTGCCTCACAAGCACAAGGCCCTGGGTTCAATCCCCAGCACCGCAAAAAAAAAAAAATTTAAAAGTTTGGTGTTTTAGATAAATGATTTATACTAGGTGCTTATGTCCTGGCTAAGTCTTTCTTAGTGCTTAAGATGGGCTGCAGAGGAAGGAGGGGAGGGCATGGGGGAGGTACTGGGAAATGAAGTCTATGAAATTATGGTGTGTCTCTTAATATACCACAGTGAATAATAATAATTCACTAATTAAAATAACAATAATAGAAGGGAGATCAGTAGAGTAAAATAGTCAGATGGGAGCCAGAGGAGGGGAGGCGAAGGGAAGGTACCTGGGAATGAGATTGTGCATGTATGAGTATGGTATAGTGAATCACACTGTTGTGTGTAATTATAATGTGCCAATACAAAAATTAAAAAAAAAATTTGGCTTAGTAAACAAGGACTAAGAATACTATTGAAAAAAGGAGCTGGGGGTGGTCCAGAAATTTAGACACAGGACTTTGGGAGAAAGGTGTAGATTCTTATTGAGGAAATAATAGTAACTGAGCCAGCATTTCTTCATAAGTGATTTTCAATATGAACATAACCTAATTTGAGCTTGTGTGTTTCTATAGCAGTATTGTGCTTGCCCTTTTTTAGTGCTTATTCAGCTAGGGCTGTAACTCAGGGGTAGAGTGCTTGCTTAGCATGCATGAGAACACTGGGTTCCATCCTCATCACCACATAAATATAAACAAAGGTATAAAAAGTACAATAACATTATTTTAAAAACATTACATTGTTAAATACTATCTAGCCCTGTTTTCCCTTCTCTCTAAACTCTCTCTAGCTGTAACTGCTGCTAATACTTTGTTGTGTCTTCTTACAGACCTCTTTCTTAACATGTATAACCCTGTGTCTACTGCTTTTTGGGTGTAGCAAATTGCCCAGTACTTGGGAATTTTTCAGTAAATATTAATTGAATGAATGAAATATTCTGTGCAATATTAGTGGGACAGGGAGTGTAGCCCAGCAGCACTTCCTTAGCATGTGTAAGGGGGTTCAATCCCCATGCACCCCCCCCCCCCAAAAAAAAAAAAGGAATAAAAAAGGCTAACTTCCAACTGTGCTTGGTAGTGCACGCCTGTAATCCCAGCAGTTTGGGAGGCTGAGGCAAGAGAATCACAGGTTCAAAGCCAGCCTCAGCAAAACTGAGGTGCTAAGCAACTCATGAGACCCTGTCTCTAACTAGAATACAAAATAGGACTGGGGATGTGGCTCAGTGGTCAAGTGCTCCTTAATTCAATCCTTGGTATTTTGAAAAAAAGAAAAAAGAAAAAGAAAGCTAACTTCCTTTAATTCTCACTCCAACATTTTAGTGTGAGCAGTGATGGAATCAACATGCCTCGGCTCATTTTTAGTCAACTAAAATGGCTTGACAGAATTGTGGATGGCAAGGTAGGCTTTAGGATTTTATCTGTTACTTGAATTTAAAGGATGTTTTCTACATTTGCCAAACTTAGAATTTGTAGGGTTTTGTTTTTTCTTGTTTCTATGCAGAAAATTCACACCTCTTGCTCAATCCATTTCCAGCTATCGTAATTTGAGAACTATGATTATTTTGCCCTTTAAATTTCTTCAGAAAAGAAGCTCATCCAATTATAAAAATTAGATATTATTTAATATATAAATTACATATTTAGAAATAAATTAGTTTTTCAAAGTGGAGAGATTGCAGTTTATTTCTCAAGTGGCATCCCAAAGCACCTAACTTCACTGTATTGTTTTAATTTGATTTGTTTTAATATGTGTTGAGGAACATTGTAAAAGTTTTTGCAGTTACATGATTTGTTGTTGAAATACCTTGATAAAATAAAATCTATTTTGAGCCAAGTGTTTCAGGTTCAGTTTTCTTCAGGAGTTTATAAATTCATTCTTCTAATTTTGGCAGACATTCTAATGCTAAATTTCTATTTGGGAGAATATGAATTTTGGGGTTTCATCTGGGCTGGAATTTGGGGTCTGCCACTTAACTATCCTCGGATAATTAATTTATACATTTTAAAAAATGAGAATTATAAAACTCCAGAGTTGTGAAGATTAAATGGAATAATGTTTGTAAGACTTAATAGTAATATGCTATTCACCCTATTTTTTTTGTTTTGTCTTATATGAAATTATGTGGGCCATTTGCCTCTAAATTTAGGTTTTGAGCTTGCATGTGTAGTTGAGTTATTGTACAAAAGATAACTTGAACTCTGTATTTCATGAGTATGTAGTGTTTCTTTACAATTCTAATAGTGTTCTTCACTACAGGACCTCACCACCAAGATCATGCAGCTGATCAGTATTGCTCCAGTGTACCTGCAACATGACTTTGTTACCAGCCTACCTGAGATCCTAGGGGATGCCCAGCATGCTGACGTAGGGAAAGAACTCAGGTGGATGAACGCTCTGCTACTGTCTCAGAGAGGCACCAGTGTGGGAGCTTTATCACTGCAGTGGGCAGATTGGTAGTAGTGTAGTATCCAGTGAGCATGATATATCTGTCTTGCAAGAATAGGGTATGGGATTTGACTTGTATTTTTAATGACGGGTATGTATTTGAATAGGCCATCTGCTTTTTTTCCCCCAATATTTTTAGTTGTAGATGGACACAGTACCTTTATTTTATTTATTTTTATGTGGTTGAGGATTGAACCTAGTGCTTCACTTGTGCTAGGCAAGCCTCTACCACTGAGCTACAACCCAAGCCCCACGCCCCACCTACTTTTTAAAAAATGATATACCTGTGAATGAAGATGATGTCTGGCTTAGGTTTAGGTATACAAATTTGGTTTGTAAACTCGAACATGATCCCTTTGTTTCGTTAGCATTTCTTCCAAGGAATCCTCTGACTGCATATCACAATCATTTATGGAGCTTTTTAAATATCCACATTCTTTGAGTTCCCAGACAATTCGTTGTAATGTACATCCTGCATTAGTTCCACTCTTGATACCTATTGCTTACTGCCATTCATTTGAAAAAATGGTACTATAATAGGTGGAGCAGTAGTAAAGAAGAGAACTACCTCCCTAGAATATAGCTCCTATGTTAATGCAACTTTTTACTTATAC
>JAJEJO010005383.1:78818-119042 GCA_020662805.1 Glaucomys volans | reverse complement strand
TTTTTTTTTTTTTTTTTTTTTTTTGAACCAGGGATTGAACTCAGGGACACTCAGCCACTGAGCCACATCCCCAGCCCTATTTTGTCTTTTATTTAGAGACAGGGTCTCACTGAGTTGCTAAGGGCCTCGCAAAGTTGCTGAGGCTGGCTTTGAACTCGCGATCCTCCTGACTCAGCCTCCAAGTCGCTTGGGTTACAGGTGTGCGCCACCACGCCCGGCTGCCAGCATGTTTTTGTACAGCCCTTTCTTTTAGAATCCATCCCTGTGCTTTTCACTATTGTGTGCTCCTGTAGCACCTGCACGCTTATCTGTCATACTTAATCATGCTTTATTATAATTGTTTTGGGTTTTCTTTTTCCTTTTTTCAGGAAAGATGTGTACCAAACTCAGTAGTGACCTCTGGGTAGTGGGGATGGTGATGGAGGGCTTTTTGTTTCTATTTTATTTACTTGAATTTTTATAATGAGCAATGAACATGTATTATTGTTTTTGTAATCAAAACAGCTTCTAAGGAAATGTACCAAAATCAGTAATTTAACTGGAATTAAGTACATCTGTCCCTCTGAATCCACATCCTCTGATTCAATCAACTATAGATCAAAAATACTTTTTAAAATGGTGCATGTATTAACATGTGTAGACTTTTTCCCTAAACATTATGGTAGAAGAACTGGTTATATAGCATTTACCTGGCATTAAATGTTATAAATAATTCAGAGATGATTTACTGTATACAGGGAACTTGTATAGGTTATATACAAATGCAGTGTCATTTTATATAAGGGACTTAAGCATGTGTGCAGTTTGGTATCCGTGGGCAGTGCGGTCCTGAAATCCAGGGCCAGATACCAAGTGACAACTGTTTCCTCTCTTCCCATACTCTGATGAGTGTTTTTCTCAAGTGTTTATCTGCCTAGCTCTATTCAAACCTTTACACAACTTATCTTTTTCCAACATTCACAGTGACCTATTAATGGAGAATACCCCCCTCACTGTCCCAATCCTGGATGTCCTTTCCAGCCTCCGACTTGATCCACAGTTCCTATCTAAGGTAGGAAAGACTGTGCTGTCCAGAAACAGGGCCAGCTTTCTGATGTCTTGGAACCATTCTCACTCAGTCATTACGTTGGAAGAAATCATGTGTAATGAAAATTGCGCTTTGAAACTGTACTGAATGACATTTGATTTCTTCTTTTCAGTGAGTTTCAGATGCTCTGTTATGATAGATTCATCGATGTTTTTAAGCAATAAGTTTCAGTGGAAACTTTCTCTGTTGCCTGATATTTACTCTTGCCAGTAGGAATAACACCCTTATTTTTTGGTACCAGGAATTGAACCCAGAAGCACTTAACCACTGAGTCACATCCCCAGCCCATTCTATTCTTATTTTGAGACAGGGTCTAAGTTGCTCAAGGCCTCATGAAGTTGCTGAGACTGGCTTTGAACTTCAAACTTCTGGCCTCAGCCTCCTGAGCTCCTGGGATTATAGGTGTACATCCCCACCTGGTGAAATAGCACTTTTTTATGTATTCTTAGAGCCAATTGTGAATTCAGGCTCCATATGTAAGACAATACACTTGCCACCTGTCTATGAGGAAGTTTTGGCATTAACAGTTAAAAACTTACAATTTGGGGGAAAATAAAAGGAGGGGTTTTTAATCCTCAAGTTATAGATGGGAAAACTGAGAGAGGTGATGTTTCTGATTTTGCCTACGAAGTTAGTTTGGGGTTGAGGTAGTGATATGGAAATATTTAAGGTTTTTGTGCTTTTCTTATTTTAGGTCCGCAAGTTGGTGATGAGTAAGCTGTCCTCAGTCATGTTGGATGACTTACCTGTGATAATCAAGTTCATTCTTCACTCCATAACAGCCACCAATGCTCTTGAGGTGTAGTACTGTTTCCCACCAAACTAGATAAAGAAACATCAGTATAAATTGATTTAAATTAATAGGTCCAAATTGCTCTTCTCTGGCTTCAGACTGATAAATGCTAGTTAATCCACATAGCAAAAAGAAAGGTGCTATGAGTCAGATTGATTATTTTGTATAAGCTGCTATAGATTCTTTTTGCTGGGAAGCAAAAGGAATTTCTGTGTACTTAAAGAATTCTGGAATTTGGGTGTGACATTGACATACTATACCTGCAATAACCATTCTCATCAACTCTTTTTCATAATGCCTTGTCCAACATTAAAATTTTTTCCTTTGTCTTTGAGGGGTTGTTATGGTTCTGTTGAGAGAATGGGCTGTCCCTGTCCACTAATAAGCAGAAAACATGGCTAATATTTACTTTCTGCAGGTAATTTCTGAGCTTCGGGAGAAGTTGGATCTGCAGCATTTTATTTTGCCATCATGGTTTCATGCTTCCCAAATCAAGTTGAAAAGTAAAGGACGAGCAAGGTAATAGAGCTCTTGACAGTTGCCATCTTTTTTCTTGCATAGAGAAGAAAAGTTTTCTGATGTTTTTTCCTGAAGTCAGGACTGTTGGAACTTAATACTTAGAAATAATGGTAATAATATTACATTCACATACAGTACCATATAGTTTTTCACATTGTGTGTGTGCATGCGTGTGCATGTGCATGCGTGGATGCCATTCAGATCACTTCCAGATGGACTGCAAGTTTTTTAGCCATTTTACATATGAGATTGTGACTTGCTCGGCTAGTAAACAGGAACTGAGATGTTTTAAGTTCTTCTGTGGCCAATGGAAGAAATAATTTTCCCCCTCTTCTACAGCAGTTCTTCAGGATATCAAGAAGACAATAGTCCAAACTGTGTTATGCTTCTCTTTGATATCTTAAAGTCAACTGTTAAATATGAGAAAATCATTTCAGAAGCCTGGATTAAGGTGAGTGAGATATTTGGAACTTTTTTTTTTTTTTTTTTTTTGGTGGTGCTGGGGATTGAACCCAGGGTCCTGTGCTTGCGAGGCAGGCACTCTACAACTGAGCTATAACCCCAGCCTGATCTTTGGAACTTTGAGCATCATGGAGGAAAGGGGTGTTTATCAGTGACAGATATGTAAATATGACAGGTAGAAATAAAAACTCATTCAGGTAAAAATGATAGATGATTGGCAGATTGTCAAATCAGAGAACAGGGCATGCTGAATAATGCATGAAGAAATGTTCCACTGATGTGTCAATAATGGTTTTTTGGACCTTTTTTTTTCCAGGCAATTGAAAACATTGCCCCAGAGTCTGAGCACCAGGTAATATTCTTGTACCACAGATTTTAAGTATTGCAACCTAAGTAGTGATATCAGCTAGCTTGCTATCCTGTTTTCTCTGTCTCTTTCCCTCCAGTCATTCCTTCTGTGCCTTTTCCAGCTCCTCCAATAAACAATAGCTACTGGGCAGCTTGCCAGATGGTCTGCTGCCCAGTGGACAGCAAGCATAAACATAAGCATGGACATTCCAAGCATAAAAAATTCTAGTCAAAGAAAGTGACATCTCTACCTGGGTCATGATCCTATCCCTGCTTTGTCTGATAACCCTTTCCCCTATCTGGTGAAATTGTCAAATGCCATTAGGCATTTTGTGTTTTACTTTACTTTACCCATGAGTACTGAGGAGTAGATCAAAGTCTCTCCACTGTCAAGATACTGGTACTGGTCTGTTTCTTTTATTTCTAGAAATATCTTCGTTCAAGAAGCCAGATGATTGAGTATCTTATGTACTGATTTGTTCCCTCTAAAATTTTTTAGTTGGACTCTTCTCTTCTATGGAATTTTTGTTAGTCAGGCTATCAGTTGTTGGATGACTATCTTAAAAATTTTTATGATATGGAATAAAACACTGAAAATACGAGTGGCGGAGCACTTGCCTAGCATGTGTGAGGCACTGGGTTTGATTCTTAGCACCACATATAAATAAATAAATGAAAATAAAAGTCCATTTGACAACGAAAAATATATTTTAAAGAAAACACTAAAAATAAAATTTTTTCATGGGGAAAAATAATCATCATTCTCAACACAACTGTTTTCATTTTTACACAAAAATAAACTGGCCACCTTGGCTGCCTGCATGCCAGTTTTTAGGTATTTATAACCATTGTTCTGATTTTCTTTTCTCATTATGTTTTTTTCTCCTGTCATAGACAGCTTCCATGCTACTTTATTGTCTGTGCGTGATTTGCTGGGATGGAACACAGGGCGTTGTGCAGCTGGGCAGGCTCTCTACCACTGAGCTATATACCTATTTCATTTTTAATGGCCATATTTTGTTCTGTTCTTATTCTCAATTTTGGTATCTCAATTAGTGGAGCTTTCAGTGAAGAGATGTCCATGTAATTTGTTATTTCTTTTTTTCTCCTGTTTGACTTAACTTTTTAACTTTTTATTTTTATTTTTTTTTAATGTTGGCAGTACAGGCCAGTTATAGGGAAAATTTGCAAGGAGCTGAGCACAGTGGTGCATGCCTGTAATCCCAGTGGCTTGGGAAGCTGAGGCAGGGGGGATTGCAAGTTCGAGGCACCTCAGCAACTTTGTGAGGCCCTGTTTCAAAATAAAAAAGGGCTGGGATGTGGCTCAGTGATTAAGCACCCTTGAGTTCAATCCTAATGCCAAAAACAAACAAAAAACTCAAAAGGAATCTACACATGTAAAAAATAGTTTTCCCTCACTTCATTGCTTAGGAGTAATCATCGTAAATGTTTATTCCTATAAACTGTATGTTTGTGCAAGAACAGGTATACTCTTATGCCTGGATATATTTGTATACTGTTTTTACAAAAGTAGAATCCTATTATGATTTTTTCTTAATGATTTACCCTATGCCAAGAATGTGTTTTTCTGTCAAAAAATGTAGTCTGACACATTTTCTTGACTGTTTAACATTCCAGTTATGACTGTCTAACTCTGTTGTAATTGGATCTTTCCCATATTGATGAGCACTTACAGTCTTTAGTTTTTAACAAAGCAGTTTTCTTAATGATGAAAATATATTTTGGAGTTAGCAAGTGGTTTAATCTTTTTCTTTTAATAAGTGTGAAGATGTTCAAAATTACTTCTGTGATAATATCACTTTCACTTATGTTCTGATGTTTTCTTAAGACATACCAGTGGTTAATAGTCATGGTACTTTCTTTTTTTTTTTTGGTACCAAGGATTGAACTCAGGGGGCACTCAAGCCCTGAGCCACATCCCCAGCCCTCCTTTGTATTTTATTTAGAGACAGAGTCTCACTGAGTTGCTTAGTGTCTTGCTGTTGCTGAGGCTGGCTTTGAACTTAAGATCCTCCTGTCTCAGCCTCCCAAGCCAGTGGGATTATAGGTGTGCATCACTGCACCCAGCTTATTTCTTCGAAAAATATTTCTGGATTTTTTGAAAATTTAGGCACTCCCACGGAGTATGTTGAAAAAGTCAAATCATTCATTCTGAGTTTTAGTGGAAAAAGTTGTTTTATTGTAGTAAATGTACCGATTTACTAACTATTTTCCTTTGTTGCATACTTATCAATAGAGTTTCGACCTGGCGATGATTTTCATCATTTATAGCACCAATACTCAGGCAAAGAAGAACATTGAGAGGGTGCTAAAAAATAAGATTCGATCAGGCTGCATTGAAGAACAGTTGCTCCAGAGTACTTTCTATATTCATTATTTGGTAAGTGTCATTGAGTTAGGCAATATTAGTCTGAAAGATATAGAGAGGTAACCTTTTCTACTCAGTGTGGAATTCCTAATATTGTTGCTGAGTGTTTTTTTTTTTTTTTTTTTTCCCTCAGGAGCCCCAACATATTTCATAACATAGGAGGGGCTTGAGGGCATAGCTTAGAAGTCACAAGTCCCTGGGTTCAATCCCCAGTACTGGGGGGAGAAAAACAATAAAATAGGATTATTACTTAGCTTGATTAACACATTTGGTCTTAGTAAACAAATGTAAGATTGATTTATTTTAAAAAAATGATTTTCATGAAATTAGTTTGTATAGAATTTATTTGATTTTAAACTCCAAATTCTTTTATAGGAACTGTTTTAATTCAGATGTTCTGGATTCTGCAATATAAGTTCATTTTTAATCTAAGATGAAAGATTTCTTACAGCTGCCTGTAAAATTTTGTATCATTTCAACCCATTGAATCTTAATTTAGCATTTGTCATTTGTCATTTTACTTGTCTAGCTCTCTGCGACTTGCAGCTTTGGCAAACTGGCCTTACAAATTTTGTCCTAAGACATTTATAAAAACCTTGAAGAAAACAGGACCAGAGGAATGCTAGTAAATATGAATCTGGGAGCTGGAGTTATGGCTTAGTGATAGAGTGCTTGTCTCACATGTGTGAGGCACTGGATTCAATGCTCAGCACCACATACAAATAAATGAATAAAATAAAAAGGTCAATTAACAACTAAAAAAAAATTACATGAGTCTGTTGGATCATCATTTGAATATTTGACATTGAGAACCTTAGGTGATGATTCTTCTCTAAATGTAAACCGTTCAAACTGGAATTTCAGAAGCTGGGAATAGTGCTTTGTTAGCTAAACATTCAGGATATTAGTATAGTGCTTCTTAGAAGGTAGGTAGGTAGCTTGAGGTTTGGTTTAGGAAGTAATGAAAATATGTAGTTGGGGCTTAAGATTTTATATATAGAAATGGGTTTAGTGTTTGTAATATTACTGTTATGTAGTATTACAGTACTGGGGATCAAAGCTAGGACCTCACACATGTAAGGCAAACACTCTGCCACTGAGTTCCAAGTTATCCCTAGTGTGTGCTATCATGCCCGACTAAAAAGAGGTATTTTCTTAAGAGATACTAGTGGTTAATAGCTACTCTTAGTTATAACTAAGTTTTTCCCACAGTTTGTTTTCAGTTTCTTCTTCCCCTTTCCAGGTTCTGAAGGATATTTGTCCATCCATTCTATTGCTGGCTCAGAGTTTGTTTCACTCTCAAGATCAGAATATAATTTTGTTTGGCAGTCTCCTGTACAAGTACTCATTTAGATTTTTTGATGCTTATTGTCAGCAGGTATGTTGAAATATTTATTTTGGTTTGGTGGGAATAGGGAATGAAAGAATTCTGAGTGAATTGCATGTGATTTAATGTTTATTTCTTCCATTGGAAGTGTCAAGAATTAGAATTTGGGAAAGCTCAGTTCTAGTCCCAACCTTAAAATAAGATGTTTGATGTGGAATATCTTGTGAGCTTCAAAATGCTCTGGGTCGAAAATTAAGGTCCAAATCCAGTCTACTTAGATAAACATGGCTTAATGGGTTAGGTTGTCAGGTGGTTTTCCCAGTACAGGGATGACAAACTTAGCTGTAAATAATAAACTTCCATTTGATCCTGGAGTTGTTCCTGAAAAATAAGTATAGTGAAAAATAAATGAATGAGAAATACTTAAAGCCTAACACTGTCCCCGTGAACGTGAGACACAAAATTTAGTAGTGCATTTCCAGAGGGAGGGCTGAAAATAATCACTTGTAGAAAGTGATTATGAAAGCAATGAAAGAATAGTGTTTGGGCTGGGGATATAGCTCAGTTGGTGTCTTAATCTCAAGCACAAGACCCTGGGTTCAATCCCTAGCTCCTCCAAAAAAAAAAAGAATAGTGTTTTACTCTGTTTTTACATATACTTACACCTAGTGTTAACGGTGTTTAAACACATTTTAATGCAATTTTTGCACATGAAGGCTTATAAAAAAAAATTTTAAATTCAAAGTAAAGTAATTGATCCAGCTAACATGAGGTAGATGTTGCAATTGTAAAAACTGTATGACTCTGTTTTAGAGCAGCAGTATAAAGGAAAGAGAGAATGGCTCCTATGAAGATCTCTTTGCACCCTCTTAATGTCTTCAGCTGCTGTCATGACCTCTTTTATTTCTTTTTTCTTTTTTTGCAGGGGGGGACTGGGGATTTAACCCAGGAGCAACTTAGCACTGAGCTATATCTCCAGCCTTTTTTATTTTTTACTTTGAGACAGGGTCTCACTAAGTTGCTGAGGCTGGCCTTGAATTTGTAATCCTCCTCTCTGAGCCTCCTGAGCTCCTGGGATTACAGGCGTGTACCACCACACCCAGTGACCCATATTTTCTTGGAAACATGCAAGTCTAACCTGTACTGTATAAGAAAAACTTGTAGTTCCTTCAGTGTCCATCTTTCCAGAAAATTTCAACAGATGATCTCCAGCCTTAAAGAGTAAAATTCAACTCATGTTGGAAAGAGAAAGGAAGATACACCAAGGCGCAAAATCAGGAGGGCTGAGATAGTGTTCACTGATAAATTTTGGGAAGTAGGTCAAGACAGGATGGTAGTGACATTTCTTGGGTATAATCCTAGGCTTCTGAAGCCAACAAACAATGAAAATTAGATAACAGATGATAAAATTAGGTGAGTTGTGATTTTAGCAAGGTAGAAACTGGAAAGCCCTCAGGCATGAACCCCTTTGAAGTGACTACCATACCTTTTTTTTCCACACTGTCGTACTGACTCCCTATCTCCATCGTACAGGAAGCAGTTGGTGCCCTAGTGACCCATGTCTGCAGTGGGAATGAAATAGAAGTTGATACTGCATTGGATGTCCTCCTTGACTTAATAGGATTAAACCCATCTGCTATGCGGCTGAATGCTGTCTTCGTGAAGGTATCTGTTGGGTCTTTTGTTGAATATATTGAATAATTTTTCTTTGTTGGGTATATCTGAATAATCTGATGTCTGTTAGTAAACATTTATTTTGTGTTCTTTAAATGCTGAGCACTATAATGGGTGGGAGGAGTGGGTAGCAAGTATGATGATGGACAAATAATGTGAAATAATGACTCAACACTTATGTATTCATTCATCAAAACTTTTATACTTACCTATGTGCCATACTCTGTTCTGAGAGCTGTGGTATAATATAATGGTCTGTGTTTGCCAGGCGCAATGGCGTGCGCCTGTAATCCCAGCACTTGGGAGGCTGAGACAGGAGGATCGCGAGTTCAAAGCCAGCCTCAGCAACTTAGTGAGGCCCTAAGCAACTCAGTGAGACC
Organism: Glaucomys volans; assembly: GCA_020662805.1. Classification (NCBI taxonomy): domain Eukaryota; kingdom Metazoa; phylum Chordata; class Mammalia; order Rodentia; family Sciuridae; genus Glaucomys; species Glaucomys volans. Next base: position 110,063 of record JAJEJO010005383.1, on the reverse strand, counting down.
CTGTTTCTAAATAAAATACAAAATAGGGCTGGGGATGTGGCTCAGTGGTGGAGTGCCCCTGGGTTCAATCCCCAGTACCAAAAAAAAAAAGGTATGTGTTTGCCTTTGATGATAGAGATTAAGACACATACTGAAATATGTGTTACTGAAATAGAACACGACAGATTATATAATGAGGAGACATTACTGTAGTTATAACAGAGCAGGAATGTTTAAACTTCTTCTGAGAAGCTGAAGTCTTCAAAGAGGAGCTACCATTCGAGTGATTTTTTTTTTTTTTTTTAAGGATAGGAAAGACTACAAGAGGAAGGAAGGAAGTAGTTCTGGAAGAGAACAGTGTGAGCAGAAGCACAGTGGTGCCTAAGTGCATGTGTGCCTAAGGGATGATAAGTGGAAAAGCATGGATGGAGAATAGGGTGTATTGTGGGAAGTGTTGGGAGATGACACTGGTAGGACATAGGACAGGGCCAGGTATAGAGGGTATCAAAACCATGCTAAAACTGGTTGTTGTGGGTGCATGCCTCTAATCCCAGTTGCTTGGGAGGCTGAGACAGGAGGATCGTAAATTCAAGGGCAGCCTGGGCAATATAGTGAGATCCTGTCTCAAAATAAAGGACTGGGGATGTATCTCAGTGGTAGAACATACCTGGGTTCGATCCCCATTACCATAAGAAACAAACAAACCATACTAAGGCGTTTCAGTTTGATTTTATAGACACTAGGGAATCAGTGCACACTTTTTTTTTTTTTTAATTTTTAAGTACTGGGGATGAAACTCAGGGTCTCACACATAGTAGGTAAGCACTTTCCACTGAGCTACTTCCTCAGGACTTTTTATTTTATTTTGAGGCAGTCTCAATTGACCTGGCTGGCCTTGAACTTGAGATCCTCCTCCTCAGTCTCCTAAGTAGCTTTGATTATAGCTATCCATTACCACTCCTGGCTTACTAGTACAGATTTTTATAGGAAGTTGACCTAATAACATTGTGATTGGATAGGAAACCACTGAAATGGTCCAAAGGAGTAAGGGTAAGAGCCAAGATTAGGGTCGGAGTAAAAGAGAGGGAATGATTGCTTCTGAGACAAGTTAGTATTAGAAGCCATATGATTATCAAGAATATATATCAAATGAGGAACAGGGAACTAGGTCCAAGTTTTTCATCTTACAAAACTATCTGAATGACTGTCCATTTCCTGGGCTGCAGAGAGCTGGGAGGATGATGAGTTCGGTTTGGGATCTCGATATATGCCTGATTAATAGAGAATTGGAAGTTCTGGTTTGGAGTCCAGGGGGCATGTGTAGAGGAAGGTTTAGTTTGAGTATCCATATATCCATTACCATATAGGTGTGAGCTCAAGTGAAACAGCTTTTGAGGCACAAGTCTGGGAGAGTGCAGAAATTTTGAAGAACATTAAAGTTAAAGTGGTAGACTGGAGAAAATGTCCATGCAAGGAGAACGAGAAAACAGGCAGATAATATAAACTAGAAGGATGTCAGGTAGCAAAAGCTCAGGGAAAAGAGCTTCAAGAGTCACAGATTTTCTACAGTGTTGGATGGTATAAAGAATGAAATGAACAAGAAGCCATTGTCCTGGGCAGTTAGGATAACTCTGGTGACCTCTGAGAGAAGAGTGTTAACTGAATAAGGAGGATGGATGCCACAGAGCAATAACTTGTTGTGGATTCAACATTTGAGAAACCTTAAAGGGGAGAGTGAGAAGGTAACTTGAGAGAGAAGCATGGGAGATCTATTTAGGTGAGGAAGTTTGAGATTACTTGTGAACCAAAAGGAGGACTCAAAGGAAAGGAAGAAATGGAAAATATTTTTTAATTAATTATTTGAAAGACTATAAAGTTCTTACTACTTCATCCTCAGGCCACTTTTGAAAGGTAATATATCTTTTATTATCCCTTTATTAAGAGGAGAGAAAGCTGAGGTGTTGCCTGAGGTCAAAAAATACATAGTTTCCTGGTGACTGCCTCCAGATCTGTGGAGACAAATGATTCATGGAGTAGAAGCTGAAAAGGGATGGTATCACAAGGAATAGGATCAGTGACAACTTTTGGTGGAATACTGTTTTCACTGAGAAAAAAAGGAAGAGTGGAAATAAAGAATACAGAGAAGTCAGAGGTGTGCTTGGAAGACAAAGCAGAGCCGATAAAAGCCCCGTATTGTGGTTCAGAGTGCAGAGGCCAAGGTAATAAGGGCAAATTAGCCAGACTCAGAGTTCAGAGGTCAAGCAGGGATTTTGTCTTTCCTGGTGATGCTTCCTAGTCTCTGATAATAAGATGGGCTTACAAAGCTGCACTAGCCCTCAACTTTATTTTCACATAAAGGTTTATGTTCAGAACCTTTAGATTCTGAGCTTAATGTTCACGAACCAAGCTTTTGGTGAATAACTATTGTGCTGTATGTGTATGTGTCTTATAAGGATTTTAGGTTTTCAATTTAAAGTGAAAAATGTTAGGTGCTAATCTCATTGTTGCCCTTTTCCGGTATCACAGGGTATTCTCGATTATCTGGACAATATGTCCCCTCAGCAAATACGAAAACTCTTCTATATTCTCAGCATGCTGGCATTTAGCAAACATCATGAAGCCAGCAGCCACATCCAGGTAAGAGGTTTGTATGTTAAGAAAGAACCTATGCTTCTTTACTACAATTTGCTAGACAAATCACTCTAACCTGTGCAGTAGTGATGTTAAAGAGAGTATGTAGCCATAGTCCCAGCTTTTCTTCATTCTTTTCTTACTCCAAGCATTAAGTTCCTACTGTTAGCCAGGCACTGAGATGCTTTGTGGGTTGGATCTTGTCTTGAAGGAACTTGTTCTGTTGGAGTAAAGATGGGTTGGTGAAACTGAATAAGGAAAGCTGTTTAGGTTCTGTACTGAGTGTTGTAGAAATTCAGAATTCCCTTGTTTTCTGAAAAACATCTCTATATAATATGAATTTCACCTGCTTTCTTTTGTAAGCATCAGTTACTGAAAAAGCCAACAAAGCATGTTAAATAAGAGCAGTTAGGTTGGAGTCATAACTCATAGTGATTTTGTATCTTTAGTGCCACCTTGTGGCAGTAATCCATATTGGACTGTGACTTGGAACAATCAGCACCTTTTTTTAATTGAAAAATGTTTTGGCTTATGGTATATACATGCAATCTGAAATTCAAAATGTGTAGAAGGGTTTATGGTGAAAAATAACTCCCTCTCTCCCAGTCCTCTAGGTGTCTTATCTTCCTGAAGGCAGTCAGTATCCCTATTTATAGTTTTCTGGGATGTTCTGAGCATTTACAAATTTGTATTTACCTATGTTCTGCTCTTCTCACCTCTTTTTCTATGTCTTGTTTTTTGCCTTTAGCAGAATATTTTGGAGAATGCTTCATTTTCAGTGATGTATAGCTACTTTGCTATTTTTGAACTGGTAAAATATACTTAACATAAAATTTACCATTTTCATAGTCTTTAGGTGTATATTTCAGTGTCATGAGATCATCACGGTAGGCCAAATAAGACCAACTCAGAAAGACAAGTATTGAATGTTTTTCTCTCTTGTGGAATCTGGGGGGAAATTAAAAAACAAAAAACAAAAAAGAAAAAAAAACATGAAAGTAGAAGGGAGGCTAATTAGAGAAGTAGGAGGGAAGATAAGGAGGAGGGGAAGGGGGCTAATGGGTGGAAATAATCAAAAAATATGTTTTATTCACTTATGAATAGGCTACAGTGTAACCCATTAATATGCCCTAAAACTAGAACTTTCTCATCATCCCAAACAAAAATCTTTACCCTTTAGTTCATAATTTTATGTGTTCCTGCTCTTATCACCTAAATAATCTCTAATCTGCTGTCTATGAATTCACTTATTCCAGATACCTCATATAAGTGGAATCATACAATATTTGTCCTTACGTGTTGCCTTATTCACTTGGTATAATGTTTTCGAGGTTTGTCTATGTTGTAGGATGTATCAGAACTCACTATTATGGCTGTATAATCAATTTTATGTATATACACAGTTTGTTTATTCATTTCTTAATGAACATTTGGGATGTTTCTGTCTTCTATTTGAATATACTATTTATGAACATTGTTATACAACTATTTGTTTTAGTCTCTGTTTTTTGTTATTTTGGCTATAGTCTAGGAATAGACTTGCTGGGTCATTTGGTGATTTATGTTTACCATTTTGAGGAAGCCAGGCACAGGGGCATATCCTTATAGAACAACCACCATGATGATAACAGTTTGTTATTATTGAATGTCTATGATGTGCCAGGCAATGTTCTAGAAAATTTTTATAATTTGTCTCTAATCCTTGAAACAATCTTTTCCATCTTATAGAGGAAAAATTTGAGACTAAGAGAGATGAAACAATTTGCTGAAGATCACACAGTAAAAGACAACTCTTCCTTGTCTAGTTTGTAGAAACTAGTTGTCTAGTTTCTTTTGGCCCACTATCCATAGATTCTTTTGCTGTGCCATTCCAGCAACTTCATTTTTCTCCATGTTTGTCTCATTGCAGGATGACATGCATCTGGTAGTACGAAAGCAACTCTCCAGCACCATATTTAAGTACAAACTTATTGGGATTATTGGTGCTGTCACCATGGCTGGTATCATGGCGACAGACAGGTATGCATGGAGATTCTGACTTCTGTGTCTCAAGACCTATCAATTAAGCTGCTGCCTTACAAAATAAAGTGTTACTTTGTTTTTTAACAGTAGACATTAAGAGTGTGAGTGAAGCCAGGTGCAGAGAGTGGTGCACGCCTGTAATTCCAGCTATTTAGAGGCTGAGGAAAGACAATTAGAAATTCAAGTCTAGCCTGGGCAACTTAGTGAGACCCTATCTCAAAAAATTAAAAGAAGCCGGGCGCGGTGGCGCACGCCTGTAATCCAAGCGACTTGGGAGGCTGAGTCAGGAGGATCGCGAGTTCAAAGCCAGCCTCAGCAACTTAGCGAGGCCCTAAGCAACTCAGTGAGACCCTGTCTCTAAATAAAATACAAAATAGGGCTGGGGATGTGGCTCAGTGGTTTAGTGCTCCTGAGTTCAGTCTCCGGTAAGTCACACTGCTTGCCTGGAGTCAAATCCTGGTTTCTTTGTTATTAGCTGAATGACCTTGGGCAGGTTACCTCACATCTGTGAAATGAGGACAATAATAGTATTAACTTCATAGTTACTAAATGTGTTAAATGTTACAACAATGTGCAGCACACTTAAGAAGTGTTTGCCCTAATCAGGCATGGTGTCTGACATTGTAGTTCCAGCTACTCAGGAGGCTAAGGCAGGAGGATAATTTCAGGGGTTCAAGGCCAGCCTGAGTCAACATAGGTAGATCCAATCTGAAAAGAAGAAAAAAAAAAAAGTACTTGTCCTTCTTTGCATTATTTTTACTAATTTAGTGTGCCCTTAAAAATATATATGAGCTGGGTTTCAGCACTTGGGGAACAGAAGCAGGAGGATCACTTAAGCCCAGAAGTTTAAGACCAGCCTGGGCAACATAGAGTGTCCTCCCCACCCCCTGCCAAAACAAAACAAAACCGTAAAAATATATGAGATAACCTTCCTTTGCTCTAATCCACATTTTTATGGACAAAATAAATACTCCTCCATGCCTTCATGAACTTCTATCTTTTTTTTTTTTTCAGTGCTGGGGATTGAACTCAGGGCCTTGTGCTTACAAATCAAGCACTCTACCAACTAAGCTATATCCCCAACCTGAGAAAGTAGAATTCTTAAAACTTATTGCCAGCTGTTATAAAATTTTACAAAAATGAAACTAAAATTCCTTGTTTCTAGAAGTAGATCTACTTTGACCCAAAGGAGAGTTGACCTGAGCAATGAGCATTGTTCACAGGTGAGTTTGTGCAGTAGTCAGATACGTTTATGAGTGATAAGAATTGCTTCTCATCACCATCCGTTCAGTAGAATGAGTACTTGTTTTTAATAACTTGATTTCCTGAACTCATGCCTTTTATGATGTTTACCATTATTGGAACACTTAGAATCTATTGGTGTGAACTCTTTCTATATCTGTTTAAGCTCTCCAATTAAATTGTAAAATTTTTTTCATGACTTGTTTTTTTTTAATTTGTTTTTAGATGTTGATAGGCCTTTATTTTATTCATTTTTTTTATATGTGGTGCTGAGAATCGAACCCAGTGCCTCACACATGCTAGGTAAGCGCTCTACCAGTGAGCGATAATCCCAGCCCATTAAATTGTAAATTCTTAACCAAGAATGATGAGCCATGTTTAAAGAGTAGCAGGGTAGTTCAGGGTTAGGCTGCTTACCTGGTGTGTGCAAGGCCCTGGGTTCCATCCCTAGTACAGCCAAAAATGAAAAATAACCACAGGTTGGTTGGAGTGTAGGGGATAATAAGTGTACAACCAGAAAGTTGTACTTAAAGCTAGTTCAGAGGGGGCTGGGGTTGTAGCTCAGTGGTAGAGCACTTGCCTAGCCCATGTGAGGCTAGGGTTTAATCCTCAACACCAAATAAAAATAAATAAATAAAAAAATAAATAAAATTTAAAAAATAAATTAAAAAAAATAAAACAAAGGTTTAAAAAAAGCTAATTCAGAGATAGAAAACAGGGCCTTGAATATCAGGCAAGACTTTTTTTTTTTTTTTTTTTTTTTTTTTTAACTTTTTAAGTAGAGGTAGTCCTTAAGGTATTCTTAGCATACAATTGAAATAATTATAGTTTTTGCTTTAGAAATATTAATGTGACTGAATATGTCTTATGTATTGGAGAAAACATGTGACTAGAAAGGTGTGGTGGTGCATGCCTGTAATCCCAGTGGCTTGGGAGGCTGAGTTCAAAGCCAGCCTCAACAAAAGCGAGTTGCTAAGCAACTCAGTGAGACCCTGTCTCTAAATAAAATAGAAAATAGGGCTGGGGATGTGGCTCAGTGGTCAAGTCCCCCTGAGTTCAATCCCCAGTAACCCTGCCTCCCCTAGAAAAGGAAGCATACTAGTTAGAAGGCCCAGGAAAACCTCAGGTGAGAGGCAGAGCTTTGCCATTAATTTTGGAAGGAGCTTGATATTGAATGGAGCCTAGGGAGGGGTAAAGCATTCTTTCTCTTCCGCTGCTCCAGGTGACCTCCTTGCTGCAGTTGGTTCACTCCTGTAGTGAGCAGTCTCCTCGGGCCGCTGCACTTTATTATGATGAATTTGCCAACCTAATCCAAGAAGGGAAGATGACTCCAGAAACCTTGGTAAGGCTTAAGTATCTTTTCTTAAATCCCTAAAGCATGAGAACTGCTTTACAACACATTTCCTCAAGTTCTGTCTGTTCCAGTGAGAAAACAGATTATCCCATGAGTTCTCCCATACTTCATTTAGAAAGGCTGTTCTACCCTGCCCTCTTTGAGGGCTCTCTTCTGAGGCCTTCTTCTCATAATAATAATAGTTACGAAGAGGAGGAGTAGAGTTGATGAAGGTGTTGATGGACTATTCTATGCCAAGTACTCTGCTAAGCTCTTTATAAATTACCTCTTTCCTATGTCATGATAATGAGGTGTGTATTCTTTTTTCCTTTTTAGAAATGAGGGACTGAGGCTTAGAGAAAGATAAACAATCATTTATCTAGGGCTCTAGCACTAATACATCCTGAACTACTCTTTCTTGTTTGTTTCCTGAAGGAATGGATTGGACCAACAATCTTTAATGATTTCCAAGATGCCTTTGTGGTTGACTTCTGTGTTATTCCAGAAGGGTAAGTATTGGTTTGGTTGTACTGGTGAAGAAGTTGTGTCAGTCCAACCAGTAGCTTTTGCAAACTTCAGTCTATCATTGACCTCAGCCAGGTCTGCCCACTCCCATAGCTTCTTTACTCCTAACCTAACACTTCTCCACCCCCAGCTCCAGAATTGCTAAAAGGTTGCCCACTTGTTTTTTCCCGTTTCTAACTGCTCTTCATAATTCTTTTGTTTGAAATTGGCTTGCTCTAGTGGTTTCTCCCATAGCCTTACTTAATCCTGAGCTTGGGCATCAGCTTCTGGGTTCTCTTCACAGTGACTTTCCATTTCCTGTGAAAGCTCTGTATGGACTGGAGGACTACAATACTCGTGATGGAATCGTCATCAACCTCCTGCCACTGTTGTTCTCTCAGGAATTTGCAGAAGAGGGGGGCCGAATGACTTCACAGGAACCAGGACAAAAGTCAGTACAAGTTTTCTTTTCTATGACCTCTGTGGATATTTTGAATGTTTATAGGGAATGCCATAGTTCTTTCAGTCTGGGAAAATTTGAGTCAAAAGACTATTTCAAAAGAGGTGGTATTTGGAGGGGATAGAGGGAATGGAACAGTATTCTTGTTTCTTTCTTGGACCCTGGAGTTGAGATTTGTTACCTTGACGGGAACCAATAGATATTCTGTGCTGGTATTTTCTCTTATGTTCCATACTCCCTGCTTTCCCTCTCATGAATATCCTTGGCTACCTCTGCCTTTCTCATACCTTCCCTGATCTCAGCTTTGCCTCTCGTTTATTCCACATACCCCTCACCTTCCTACAATTTAGGTGATTTTTGCTGAGTATTCATGAAGTTTCTTGCCTATTAAAAGTAGACTTTTGGGGGGGTAAGTCTATTAAAAGTAGACTTTTGGGGGGTTAAAACTCTTTAATTATAAAGTTGGGCTCCTAATAGGCATGGACTAATGTGACCATGACTGTAGAATGTGGTCTAGAAATGGATTTTTCTTTCCCAGATTGGTGTCTCCATTGTGCCTGGCTCCCAATTTCCGGTTATTGAGACTTTGTGTGGCAAGACAACATAATGGAAATCTGGAAGAGATTGATGGTCTCTTAGGTATAGGACAACGCCCTCAGATCCTTTCTTCTTTATGACCTTTTTGGTATACATAGACAAGGACCAGTCCAGTACATGGTGTACATGGGAAGGAATTTTCTAACTTCATAGAGTGGAATAGCAATGATGATGGGATTACAGAGACAAAATAGTATGAGTGGAGTCCCTTTTTTTTTTTTTTTGTTTGGCAGTGCTGGGGGTTGAACCCAGGGCTTTATGCTTGCAAGGCAAGCACCCTACCAACTGAGCTATATCCCCAGCCTCCCACATGTTAACAAATCAATTGTTGTAAGTTTCATATTGTTTTCTAGTAGTTCTAGAAAGTTTCTAGTAGTTTATAATTATTGCAGAAACTTCCTAATTATATTTGTTGATTACTGTATAATAGCAAAGGTTTTAATATTTATTTATTTATCTATTTATTTATTTATTCATTTTTGGTGCTGGGCATTGAACCCAGGGCTTTGTGCATGTTAGGCAAGCACTCTACCAACTGTCCCTAGCCCTTCAAAATATTTTTTTGAAACTCGTATGGAAGTGTTTTTTGAGACGAATCAAAGCTTGATGCTCAAATATGAAATAAAGGGGGAAGTAAGTAACTCCAGGAGCACAACCAGATTTTTTTGGTTTAAACTAAAGGGTATTGGAAATGTTTGTTCTTTTCCCTCAGATTGTCCTATATTCCTTACTGACTTGGAGCCTGGAGAGAAACTGGAGTCCATGTCTCTTAAGGAACGTTCATTCATATGTTCACTCATATTTCTTACCCTCAACTGGTTCCGAGAGGTGAGCAGAGTTGCTAGGATATTTCACCTAATGTCCATAGTTTCTCTTAAAGCAAAACTATTTTCTTGGCTCCCAAAGACTCCCTAAAGTGTCTCCACCAAGCACTGTGCCTGTGTGCCTCTCTAGCTACTACATCCCACACTCCCCTGCTCTGTGCACCTCCTCATCTCACCAAATCAAAATACTGTGCTCGTGTAGCCCGTGTCTCCTCTGCCTAGAGTGAACTCCTTACTTCTCCACTGTGAACACGATGCTCGTTTTAGCACAGGCATGTGCACGTGTTTGAACTGAGTGAGTGAAGTGCTGGTAGTGTCCTTTCCTTTAGGACATGTTTGTGCTTGACAGTGGTGGCAACATCTTTACTGCCCTCTTTCTGTCTTTCCTTTGCATTTTATTTTAGAGAATGTTTGTGCATTTGAACGAGCTTATTTGATTGCCATAGTTTTATTATGATACGGGGAGGACAGATGTTTGACCTCATTTTACACATAGAATTTCATGTACAAAGTCATTAAAATGTATTAAGTGCTGGAATGATTTATGTTATTTAATTCATACAACTATATTTGCATTTTATAGTTGAAGAAATAAAAACTCAGAAAAGTTAGACTCAGCCAAGGCCATAGCTACTGAGTAGCAGAATAAGACTTGTATCATTAAAGTGTGTGTGCTCCAGCTATTCTACCTTGTTACATGGTAGTATAAAGTAGAACTAGGATTAAAAGTTATCTTTCTTGTATTTTGGCCTAGGGATATTTTTTCCTCTATACCACCTTGTTGTTGAGAATACTTGTAGACTTTGTTAATCAGCTTTCCATCACTGTACCAAAAAACTTGAGAGCATTAACTTAGAAAGAGGAAAGGTTTATTTTGTTTCACAGTTTTGGAGATTCCAGTCCATGATCAGTTGCCCCACTGCTTTGTGCATGTGGCAGTACAGCACACCATGGTGAGGATCGGGTGGTGGAGCAACACCACCCCCGTCATAGCTAGGAAGTGAAAGAAGAAGGAATGGGGGTCCCATAAGTCCCTTCAAGGGCATACCCTCAAGTGACCAAAGAACCTTCCACAAGGCCCCAACTCTAAAAGGCTCTACAACCTCCCAGTAGCACCACTAGGAAAACGTGAGGCGATTCCCACCCCTCCACTCTTTTTTTTTTTTTTTTTTTTTTTTTTTATGGTGGTGCTGGGGATTGAACCCAGGAGCTTGTGCTTGTGAGGCAAGCACTCTACCAACTGAGCCATATCCCCAGCCCCATCCTTGCTCTTTTTTTGTAGTGCTGAGGATTGAACTTAGGGCCTTGCATGTGCTAGGCAAGCACTTTACACTGAGTCACATCTACAGGCCTATTTTTTTATTTAGAATCTTGCTAAGGTGCCCAGGCTTGTCTCCAACTTGTGATTTTCCTGCTTCAGCCTTCCAAGTAGCTGGAATGACAGTAATGAACTACTGTGCTCGACTGATACATGAGTCCTTGGGGGGTATTCAAGGGCTGTAGCACAAACTATAGCACGGGCTAAACTCAGAGATAGGCTGCTTAGTGACATCTTTCAGACCTGGGTGAATGATGCAAGTAAGATTAAAATCTAAACAGATCAAAGTATGAGAATATAGTTTGTTTGCACTTTGCAGGTTGTAAATGCCTTCTGCCGACAAACGTCACCTGAGATGAAGGGGAAGGTGCTGTCTCGATTAAAGGACATTGTAGAACTGCAGGAAATCCTGGAGAAATACTTGGCAGGTAAGGAAGTCCTGTATTGGTAGCCCTAGTAAGGTTGGTGGCAAGGAAATAAAGAATGAGCTGTTAAGCCTGGCTCAGTGACAGCAGTTCCCTTTACCTCTCGGTCAAGGAGAATGTGTGCTGAACAAAATTTTTGATGAGTACATTCATTTTGCTCCCATTATTACTTCCAAGAGATACTATTGCTTGAGGAAATAAAATATAAAAAAAATGTGCCTAGCTTGTGCATGGCCCTGGGTTCAATCTATAGTATTGCAAAAAAAAAAAAAAAAAAAAAAAAAATTATTTAAAACATTGGTTGGACTCTTTTAAAGTTACTTTGCTACTTTGTTTATTTATTTAGAGGCACAAGAAGAGGAGTAGTATTTTTTTTTTTTTTTTTTGGTACTAGGGATTGAACCCAGGGGCACTCCACCACTGAGCCATATCTCCAGCCCTATTTTGTATTTTATTTAGAGACAGGGTCTCACTGAGTTGCTTAGGGCCTCGCTTTTGCTGCGGCTGGCTTTGAACTCTCGATCCTCCTGCCTCAGCCTCCCAAGTGCTGGGATTACAGGCGTGCGCCACTGTGCCCGGCTAAGAAGAGTATTATTTAAGAAAGTAAGGAGTATACACTCCAAGGGGGAGAGAGGTAGGGTGCCTTTCTTAAAAGTGAGAAGTCTATTTATTTATTTATTTTTGCAGTACTTGGGGATTAAACCCAGGGGAACTCTCCAACTGAGTTATGCCTCTAGGTCTTTTTAAATGTTTTATTTATTTTGTGACAGGGTCTTGCTAAGCTGCCTAGGCTGGCCTCAAACATGTGATACTTCTGCATCAGCATCCTGAGTAGCTGGGATTACAGGCATGTGCCACTGCACCCAGCTACTTTGCTATTTTGGATGTTAAACTTCCAGTGACCTTTGCCTTCTTAAACATAGTCATGAACCAGGAGTAAGGATGAAGACCTTGCTGGGAGTGATAGCGTGCCCATAATCTCAGCTACTCGAGGGGCTGAGGTAGCCTGGCAACTTAGTGAGACCCTGTCTAAAATAAAAAGGACTGGGGGTGTAGTGGGTAACGCACTCCTGGGTTCAGTCCTCGTCAGTATCCCATACACACACTCAAATATGAAGACCTCTTCATACCTTTTGCCTATTAAATAAACTGGTCGTTTTGAAGTGCTAGCTTGATTCTCTGAGGAAAATCTGAAGCCTCCCTCAGTTTCATCTAAATAAATGGGTATGAAGCAAATTGCTGTGGGTTCAAATGTTATTAATATTGTTAGGTTTTAAATGTAAGTCTCTTTATTTTTAGTCCTTAAGTAGTTATTTTATATCATCATTTAGAATGGTTTTATGTTAATGGACCATTATCAATTATGGTAATATGATTTTCCTGTAAGTTCTCTGGCCATTTACTTATGAAAACAATGTCGGTTGACTTGAACGTGTCTTACAAAAATTCACTGCTGTAACTGGTAATTTTAGAAACTAGATTTTAGCCAAGTGGGTGGTTGCATTCCATGTTTAATGGTGGTATATGTTTGTTATATATTGAGCTTCTGCCTGTTCTGTTTCAGTCACCCCAGACTATGTTCCTCCTCTTGCAAACTTTGACTTGGAAACTTTAGATGTAATACCTCATAGCAGTTCTGCTGCATCAGCAAAAAACAGAAAAAGAGGAAAAATAGGTGAGTATATTCTTTTATCTCTATCTTTTACCTCTACCTGAGCTGCGTTGAATTAGCCTAAGAGGTTACATATCAAGGCATCAGTAATTGGAAAGATGATGTAATTGAACCCCTTCGTTAGGAGGCTTATAAATTACTATAATTTGGTTATAAAATTACCTCTTTTACCTTTTGGTGGTGTTCAAAAAGTTATTTCTTAGAGCAGAGATATTTGGCAGAGCATGATTTTTGATTGCTGAAATATCTTTTTTCTCTTTGAACATAAGGAGGAAGGAAACGAAAAGCAGATGGCAACAAAGCACCCTCCCCTGACACACTTTCAAAAGAGGATAATTCAGAATGTGATGCTGTGCCCACTGGTCGAAGCCAGCTAGACAAGGTATTGGAATGGCGGGTGTGTGACAAAGGCGTATGGCAGCCCAGTGAGATCTTCAGAGGGCCAGCTTTATTCTCTGAACCTCAAGGGTTGGGAGAGTTCAAATTAAACTCCTAAATCCTCATGCCTGCTACATACTTTGTTGTTTTTTTCTATTTTCTTGCATGTTTTACTTCTCTGTTTTGACCCCAATGGTACTTTGAATTCTCTCTTGTAGCAATTATCAAGTTGTCACTGTTTTTTAAATATACTTCTTTAACTCTTTCTCATTGTAATCCCAGATTATCAATTTCTCAATGAATTGAGATAACTTAATGCTTTGTACAGTTTCTGGTAATTGATTAATATCAGAACTTTGTACCATTCATGGAATAAGTTTCATATATTTGTGACATTGCTTGAACCATATGGATCCCAATTATTTCTGTTTTTCAGCTACCACTTTTTAATGTAATTTATTATATAAATACCTCTAATCTTCCTAAAAAGCCAAGATTGGTATTAATATCTATATTTAATACATGAGGCAACTAAGACCCAGGGAGGGTAAGTGCTTGAGCTTGGAGTTGAAGTCAGATTTTCTTAGCTCTAATCTCATAGTTTTCTTTACCATATGATGATAATGTCTTTTTCTTGGGGGGAGCCAGGAATTGAACTCAGGGACACTCGGCCACTGAGCCACATCCCCAGCCCTATTTTGTATTTTATTTAGAGACAGGGTCTCACTGAGTTGCTTAGGGCCTCGCTAAGTTGCTGAGGCTGGCTTTGAACTCACGATCCTCCTGACTCAGCCTCCCGAGTTGCTTGGATTACAGGCATGCGCCACCACACCCGGCAATGATAATGTCTTGATCTGCCTAATATTTCATCCTTAAGCAGAAACCAAGAATCTTGATGTTGACTTAAATCCCCACGTGAAAATATGTGCTCTGCCTTGGAATATTTAGGGACTACAGTGAAAGGAACGTGATGATGTAATGGAAATGGAAATTTTTGCATAAAATTAGTACAAATTTGCACTTTGGAATCTTCTTTAAAAATTAGATTGATATGGGGCTAGGGATGATTGGTAGAGTGTGTAAGGCCCTGGGTTCAGGGCCTTTGGTTCCCCAGTACTGCAGAAAGAAAACAAAAGTTAGATTAATATAGAGTACTTATTATTCTCTTGGTTGCTAATACTTTGTCCCCAGGAGCTCACAGGAAAGGAAGGAAAGACATCAGTGTCACTACAGAATTACAGTGCATTTTTCCGAGAGATGGACATTGAGGTCTTCTCTGTTCTGCAGTGTGGACTTGTGACCAAATTCATCTTAGATACTGAAATGCACACTGAAGTAAGTGACAGACTGGGATCTTAGAAATTAAACTTCTTTTACAAAATTCCTAGCTCTATTCTCATTTCAAAAAAAGTATTGAGACATTGAAAGAAGTTAGCTAGGGCTAGGGGCAAGGCCCTGAGTTCAAAAGCCTTCATTTGTGAGAGTAATAATGAGTACTCATGTTCTTCATCCTTATGGTTATGTCATAAGTTTTCCATGGTGTTACAGATTATAAAACAGTGTTGATGATGTGATTCTTGACTTTTGGATAATAAACTACTTAGTTTACTTTTTTGTTGTTCTTAGTTTACTTTTGTAGAGGAGTACTGTTCTGGTTTATAGAGGTCAGTGCTGTGTATACTTTTTAACGGTAATTATGGAATGTCTACGAATGTAGGCATTGGCAGTGATGGTGCTTGCCTTCAAATAGGTCATAATCTAATGGAGAAAGTAGAGATAACTAGCAGAACCTGTCCTGTTGATGGCCTATAATATATTAATGATCTGAACTAAGTATCTACAAAACTCTATTTTATTTTATTTTATTTTATTTTATTTTATTTTATTTTTTTTTTTTTATTTTTTTTTTGGAACCAGGGATTGAACTCAGGGACACTCGGCCACTGAGCCACATCCCCAGCCCTATTTTGTATTTTATTTAGAGACAGGGTCTCACTGAGTTGCTTAGGGCCTCACTAAGTTGCTGAGGCTGGCTTTGAACTCGCGATCCTCCTGACTCAGCCTCCCAAGTCGCTTGGATTACAGGCGTGCGCCACCGCGCCCGGCTTCTACAAAACTCTGAGAGAATGATATTTATAATAAAGTTGAGAGTAGAGGACATTTTCCACATAAAAGCAACTTTTGATATGTGACCTCACCAGAGAGTAGAATTTCTTCAGACTGGAAAAAATGGAAATACCATATATTTAACCTGATACTTAAAAGAATGTAGGGACCTTCAGAATAGAATTCATATATTTTTTTCAATTCCTTCTACATTGGTTTCCCCATGGAGAGTCTCCATACATGTGTGTTGAGTGAACAGTTTGAGTGAGACTTTTTCACCCTTTTCACCTGTGGCAATGTAAACTTCCCACTGCAGGTTATAGTAGTAAAATATTAGGGAAAGGGGTGTAATAGGTGAAATTGCCTTGAGGTAGTCATATTTTTATCACAGAATATTTAAGAGATACATCTTGGTTACGTAGGTGGAAAGATACAGAGAAATTTATTTCTAGAGAAAAATTATGCCTTCTAATCTATAGTCTTGAATTCCTGCTTTAATAACTTGAGAATTTGTTTTATTTTGGAAATGCTTGACTTTTTGATATGTTGACAGAACACAACAGCCATTCTTTATATGAGATGGGGAAATTTTTTCCTTTTTTATTAGAAATTCAATTCTTTACCCATTGGGAGGAGTGAATATGAAATGTACCAAAAATAAAATGACTAGGATATACTTGGAATAATTCCATTTTTCTTCTGTATGACAGGCTACAGAAGTTGTGCAGCTTGGGCCCCCTGAGCTGCTTTTCTTGCTGGAAGATCTCTCCCACAAGTTAGATAATATGCTGACACCATCTTTTACCAAGAGAAATCCCTTTCTCAAGGTTAGTATAAGCAGAAGCATAGAACCTGGGTTTAGTGGATTTGGAAACAAGCCTGGTAGTGGTTAATAAATTATCACTTTTCTCTTGCATTGTGTTTGGTTCACTGGGTAACATGGTGGCATCCCCATTGCCAGATCATATTCACCTTTGAGGAACTCTGGGACTAACTTGGTGGTAGAGCATTGGCCTAGCATACATGAGGCACCAGGTCTGATAGCACTGGGGGTGGGAGGGGGGGAGGAAAAGAAATTCTGAAACACAGAAAACACAAAAAATACCCCAAACAAGAAATTTATTTCTAAATACCCTGAACATTCCTGAATTCTCATCTTTGCTCAGGTTTTGTTTCTGTTGTTTTATTTTGGTTTGTGTTGTTGGTGGTTGAACCTGGGGCCTCACACATGACCAAGCAAGGGCTCTACTTCTGAACTACACCCTCAACCCTCAGGTTTTGGTTTTAATCTCCTAAACTAAGCCTGTGCCCAAGCCTCAGTATGGTAATTGGTTGCCTAGAGAGGCCAGAGGTGTGTATATAAGGTACAAATGTGGACCTGCTGGGGGATGCAGGTGATGGTGCAAGCAATACAATGTGAAGGTCTTGGGTATCAACACTTAAACATTGATATAGCTAGTTACTTGATTCTTTGTAGTATTTGTTGTACATTACTGTCTATCTAAATGATTTATATATAGAGAGAGAGGGAGAGAAAGAGAGAGAAAAAGAGAAAGAACACTTCATAAATTTTGTGTGATCCTTGTGCTGGGGCCATAGTCATCTCTGTATTGTTTCAGTTTTAGTATATGTACTGCCCAAGTGAGCACAGTGATTTCTACTTTTGTGTGAGTTTTGTCTTTAGTTATGTTGGGTCCGTACTTCTTAATCAGACACCATTCTTATTCTTCAAAGGTCAATATTTTGGTCATTTGGAAATGGAGTAAGATTTTTATTCCTCTGTCTGAATGTAGTCTTAGATAAGTAACTCATTTCTCCCATCCCACTCCTGCTTTGAGACACAAGTTTGACTAAACTCTATGAGGAACACTTAGATTCAGAGAAGCTGTCCAGCAGTTTTTTTCCCTCATAACTCTGAATTTATTGTAGAATAAAGGAAACCGGAATATTGGATTCTCACATCTCCATCAGAGGTCTGCCCCAGAAATTGCTCATTGTGTTGTTCAACTGCTGACCCCGATGTGTAACCATCTGGAGAACATTCACAACTATTTTCAGGTCAGAAGACTATCTTATCCTTATAGAGACTTAGAAAGCACCCAGTGAGCGTGAGATTTCCTTTCCAGCTGAGAAAAATTGAAGGAAAATTAGGATAATTCATTTTTCTTTTTAGTGCTTAGATGCCAAGGATTGTGGTGAAGTTGATGGACCAGGAGTGAAGGCTCAAGAGTACCACATAATGGCTTCCTGTTATCAGAGGCTACTGCAAATTTTTCATGGACTTTTTGCTTGGTGAGTGTATGGGAAGTATGATTATAGACAGAAATGAATATGTGCTTGATTTTACTTGATGATTAGACACTGAGATACAGAAAAGAAGGAAAGACCTGAAACCTTAGGTAACAGTGGTGCTTTATTCTTTTTCATTTGCTCTTGCGCCCTCTGGGTCTTAGGTGGCCACTATCATTAACCCATTTGATAAATTGTGTGATTGCTGATTAGCTAATGATAACAAATCTGGCCATTTTATTCCTTCTGTTGTCTGTAGCTAGTATTCTGTAATAACTCGGAAGACTATTACTTTAAAAATTGTTTCTCAAAAGGTTGTAAATAAATCCCAAATTTTGTGGTAAAGAGCTGAACACAGTGTGATCTAGGGGTATTTTGGGGTACCATGGAACCAGGTGATCAGACCTTTAAAGGGTTGATGGCCTTTAGAGATGTTAAGAAAAGAGTTTAAAGGTTCAGCCTGGGTAAAAGTAGAAAAAAAGGTTCCTCACGGCTAGGCCCTGTTCTCTCTCCTCTTGCGCAGGTTTTCTAGGCAGCCTTAACCAAGCTTAAATTTATGCCAAGTTTCATCCTCTGAGCTCAAGGCATTTATATCCAATTGCCTACTCAACACCCCCTTAAGATGTGTCAGTAACACCTCAGACTCATCACATCCCAAATGCAATGTATCATCACTGTTCCTTCAGCTTTCTCTGGCTCTGTAAATGGCACCACCAGTTGTCTGAACCTCAAACCAGGAGTTATTTTTTTGTCCCTTCCTCTACTTTCCACCCTTTCTGTCTCCCATGTGTGATATCCAAATTCTCTTTACTTCATCTTCTGGATAACATCTAGATAACCATCTGTCCCTCTCTCTCCACTGCTGCTAGACTCCCATTATCTCCTACTTGTACTAGATTAGTTTCATGGTTGGTCTCTTTGTCACCATTGTCCTGCTTAGGTCCATTCCGAACAGCAGTCACAAAGATCTTCCCACCACAAACCCAATCTGATCTTGGCCCAATTTTGGTTTGATTGCTGTTGGATTTTTCTGAGTTCAGACTCTCTTGCCTAGCTTCTCAGGCTCTCTACTGCCTGCCTCCTGCTCCACCTGTTGTCTTGCCTCTGCCTGCAGCCGCACTGAGTTTGAACTATTTCAGCACCCTACATGGCTTTCATCTGAAAGACTTTAAATATACTCATCCTCTGCCAGGATTCCCACACTTCTTTATCCTTAGCCTTTTCTGACACATCTAATCTCCTGAAATCTAACTTCACTTCTTCAGAGGCATTTTCTCTAACCCTTAGATTAGGTAAACCTCTTTTATGCACACCCAACCCTACTTTCCTCATACCACTTTTTTTTGGGTGGGTACTGCAGATTGAACTCAGGGGCACTAAACCATTGAGCCGCATCCCTAGCCCTATTTTGTATTTTATTAGAGAAAGGGTCTCACTGAGTTGCTTAGCGCCTCACTTTTGCTAAGGCTGACTTTGAACTCAGATGCTCCTGCCTCAGCCTCCCGAGCTGCTGAGATTACAGGTGTGTGCCACTGCACCCAGCCCTCATACTACTTTTGTATCTTCTTATGATGTCACTTGTTTAAATAATTACTTGTTATTGGTCTTCCCTGCTATACTTTGAGCTCTATGCAGGCAGAGATCAATCATTTTTGTATTCTCTGTACTTAAAAGCAGTGCCTAACAAATTATTTGAATAGACCATACATCCAGGAGATTTATTTATGGCAGATAACATATGAAAGGATGTATGTTATTTTTCGTTATTGCAAATGCAAATTAAAAGTATGTGAGTAGTCTTGGGATATAGCTCAGAAGTAGAGCACTTGTCTAGTGTGCCCTAGTGAGGCACTGGGTTCAATCCCCAGCACCACAAGAATGAAAGCACAGTGAGATAGTACAACACACTCATTAGTGTAGCTAAATGAATAAGACTACACCAAATGTTGGTGAAAATGTGGAACAGCTGATATGCTCACTTGCTGCTGGTCGGATTATAATTGGTATAACCACTTTGAAAAATAGTTGGAAAGTTTCTTGAAAAGTTAAATGAATACCTACCATATGACCCAAGTGTTCCATCCCTAGTGTGTTTACCTCCCCAAAAGAAAACACATGTCCACACAAATGCTTATGCATGAATGTTTACAGCAGTTTTATTGTAATAGTTCTAAAGTAGAAATGACCCAGTGTCCATCAACTGGTGAATATATAAATTGTGATGTCTCCATATGGGAGATTGCTACATGCAACAACATGATAAATAAATAAATGCATGCTAAGTAAAAAGCAAGAATATAAGGGATCACAGTATTTGATTCCATTTTATAAAATTCTAGAAAAAGCATATTTTGTAGTGATGGAAAATATCAGTTGTTGCATAGTGTTAGGCAGGAGGATGGAAAGAGGAATGAATGGAGTATAAGGAAATGTAGCAGGGTGAGGGATATGTTCATTATTTTCACTCTGGTGATGTTTTCATAGGCTTATAAATCAAACCTGATCAAAGTCAGTATTTTAAATATATGCAATTTATTGTTCATCAGTTATACCTCAGAGTAGTGTAGGACAAACCTGGCACAACATAGTCCTCAGAATATATTCTTTGAAGGAAGGGTGATATGGACACTGGTGATGTGGAGAATGTTTCCAGATGAGAAGATCTGGGGGTCGCATTGTGCTGGGCCTTGAAGGTCTTGCAGAAGAATTTAAATGTGCAGGGAACAAGTTTTGGAGTTCTGTGATCACAGCCACAATATAATGAAAGCATTTTAAGAAAACCTTTTTGGCAGCAGTGTGCAAGACAGAGTGGAAAGGGATACAGGGAGACCAGTCAGAAGGTGTTGCCATGATCTGTGCATATGATGGCAAGGACCTGGCCTCGAACGATCGTCTGGACTTGGGAAGTTGGGGACTGTCCAAGAGAAAATCCAAGATGAAATTGTTAAGACAATTTATTAATGTAAAGAAAGAGATAAGTTCTTTATTTAGCACCTACTGTGGACTGGACATTAGTTTAGCAATTTGACAAAATTATTCATGTTTTAGAAGACTGAGGCTTACTTCTGAAATGTAAGGAATGACAAAAGCTCCCTGCCCTCTTGAAAATAAACCTGTGAGCCAGGTTTGGTTGTGCATGCCTATAATCCCAGTGGCTCAGGAAGCTGAGGCAGGAAGATTGCAAGTTTGAGGTCAGCCTCAGCAATTTAGCAAGGCCCTAACCAACTTAGACCCTGCCTTTAAATTTTAAAAAAAGGACTGGAGATGTAGCTCAGTGGTAAAGTACCTCTGGGTTCAATCCCTAATACAAAGAAGAAAAGCCTGTGAGGACTTTTAGATTCTTAAGGAAGGACTATTCTGCGTGTACTTTAATTTATAATCTGGTTCTTAGAGTTGAGATTGAATTTGTCGTTTGAGTATTTTCAATTCTTTTTAAACTCTGTTGACTGGTTGATGATGTAGACTGGAGCTAAGAATTCTGAAATGCTGTCCAGGTAATTTTCCTGAAACCCATCTAAACCACCTTACTTTGCCTTTCCTTCAGGAGTGGATTTTTTCACCTTGGAAATCATAATTTACTGTATTCAGCCCTTGAGATCCTTGCCAGCCGACTGAAGCAAATAGAACATGAGCAGCCATTGGAGGAATTGGTCAGGTGGGTCAGAATGTGTGTCCTAGAGTGTTTTCCCAAGCAACTCCTAGGAGCTAGGTTGGCAAGATTTTCTTGAAAGATTTTGGGAGTCTCAGTAGTTGGGAAGGAAATTGATAATTTCAACACTTTTCCTCAGCATATAAGCTTTCTCACTTATGTATTTGGATAAATTGTGCAGCATTAGTTATACCATGCTAGATTTTCAAGCATACATCAGCCCTTAGAGTCTACCTTGTAATGATGATGAAAACACCATCTGTAATTAACTCTTGAGTGTCCAGGAACTTCCTGTGTCACGTACCAGGGTTGGATATGTAGATAGCAGCTAGTTATCACTGATGGCCAGTCTCCTTTCTCCAGTTGTAGAGGAAAACCATCTGTGACTGAGGACAAGGCTATGGAAGAGGGAGGTGAGAAGGTATTTTAAGCAACAGGCTCTCAGCTCCTATCCAGCATCAGCCAGAGTGACTTGGTCTTTCCCTCCCCTCCTTGATAGCCTAGGCATCGCTGTGTCAGCAGTCAGTGTTTGTCTTTCCTATAGGGCAGGACCTTATTTTAAATAGAGTACTTTTAGGTGTGTCGCTCAGTGGTTGAGTTTTTGCCTACCATGCTTGAGGCCCTGGGTTCCATCCCTAGCTCTGAAAAATCAAAGAGGGAGGGAATAAGGGAGAGAAAGAGAAAAAGAGATAACTTTTAATTTGACCTCTTTCTCCCCAACCATTCAGTAGTTGATTCTGGTATCATTTTAACAACAATTTAACAATTCTAGACTGATTTTGATTCCCTATCTTCCATTATTTTATTGCATTGAAACCAGACTGTATATGATGCATTCATTAAAAGCTGTGCTTTCAGCCAGGCAACTTAGACTCTGTCTCAGAATAACATTTGAAAAAGGGCTGGGGGCCTGGGGTTGTATCTCAGTGGTGGAGTGTTTGCCTAGTATGTGTGAGGCATTGGGTTCAATTCTCAGCACCATATATAAATAAATAAATTAAATAAAGGTCCATTGACAACTAAAAACATTTTAAAAAATAGTGGTGGGGGCTGGGAATGTAGCTAAGTGGTAGAGTATGAGTGCCTAGCAAAGTGTGAGGCCCTGTGTTTGATCTCCAGTACTGAAAAAAATAAAAAAGAACTATACTTTCTCTGCCTTGTATTATAATCTCCTTCCATATTGTCTCTGTTGGATTTTATTTTATTTTTTTGGTATTGGAGGTTAAACCCAAGGATGCTGCCGGGCGTGGTGGCGCACGCCTGTAATCCAAGCGACTTGGGAGGCTGAGTCAGGAGGATCGCGAGTTTAAAGCCAGCCTCAGCAACTTAGCGAGGCCCTAAGCAACTCAGTGAGACCCTGTCTCTAAATAAAATACAAAATAGGGCTGGGGATGTGGCTCAGTGGCTGAGTATCCCTGAGTTCAGTCCCTGGTTCCACAAAACAAAAACCCAAGGATGCTTAACCACTGAGCCATATCCTCAGCCCCTTTTACTTTTTATTTTGAGATAAAGTCTCATTAAGTCACTCAGAACCTTGCTAAGTTGCTGAAGCTGGCTTTGAATTTGCTATCCTCCTGCCTCAGCTTCCCAGGCTGGTGTGTGCCACCACACATAGCTGAATTTGAATTTTAAACATGATTTTCTGTGTTGCCCAAGATTTTATCCAGGGTTGCACAAATTGCATTTCTTGACATGCATGGACCCTGCCCCCCTTTTGGGAGGGGGGTGTGCTGGGGATTGAACGTAGGGCTTTATGCTTGCTTGGAAGGCAGCATTCTGCCAACTGAGCTATATCCCCAGCCCATGTGTGACCCTTTTAAATAAAGTCAGCATTCCACCCATGGGGCGCTCTATGAACTTTCTCCATACAAAGATAAGAGTTTCCTGTCAAGATGCTGGAAACTTAGTACTAAAGCACCTGAAAGGATTCTGGTTAGGCCCTCACTTTCAGGGGATTTGGGCAACGCTTCTGGATTTTAATGTGTCTTTAATACATGTGATACTGTTGTGTTTTGTTGTTTTGTTTCATGTTTCCTTACAGTCAGAGCTTCAATTACTTGCAGAATTTTCATCCCAGCATTCCCAGTTTCCAGTGTGGTCTTTACCTCATCAGACTTTTGATGGTCCTTTTAGAGAAATCTACAGCTCCTGCTCCAAAGAAAGAAAAAATTGGTAATGAGTTCAGTTCCTCTTTTTCATGAATAGGATTAATATCTCACTCTGGTAGACTGAGGTTTCCCAGAACTTTGTATATTTTTGCATGTGAGACCCACATAATCTGGGATATGCCCTTTTGCTACACCAAGGAGGCCATTTACCCAGAAGGAGCTCTGACTTTTGATATTGCTTAGTGTGACTTAGTAGGTCAGCTGGATACCTAGGATTGCTGGATACCAAGGATTGGAACCCAGGGCCTTTGTGCATGCTGACCACACATACTTTTAACACTGAGCTACATTCCCAGCCCTGGATAATTTTCTTTTTGGCTTAAGTTTTAATCTTATCCTAAAAAAAAATAAAAAAAATAAAAATCAGGGACTGAGATTATAGCTCAGTGGTGGAACACTTCCCTACCATGTTTGAGGCAGTGTGTTTGATACACAGTGCTGCATAAAAATGAATGAAGGTGTTATGTCCATTTACAACTAAAAAATATATTTTAAAAAATTATCTCAGACATTTGACAATAAGAGATATAAACCATGAGGTTAATAAAGTGGGAGGAAAAGAAGAAATCAGGATCAGGTATAGAAGGAAGTATTAGCCCCTTCCCTGACCTTTTTTTTTTTTTTTTTTTTTTTTTTACTTTTTAATTTTACAGATTTCATTTCGATTAATTGTACACAAATGGAGTACAACTGTTTGTTTCTAGGGTTATACACAATGTAGATTAACAGCATTCATGTAATCATACATGTACATAGGATAATGATGTCTTTCTCAGTCCACTATCTTTCCTTCCCCCACTCTGTCCTGCACCATTTCCCTCTACACAATCCAAAATTCCTTCATTCTTCTCTTATCCCCCACCACCCCACATTATATATCATCATCCATTTGTTCCAGAAAACATTCAGCCTTTAGTGTTTTGGGGGTTGGCTTAATTCACTTAGTATGATATTCTCCAACTCAGTCCGTTTACCTGCAAATGCCATAATTTTATTCTTTATAACCGAGTAATATTCCACTTTGTATATATACCACAGTGTCTTTATCCATTCATGTATTGAAAGGCATCTAAGTTGGTCCCACAATCTAGCTATTGTGAATTGAGCAGCCATTAAACATTGATGTGGCTGTGTTACTGTAGTATGCTGATATTAAGTCATTTGTGTATAAACTAAAGAGTATGATAACAGGGTCAAATAGTGGGTTCATTCCAAATTTTCTGAGGAATCTCCATACTACTTTCTAGAGTACCTGCACCAATTTGCAACTCCACCAGCAATGTCTGAGTGTGCCTTTTTCCCCACATCCATGCCAACACTAATTATTGATTTTTTTTTAAGTACATTATACACAAATGGAGTACAACTATCATTTTTCTGGTTGTACACAAAGTAGAATCATACAGTTTGCTTATTCATACATATACATAGGGTAAAGATGTTTGTCTCATTCTGTTATCTTTCCTTCCCCGCCCCCTCCCCACCCTTCATTTTCCTCTATACAATCCATCCCTTCTCCATTCTTCCTATACCTCTCCCCACCCTGGCTATGTGTTGTCAACCACTTATCAGAGAAATCATTCAGCCTTTGGTTTTTTGGGATTGGCTTATTTCACTTAACATGATCTTCTCCAATTCCATCCATTTACGTATAAATGTCCCTGACCTTTCTTTAACTGTATTATATCATAATTCTTGGAGTGCACCTCACTGATTATATATTCTAGTTGGCAGCACAAACAGAAAGCAAGATGAAAATGTGAAACAGTGCTTTATTATTCCCCGTTGATTAAAAGGGGAGGAGGTAGTCTAAAGTTGGGAAGGCAACTGCTGTTGACCTGCCCATGAGGAGCACAGTTGACTTTCCCACTGCCCAGCACTACTTCTTATGGCTCTCTTGGTTCGTGTTCATAGCAGTGTTTTAAAAATTTCTTGGTAGACAGAAACTTCTTAGTAAATTTAGAGTAATAATCCTTTTGATCAATAATCCCAAAAGCCTGGGAGATGAGTGAGGTTATCTGATCATTATACATTACATTCATACATTGAAATATCACAGTATACCCCATGAATATGTATAATTATTAGGTGTCAAAGAAAAATGTTTAAATTCATATTTTTTAAAAAGAGGTCAGTTTCCTGCTAATGAGAAGCCTTTGTTTTGTTGTCTAACAGCTTCCCTGGCCAGACAGTGCCTCTGTCGGGTGTGGTCACATGGGGAGAAAGAGAAGAGCAGCATCTTTAATGAGCATCTGCATGATATGCTTTGGTGAGATGTTTGGTTTCTTTCAGTAAGCCAAATACCCCTTTTCCATTTTGCTATTGATGGGATCCCTCATCTGGTCTGAGACCTCTATAGGGGGAACTGGAGAGCAATGAAGTAGGTTTAAACTGAACACAATTTGGAATCCGAGGGTCTTAAAATCCTCTGCTTCTGCTTTCTTTGTTAGCTCATTCCTTACTGTTAAATCAAACTGTAGCGGAAGTGGTGGAGTCTGCAGTTGTAGTCTACCTTATTAATCAACCAAATACATCTATTGTCCACCTTATTCAAGATGTATCCATTACTTCCAAGGTGTTTAACTGTATTTCTAATTGAGTCTCATTTACTTTATCTTCAGACAAGTATCTGGAGTCTTTGTTATTAAAAATAAAAACCTGAAGTTGTTTCAAAGCTTAATATTAGCCAGGCTTGGTGGTGTATGCCTATAAGCCAACTACTAAGGAGACTGAGGCAAGTTCAAGGACAGCCTGGGCAACTTAGCGAGACCCTGTCTCAAAAAACAAAAAGGACTGGTGATGTGGCTTAGTGGTAGAGTTCTTGCCTAGCAAGGCCCTGGGTTTAATCCCCAGTATTGTTGGGGGGTGGGGTGGGGGAAGTTTGATATTTGAGATGTTAGTAACATCTCAAATAAGAAATCTGGACTACTTAGGAATTCATTAGCATGTGTTCATACTCCTCCAACTCTCCATGCAGCATCTACCTGGAGCACACAGACAATGTTCTGAAGGCCATAGAGGAGATCGCTGGCATTGGTGTCCCAGAACTGATCAACTCTCCAAAAGATGCATCTTCCTCTACATTCCCTACACTGACAAGGTAAAGGAGTTCTTGCCTCCAGCTCTCTTCCTCATATATGTTCACATTGTCTAATGTATATAGTTTCCACATAACCACTTTACTCCTCTACTTTTGATATATTTGGTAGGTACCCTCTTCATTCAGTGCTGGGTGTCTATGCATTCCTTCCAGGGGCTCTTAGCCATTCTATGTGAGAGGGCCTTGTTGAGGAATGATCTGTCAGTTCTTGCGGTTTCAAAGGAAATGAACTTCTATCTATACTTTCATCCTTTAAACTTGAAACTAGGGCTTGGGAAGGTAGCTTAGTGGTAGTGCATGCCTACCATGCACGAGGCCCAGGTTTGATGCCAGGCATCATAAAAAAAATGTGTATGTATATATAATATAAACTTGAGGCTATTGTTGAATATTTTAACCACTTTGAGAAGGTCATAATGATTGTTATACCTACTCGTGTATGTCTTGATGAGTTTGTCTCATATCAATTGTTATACTTGCATAGTCTTTCCAGTTTATAAAGCACTTTAACATTCTTATCTCATTTGATCCTTTCAATAATTCTATTAGGTAGGTTTCATTACCCCCTTTTTATTGTTGAGGAAAATGAGGATTAGAGAGGAAACTTCTCCCACTTATTGTAAGCCATAAAATGAATGTGGAAGTAGGATTGAATTTGGGTCTTCTCTCCACTGCTTCACTGCTCTTTCCATCCCACTCTGTCACCTCCTTCCGTAAAGCTAGCCCAGTCCCATTGTTTCATAGGCCATTTACTCAGGCTCATTTCTGAATCCTTTCCACTTTCCTATCCTTTTCAGTGGACCCTAGTGAAAGAACATTCAGAGAGGTGGGGGAGGAAATTATTGTTAGTTTCTGGCTTCTTGGAAAGTTCTTTCTAAGCAGTGCATCATTGTGAGTGTATGTACTTTTCCCACTTTTAGGCACACCTTTGTCATTTTCTTCCGTGTGATGATGGCTGAACTTGAGAAGACAGTGAAAGGTCTCCAGGCTGGCACAGCAGCAGACTCACAGCAGGTAGGTCAGATGCTCCCTCACCAAGAAATAGACTCTGGATTTCTTGGAATTTGCTGATTCTTCTATTTCTTGGGCCCAGAATTTCTCCTAAGCTACTTCCTTTGAGTTACCAAGATCCAGGATATTTTTCGAAGAGCTCTTGGTTTAATTTCCTTTCCCTCTAGTTGGAGTTAAAAATTGGTCTCTGTTTTCCCTGGCCACTGCCCAGTTCGTCACTTGTCAGCTGGCAGTCTATTTGAGATACTGTGGGCCTTGACAGCCTCCTGACCAGAACTGGACTATTGAGATCAAGGGCTAGCACAGGCAATCAGAAGCCACAGAGATCTGGTGGCCAGCAGGTATGCTGCAGAAGCTGTGCCTACTTGGAAGTTACTGAAAACACCCTCTATCAGGTGCTCTGACATTATTAAAATGTGCAGGCCCTGGAACCACCTTGTGGGTGCATTGCTTGCCACATTTCTTTGGTAGGATAATTGGCTTTAACCTCTGAATAGCTGTGTAATTAAAGAACTGTGCATTAGTGGGAGTATAGGGGAAGAGTGATTCTGTGTGTTAGGATTCAGAGGCACCTGTTTGGCTGTCCCCAGATTCATGAAGAGAAGCTCCTCTACTGGAACATGGCTGTTCGAGACTTCAGTATCCTCATCAACCTGATGAAAGTGAGTGTGGAGGCTCCCTGACCCATCTCACCAGCTAACTGCAGAAAATGAGGCCCTGGCTTCCAAAATGGATCCTCTTTGTTCCTGTCCTCACACTTCCTTGAGACCTGTCTCCACACAAACACACATTTCCATTGTCTTCTTGCCTGTTCCCCTGCCCATCCCTCTTTCTCTCCTTAGGCAGTGTCTTTTTCCTTTTCTTCCTGCCTCCTATCTACACCACAATACTTACTCCTTGTCATTTTCTCTCCCCTGCCCTGGGTCTTCTTTGATCTCATTCCCTTTTGCAACCCTCAGTGTCTTCATTATTCTTCATACTGGTGCTTTCTCCCACTCACAGATTTTGTTCCGGCTGGTCCCTCAACCTAGAATGTCATTCTCTCTCTGTTCTACCTCACTTATAAAAACTTTTTCTAAAAGATTCATTCAGATCAAGGTTTTGACCTTCTAATACCTTATTCTCAACATCTCCAGTTGGAATCAATTTCTTGTCCCTCTTTGCTCCTCCTTTTCTTTGATTTCAGTTAACGGCAGTTACTCTGTTCTGTAAATTAATTTGTAATTAAACTATTGACTTGTTTTCTTCGTTTTAGAATTCTCTGCAGTACCCAGAGCTGTGCTGGGATGCTCAAAGGAGCCATCCTCAGCTTTGGTTTCTTGTCTTTCACCTCCCCAGGTATTTGATAGTCATCCTGTTCTACATGTGTGTTTGAAGGTGAGAGCTTTACTGGGCCCTGTTCAGTTTTTCTTCATTCTGTGGTTGTTCTAAAGAGGCCTCAGCTAAGATGAGTTGCCGATACCTTGAACAGGCCAGAGGCTGTGGATCTATGCTAATAGGTGGTGACTTAGGGAAGGCAGTAGATGTGTTAGCTCAGTGGTACAGTGCTTGCTTAACATGTGCAAGGCCCTGAGTTCCATCCCCAGAATTGTTTAAAAAGGAGAAGAAGAAGAAAAAGAGGGAAGAGGAAAGGCCTTTGAGACGGCCTTGTGAATGTGGAAGCTGATGTGATATTCTGATGTCCTCCTGACCCCTCTCCATGGGGATTTCCCAGATTAGCTCTAGATTTCATAGTAAACCCAAAGGGAATATTGTAGAAAAAATACTCTTTCCCACTCCTGATGTCTCCTTCCAAGTGTATGGTGCCCCATTCTATCTCTTGGCCTCTCTCTACCCTTGTACACTAGGAGATGGGTGAGTCAGGGGCAGGGGGTGATTTCTCTGATATGGAAGTTTTGGAAATCGCTGTGTGCTCCTTCAACTCTGCACAGTTTCTTCCTCTTGGGAGTCATTCATCCTCAGGGAGTTGGAATTCCCCCTGCTCCTCTCTACTCTCACTCTTGAGAAGGCCTGTGGTCATTGGCTGTGTCTGGAATAAGTAAGTCACTAATTCTGGGGCTTAGCTAGAAACAGTTTCCATATTAAACTACCTTCTCCAAATGAACCTTCTGAACCACTCCCAACTTATTTTTTACATATAAAAAAGGAATGTAATGCCTTTGGGCTGGTGGTGCTATGCTGCCTCAGCAGAGGCCTTTCAAGAGAAAGAAGTCACCAGTGTTTCTTTTCTTCAGTATGGACGTCTCTTTGTGGAAGCATTTCTGAAGCAGTGTATGCCGCTCCTAGACTTCAGTTTTAGAAAACACCGGGTAAGAGCAGAGACCAAAGGCTTGCTCTGAAATGTTGCTTGGCGGATATGTGCATAGGGACGGGTGGGGGTGGGGGTGGGCGTGGTCCCGGTCCCGGTCCCCCTGCCCATGTTCTGGGCAGAACTCTTTAGACCTCTGCTGTTTCAAACCCACCTTTGTCCTTACACCCCTGCCCTGATGGTGCAGGTTGTTCTCTTAAGCTTGATTTCATTGTGCTGTTGCATTCCTAGGACCTTGTGTATCAGTTGCTTGCTCCTTTGTGCAAGGTCTACTCTTAGGAATAATAAGGATGGAGTTCATTTGTGTCACAAAATCCTTTGCTCTTTAAGAACAATCTTGGTAGTTTTTTTTAGCCAAGTAGTACCCAGAGAGAGAGAGAGAGTAGTGAAGTAAGGAAAGAAACAAATGATTTCTTATACATATTTAGCAAGTTGAAATTTGCAAAACACCAATAATAAAACACCCATGATATTTGGTTAATTCCTCATAACCCTGAAAGAGAATGCAGAGGTGGAAAAACTGAGATGTGGTAACCTACTTAGCACTGTAGTCAAGGTCTTATGACTTTCAGTTGACGGTAGGGGCAGAAATGGGAGACTAGAGAACGAGAATTAATTAGTTCTGTTTCTAAGGGTCAAAATGATGATGATTATCACCGTAGGTTGCAACCTGCAGAGTTTATCTTCTTTGAATTCCTTGGTTACAAGAATATTTGCATTTAAAATGAAATGAAAACATTTCATGCTACATTTATGAATTTTGTTGATCTTAGGAAGATGTGCTGAGCTTACTGGAAACCTTCCAGCTGGACACAAGGCTGCTTCACCACCTATGTGGGCATTCCAAGGTGAGAGGGGTGCAGGTCAGGTACTTCTGCAGGTGCTGTTGTGAGTTCCATTGGCTCCAGGTACTTCTTCCTTTGTAACCCCTGCTTGAGCCTTTAGATCTGGGACTGTATCTAAAGGTATTTTATGAGTATTCACATCCTTAGTTTCTGGTTGAGATTGGGCAGTTGTTCTGCATCTGCATTTTGACTCAGACCCCATAGCCCTGTTTTCTCTAGAAATACTCCTTGGCTGAGGAACATAGAAAGCTGCTGGATGGCTGGGCATGGTGGTGCAAACCTGTGATTGAAGCCACTCAGGAGCCTGAGACAGAAGGATCATAGTGTGAGGCCAGCCTGGGCAACTTGATGAGATCCTGTCTCAAAATAAAAATGCAAAGGACT
>JAJEJO010005383.1:65403-78418 GCA_020662805.1 Glaucomys volans | reverse complement strand
AAAAGATGGGCCAGGGTACCAAAAATAAATAAATAAAATAAATTGGGCTGGGAATGTGGCTCAGTGGTTAAGTGCCCCTGGGCTTAATCCCTAGTACCAAAAAAAAACAATATATTAGGTAAATTCATTGATTATTAGTCAACAAAAGGCTATATAGAAGAACCTAGAGATTTTAACATTATGTCTTCTAGACTTTGAAGTGTTCTGTAAAACTACTGCTGTTTGATGGATCATGTCTCTGGGCTGTATTGGCTATATTGGCTCTTATCTGAATAAGATCATAAGCTCTTATTCAGTGTATAAGTTAGTGTGAGAACATGATGGTAAACCCAGATGAGATATATGTATGTATTTGCATTCAGATTCACCAGGACATGAGACTCACCAAACATGTGCCTTTACTCAAGAAGACCCTGGAGCTCTTAGTTTGCAGAGTCAAAGCCATGCTGGTCCTCAACAATTGCAGAGAGGCTTTCTGGCTGGGCAATCTCAAAAACCGGGACTTGCAGGTAAGCCTTTGGACCATCAATGCTAATGCCTCACTGCCATTCCTTGTAAGAACATCAGAAAGAATGTAAGGAAGGCCACTTAAGCCCTGCTTTGCCAAAGTTAGGGTACATTGCTATTGTCTCTACTCACAGGCAGCAAAAGGTGCCACTAATGTGAACAAGGCCTCAGAAATAGAGGAGCCAAATCAGTGCAACCCTCTCCAGGCAGTTTTAAGCCCTAAACTAGTCCGTATTTTTCCCAAAATCATTTTGGCCAATTTTAACAAATGAACATTTCTAGGGTCTTTCAGTTGTCGAATTGGATGAAATCTTGTGTTGATTGTAATACTGCTTTGAAGTTAACAGCATTTTTCACAAAGGACCCAAGCCCTTTTTTTTTTTTTTTTTGATGCTTATAATATTGTAGTTTTATAATGAAACTAGACCACATGTATATATGAAAATAGACCACAGAGAATTAGCTTTTTTCCTTCACCTCAACCTTATGACATTAATTCTGTTGTTTGAGAAAATTGAAGCTCACTGAAGTGAGTGGAGCCAGAGCTTGAGTCCAAACAGTCCTGATCCAGGGTTGATATTCTTAAACCCCTTTACTGTTCTTCAGCATCTGCATGACCATTTGTTGCTCCTGTGTAGAAACTTACTTTAAGATACTGGGGAAACTAGATGTGTATTCAACATTAACAAAAAGTCACTAAATACATTCTTACCTTATAAATCTAGTGTGATATTAGAATACAAAGATGGATTTTTTTTTTTATAGAACTTCATATTATATCAAAACAACAGGTATCCCAGAAACCTGGGGTTGAGCATTGCTTCACTAGATGCTATATCACAGGTTTGTGTCTGTTTTTTGAATGACTTAGAACATCTTTCTTAGTATTGCTCAGCCTTTCTCTCCCTAAGAACCCTAATGTAATCATTATAACCTATCATTTGTCTTGGTCCTTCCGTATTTAGGGTGAAGAGATTATATCCCAGAATTCCCAGGAGAGCACAGCAGATGAGAGCGAGGGTGGCACATCATCCCAGATCACTAAGAGCAAAGCAACAGAGGTATCTCTAAAAGGCACCAGAGTCTGGCATTGATGGTTTCATGTTGTTAACTTTTCTGAATTGATGGAAAGTGCAGAGCTTTCCCTGCTTGTATTTGATGATGCAATACTGTTTCTGTGCTTTTGAATTCTTTATGGCCCAGAAAAAAAAAGTTTTGTAATTTTAGAATCATTTGAGTATCTCAAGCTGTGGCATATATTATGGAGTTAGAAATTCCCTTCCAAGCGATTGGGGCTGTAGCTCACTGGTAAAGCATCTGCTTAGCATGCACTAGTCCCTGGATTCGATCCCAAGCACCAAAAACAAAGGGGAAAAAAAATCCCTACCATTATGTACTTTCCTGTTTTCTATAAACTCATGTATGAAACTATTTTAGAAGAGAGAAAAGAAGAGTTCAGTATATTCTCTGAATGCTGAGGAGGTAAGCCACTTAAACATGTTTGAATAGATAAAAATAGAAAGGTAAAGCATTTGATGGAAGCCAGAGCCTAGCGTCAGAAGCTGCCACCACATAGGAATAAAATAATAGAGTTCCTTATTTTTTTCTATGCTTTTGTGAATTTAAAGAAAGCAAAATAAAAATGTGTATGTTTATAAAATTTTGCTATAATTCAGGTGGCTCATGGACACCAAGAAGTTCAGATACAAGAATTCCTGCTGTGTAGCCTGTCTATAATGCAATTTGAGACTGTTTAGTATGAAAAGTCCTTTTATTTTTATGTTCTTTTAATGTCTAATAAGCTTTCTCTTCCTGAAGCAGACAGTACTGTTAGCTTTGTATTTTTTCCTAAGTAATCCTGCCATACTAGCTTTGCAAAGTAATTTTATGTTGTATTCCCTATTGAAATAGCTTGGACTTTTAATAACTATTTCATTCACTATTGAAACATATTGTGATTTTGTTTCTGCGTCACATCCATGTAGAAGAGCTGGAATGCTATGGCTTATTTTAAAAATCATACAGATTTGGTTCATTTGCAGTATGGCATGAGTCAGTATCAAAATGATCTCCATCCATGGTCTTGGCTTAGAGCTCAAGAAGAATTTGAATGGTAGTGCATGCCTATAATCTCAGCTACTCAGGAGGCTGAGGCAGGAAGATTGCAAGTTCCAGACCAGCCTGGGAAATTTAGGGAGACCATGTCTTGGGAAAATAAGGACTGGGGATGTAGCTCAGCGGTAGCACTTCCCTAACGTGTGAGGCCCTGTTTGATCACCAATACTGTAGTAAAAGAGAGGAATGAGGAGAGCCTCTGGTTCATTTTATAAATCAAGGTGTTATTCAGATTTTCATCGCTGCGACCAACATATCCAAGAATAACTTAGAGTAGGAAAAGTTTATTTGGGACTCACAGTTTTGGAGGTCTCAGTCCATAGACAGCTAAGTCCATTTTTCTGGGCCTAAGATGAGGCAGTGCCTCATGGCAGAAGGATGTAGTAGAGGAGCATTGCTCCATTCATTGCAGCCAGGATGCAGAGATAGGTGAGGAAGGGGCCACAAGGATAATAAACCGTTTCAAGCGTGCCCCCAATGACACTTTTCCTTGCCCCACCTACCTACAATTACCACCCAGCCAGTAAATTCAAATTAGAATAATTAGGTAGCAGCTCTCAGAATGTAATCATCTCACCTCTGAATATCCTTGCATTGACACAGGAGCATTTGGGGGCATCTCATATCCAAACTATAACAGTGGTTTAAAATCTATCATTGGTTTCAACAATGAAGTAGTATAGTATACATAGTGGTAGCTTTTTAGCAATTCATTGAGTCACCTAGATAAATGGCCTACGATACTTACTTGTATTTTGCCCCTTAGGATGGTGAAGAAAATGAAGCAAGTGATGGAGAAAAGGAGCAATACAGTGATGAGAGTGACGACAACTCTGATTAGACCCCAAGAGGCTGCTGCATCTTTCCCTTCTCTGCTGTCCCCTCACGATTTTGTGTTCAGGGTTTGAAATCTGCTCTTTCTATTTGGAAGTATCCTGTTTTGTTCACCGAGAAGGGGTTTATTTAATTAGTTTGTGAATTTCATAGATTCTCTAGCATAGTCAAAGTCCCTGGCTTGGGATCCCAGTGAAGCATTATTTCTGGTTTGGGTAAATGTGGTTGTGCTATATGCAGAGTAAACTCTGAAGTCATGATTCTGGGCTTTGTGAACTAGTTTTGAAAAAAATTTATTCTAGAATTTAGGCTTATATCACCTTAACAAATAAAGTCTAAGTTTTGCCTTAGCTACCTCATTTTTATTTTTTAGATTTCCCTCATTATTCAAAGACTAGGTAGAATTGAATTGAAGTTTGTGGAGAGAAATAATAGGGACTGGTGCCAACACAGTTCTACTGCTCAAAATTGCGTCCTCTGTTATAGTGACTCTTCTCACATATGATGGCAATATCTTTGTGATCTTTCTGGAAAAGTGACCTGGAGTTCTTTCAATACTCATATTCAGAGAATCAAAAGGAATATTTTGACTACCTTTTTAATTTTTTGATCCTTACAGTAGTATAAGACAAAGGAAGAAGAGGCATTATCAAATTTATGCTGACTTTGTATATATATAATATTTATTTCCACATTATTCTGAATTGCACCTATAATCTAATTACAAGAATACTACAAAATTGTTTATTAGAAACAGAACATTATGAGTATACTTCATCTAAAATGGAAGGCTCTCCTTTCTTCTGCCAAAAAGCCCAGTTTCAGTGCTGCTACCAAGTTCTTTCTTGCCAGGCTGTAAAGATTGTTTAATATTTGTTAATATTTCTACCCACTTGAGTAGTTTCAACACCCGTTAGGGTGTTGCTGGTTAGGTTTTAGGATTTTTTTTTGTTTTTGTTTTGGGGGTGTCATTGTTTTGATGGGAAGGCTGTTAGTTTTTTAAACTAATCCTTGACTCACAAACATTTGTGACCCCATCATCCTCTGGAACAAAGAAATGCTTACATCTCCTTCCTCAAAACCCCATTTTCCCCCAATTCATTGTTGTCTTTGGTGTTTAAGTGAGTTCACAGTAGGCTCATTGATTTATATGGTTTAATGGTTCTTTATCACATGTACAGGTCAATGCTAGTTTGACTCTCTTTTAAATGGTCGTTTCAATTTTATAATGGAAGTGTTCTTTGCACTGTGTCACTGGCTTCCCCCTCCCCCCTTTTTTGAGAGAAAGGGGCTCCTGAATTGTCACTGCTTGACCCGAAAGCAGAATAGCTGGGGGAGTGTCACAGTTTCATTTATGTGGACAGATTTGTGTAAGCTTCAGGTACATACCGAAGAGCATAGTGTGAAGAACCGGGGGATCAGATGGGAACCCTTTACTTGGAGTGTTGCAAGGCAAAGGTGCACTTCTTGTACGTTGCATACAGCAGAAGGATGGAGCGCAGCATCTGTTTGCACATAGTCACTGTCATCTGAATCTGAGGCTCCTTAAGTCCAGTTGGCCACTGGTGCTCCCTACTGATAATTTTGCAGAAGGCTGACTTGTCTGAAACTCTGAAGGTCCCAGTCCACTTGGGTGGCTGAGCCGTGATGACCCTGCCAAAGACAGAATCCACTCCACTGAGGCGGATGGGCTGGGGCTTCCTGACCAGTCCTTTCTTGTTGCTCATGGTTCGGAGCTCTGACGTGTGACAGGGTAACTTGGGACTCACTCCAGTTTCCAGGAACGGGCTGTCTAAGACTAGAGTGACCTCTTGAAAGCACAGCTGTACTTCAAGGTCAGAAGGGGTGTGTGGAAAACAGGGGGAGGCCCTAAAGGGGTGCTTGGAGGAAGGAGTAGGTGTTGTATGTCGCAGCCATTGGAAGCTCTCATCCAGTGGGGTCCATGGTGACCAGAGCTGGTATCCTGCCATTGACAGTCCTAAAGGAGAGGAATCAAACATGGAATTTTCCTGGCTAGGGCATGGCCATGACAATACACATCTGTCTCATTACTGACTTAAATTCACTTTGTGGTTCCCATGAACAGATTCCAGTAGGTGATAGGGTATTAGTAATTCCAGAAAGGACAGTAGGGGATGGTAATGAGTATTGAATATGGCAACCTCTGTGTATACTAAAATTCTGTTAAACCTTTTTACAAGTCTCTGAAAGGAGGATTTAACTCATCCTGCAAATGAGGAAACGGATTTGTCTGACATGGAATGTCCCAGTCCACTGTTGGGACCTGTGCTGTGTTGGTAACTGCTCATTACAGAATCTATGCCTCTGGGGTGACAGAGGCTGCTTCATGATGAGACCCGATTTTAGATTAGAAGAAACTCAGGCCATATCTTACAAATAAGTCACTCTGAGTGCCAGTATTTTAACATCAGTGGTTCTCCAACTATGATTTCTGGACTAACAGCTTCAACATACTTTAGGAACTTGGGTAGAAATGCAAATTCTTGGGCCCCAATTCAGACCTAGAGAATCAAACTCTGGGATAGAGTCCAGATACCTGCTTTATACAAACCCTCCAGGGGACTCTGCTGTACCTTTCAGTTTGAGAACTACTTATGCTGTTCCTTTTAAGCATTTCCAGCCAGCTTGCACTATTCTTCATAATGGAGACAGTCTCCTCTTGCCCCTAAAAGCCTCTGTGTTTTCTGATACAAAGGGAACAGCTCTTTCTGAGCCCTGGGCACCTCAGGACCATCTTAGAGGAGCTACACAGGCTGAGAGGGGAGACATTTCCACAGGCCAGTCTCTTAAAATGTTCTAAAGCTTTGTTTTTGTTTTTCTGGGTGTGGGGTTTTTTTCCTTGTTTTTTTCATCCCTGTGAGATCCACTAGTTAAGACCTTGATTTTTTTTTTCTTTGAAGATAAAGGGCTGGGAGGATATTGCTAACTCAAACTTTATCCAAGTAGAATTTAAGTTTTCCATCATTCCAGTTCAAAACTGATGATATATAAGGGCCTTACTGATTTCAGGAGAAGCTAACATTTCTTGACCATCTACCTGTTAGGTTAAGGAGCATATAGCAAATCCCTTTTCTTTCAGCCAAGTGTATTTTTCTCCCCCTTCTTGGGTCTCCCACAAAAGAACAGTGGCAGATCTGATCCCATCCCATCCAGTAATTGCCACCATTGAGAAGTTGACACCTTCACATAGTGTGTGAAGCAATGAAATTCATCCTTTAAAAAGAATTGGTGACATTTCAAACCAGAACTGCTCCAGCAATGGTTAGTATGAGGAGATGGGTTGGTTTACTCCAGCGGGTATGTTTCTCATGTTCTACACAGCCTTACTGCAAATTACTAATTGTTGAAATATCTGGGCTGCCTTAGGATAAGAATTTGGCACCCAAGGGATAGTTCTCTCTTCCAGCCTATGAAGGGCTTTTAATGCAAGATATCTTGACCTTAAGAGCATATATACAAGATTGGGGCCACTCTGGTATACCACTATGACAAAGTGGGGAGGAGTATTAATTCCTCTGAACATATGCCCCCCAAAAGAACTCAATCATCAGATCGTTTTCTTGACTCTCCTAAGGAAATAGAGCCAAAATTAAAAGGCTTTGCCAAACATCCAGCCTGACTATTCAGCAGAACCAACATGCAAGAGAGGGCTTAGCATCCTGGATCTTTCCTACCCCTTTACACAGTTTAAAATGGTTCAGCCCCCATTCCAAGCAGGAATCTAGAAGATCTGTTCAAGTTACTCTAATTGTTCCTAAATAGGGAACACTTGGGTTTTTCTGGCCCCCAAAGTCTTCCCCTTCATACCGGTTACTCCCTTCCAAGGAACCTAGTCCCTCGATTTCCCCACCTTGGAAAGGGGAACACAGCGCCCAAGTGCAGCTGAGGTCCTCGTGAACTGTGAACAGATTCCGAGGGGCTGGAGTGCTTGAAGAAGGGGCTTGTCCCCCTGGGGCCCCTCCCCGGGCGTGGGGGCCAGACAGTGCTGGCCGAGGCGGAAGAGGCGGTGGGAGCCCGGCCCGGTCCCACCATCCGGGCCTGGGGCTCACCTGCTGAACTCCGCGGGCCACACGCTCCAGAGTGGTGGCAGCATCTTTTCTTCACCGGCGCCTGGCAACCGCCTTTGTGACCCAGGGCCCCGGGGGAGAATCCGAGCCCCGCCCCACTGGGAGGTGTCAAGACTGGCCTCCCACCCACTCCTTGGAACGCCTAGTCCAGGACTCAGGTTTCAGGAAAGCTGGTTCTATCCCTTCCCATCCCCATTCCACCTTGCCAGCGAGTCTTTGATCAGATCACAGAGGACAGACACCCTCACCACAAAAGCTGTGGTCAGGTATAAAAATCCTGGAACCTGTAATTAGGGTTAAAATTCTGTATTCAGCCGTGCGCAGTGGCTCATGCCTGTAATCCCAGCGGCTCCGGAGACTGAGGCAATTTAGTGAGACCCTAAGCAACTCTGGGAGACCCTGTCTCTAAATAAAATACAACAAAGGACTGGGGATGTGGCTCAGTGGTTAAGCATGCCTGGGTTCAATACCCAGTACTGAAAAAAAAAAAAAAAGTGTGTATCCATTACCCTCTGCACATATTCAGGATTAGGGACTTGGGGTCCTAAAGGCTTTTGCTGCTGTATTGGAATGACCCAATGCAAAAAGACAATTTATTACAAATGCTTGCCTATGAAGAGGAAAAAGAAAACAAAAACCTTTCCTTGACTTCCTGCTTGAAAACCTGTCTGCTTCTGTTAAATTTCAAAAAGGATTACCCTGGGGGCAGGGGGAATGGTGGCGTATGCCCTGTATGGCAGCTACTCGGGAGGCTAGGGCAGGAGAATCATAAGCACTAGATCAACCTGGACACCCTAGTGAGACCCTGTCTCAAAAAAATGAAAAGGGTTAGGGTGTAGTTCAGTGGTAGAGCGCACCTGGGTTCATCTGCTAGTACTGGGGGGTGGGGAGGATGATTCCACCTCATTTGGCAATGCTGGAAAACTGATGCTTGGAGCATACTGAAAAAGTGACTTGACTAGTTTGTAAGCATTGCTTCAATTGTCCTGGATGGCTGAGAGAAGGAAGGAGTCCACCCAGCTAACTCCTGTATCCCCAGTGCCTGGCTACTGCATTGTCTGGCAGTATTTGTGGGAGGAATTAAGGGCCCACCTGTCTTTTCCTTGTACACCCAGAATTGCCCTTGCACAGCACCAATAAGAATGGTCACTTTTTGCCCAGTGCGGTGGCGCACACCTGTAATCCCAGCACTTGGGAGGCTGAAGCAGGAGGATCGCGAGTTCAAAGCCAGCCTCAGCAACTTAGGCCCTAAACAACTCAGTGAGACCCTCCCTCTAAATAAAATACAAAAAAAGTAGGGCTGGGGATGTGGCTCAGTAGTGGAGTGCCCTGGGTTCAATTCCCAATAAAAAAAAAAAAAAAAAAAAAGAATGGTCACTTTTGTCTGGTTCTTTGAGTGAAACTGATGGAGAGGGACTGGGCCTAAGAATGGGATCAGGCTGAGATTCTGGAAAATTAAGGAAAACCTTGAGGAACTTGTACAGTGCCCACTATGTGTCAGGTCCACAGACAGGAAAAGAGTTTGAAGTCAGAAAGAAAAGGAAGAGCAGAGAATTATGAGATATGGAAGAAATGGAAATGATTTTGGATTATAAAACTACCCCCAAGTTTATTTTTATTTTCCTTTTGAATAGAAGAGACACCTGGTTTTTTTTTTTTTTTTTTTTTTTTGCGGTACTGGGGATTGAACCCATGGCCTTGTGCTTGTGAGGCAGGCACTCTACCAACTGAGCTATATCCCCAGCGTGAGACACCTGTTATTTAAAAAGCAAACAGAACAGTAGTTTCGTTTATTATGTAGTAGCTTTTTTTTTTTTAAAGTCCCCCAAGTGAGCCAGGTGTGGTGGTACATGCCTATAATCCACAGACTTGGGAGGCTGAGGCAGAAGGATTACAAGTTCGAGGCCGACCTCAGTGATTTAGGAAAAACGTCTCAAAATGTAAAAAAATAGGGCTGGGGTTGTAGCTCAGTCGTAGAGCACTTGCCTGGCATGTATGAGGCACTGGGTTCGATTCTCAGCACCGCATATAAATAAATGAAAAAAAGTAAAGGTCTAATCAACATTAAGAAAATATTTTTAAAAAAAAATTAAAAAAAAAAAGGACTGGGCATGTAGCTCAGTGGTAGAGCCCCTGAGTTCAATCCCCAGTACCTACCACTCCCCCCACCCCCAAAAAAGTTCTCAAAGCAAAAGTTTGATTAAAATTGGATAAAGAGGGCTTCACACTGTTAAGACAATCTGTACACTGTCCCCTGTGCAGTCTGCTCTGTTTAAAGGGACATGTTCCTGGAGTGCCATTTGCCATCCCTCTAAGTCTGATATGTAGTGCCATACGGAAAACCAGAATCTCCTTGTGTTAGCTTTTGATTCCTGTAATGAAATAGCTAAGGCAGGCCACTTATGAAGGAAAAAAAAAAGTTTATTTACCTTGCAGTTGTAGAGGGTGAAATCCATAATGACATGGCATAGGCTCTGGAGAGAGCCCCATGGCACATAGTGGCAGCCTGTATGAGGCAGAAATACAAAGAGAGGCAGGAAGCAGGAAGGTGGTAGAGGCCAGTTTCAGGCTTTTATAATAACCCCCTATCTGGAGAACTTGCTCCAGGAGGCCAGTATTCCCTTTCCAGGGCAACCCTAATCATCTAACACATAGTTGCCATTAAAGAAAAGCATGTATTTTGTTTTCCCCTTCAGTTTACCGTGTGACTTCATGTTGCCAAAGTGGTCATAATTAACATTTACATGACTGCATAATATTTACAGTATTAGCCATTCATCAACTTATACTACAAAGAGCATCTTTGTGGTTAAAGTGGTCTTTATGGTTTTTCCCAATAATTTCACTAATGAAATGATTAGGGGTGAAAAGGTTTGAAATGTTTTACCTGGCAATAGCTGTCAGTTTACAAGTTTCCTTCTGAAAGGATGGTACTAGTTCGAATTGTGACCAACTACTTGTAACCCTCAACCTCTCCATCACTGGGTATTGTCGTAAATGTTTATTTGCTGTACTGGGGATTGAATCCAGGGGCACTCTACCACTGAGCTAACGCCTCCAGCCCTTTTTTTTTTTATTTTTTATTTTTTTAGAACTGGGGATTGAACCCAGGGGCACTCCACGCTGAGCCACATCCCCA
The DNA here is from genome assembly GCA_020662805.1 of Glaucomys volans. Lineage (NCBI taxonomy): Eukaryota > Metazoa > Chordata > Mammalia > Rodentia > Sciuridae > Glaucomys > Glaucomys volans. The sequence goes on along the minus strand of JAJEJO010005383.1, from coordinate 67,735 downwards.
GCCCTATTTTGTATTTTATTTAGAGACCCTGTGTGTTTAAAGGGACATGTTCCTGGAGTGCCTAAGCAACTCAGAGTGACTGAGTTGCTTAGGGCCTCGCTAAGTTGCTGAGGCTGGCTTTGAACTCGAGATCCTCCTGCCTCAACCTCCCAAATGCTGGGAATACAGGCGTCAGCCCTTTTTATTTTTTACTTTGATACAGCGGCTCTCTGATTTGTCCAGGCTGGCCTTGAACTTGTGATCCTCCTGCCTCTGTCTCCCAAATCTATAGGATTACAAGCGTGGAACACCGGGCCCGACTGTAGCTGTGTTTTGCTCATTTGGCAAATGCAAAGTGGGACGTCGTATTACATAGTCCATCATATGAAAGGCGTTTTCTAAGTGACTTGTTTTTAATGTGGCTTAATCGGCCATGCCCATCTTATTGCTGAGACAGATTGCGCAAACGATCTTGGAGCCGCTAAGGGAGGAGGCGACGGGAGCCCACGCGCCCCCTAATGACCAGAACTGCCAGTGACAGGCGTGGGTGTGCTGCTCTCCAAGGGAGTTCTTGGCATCTGTTTTCCGGGGCGTGGGAGCGGAGCGAGAACGCAGGCGAGGGCGCGACACTGCGCAGGCGCACCACAATGCCGGGCTTTGGTGGGTGCCGGGATTGGGCGTGGGCTGGCGGCGCAGGCGCACTAGCGGCCTATGGGGTCGGGGCGCCTGCGCAGTCACACTTCTTTAGACGGCCGCCATGGCGGGACAGGAGGATCCGGTGCAACGGGAGATTCACCAGGACTGGGCGAATCGGGAGTACATTGAAGTCATCACCAGCAGCATCAAGAAAATCGCGGACTTTCTCAACTCGTTTGGTCAGCGGGCGAGCAGGGGGAGGCGGGGTGTAGGGAGGCCTTGGAGGCGGTTCTGCTGGGGCCCCGAGGAGGAGCTTTCGGGGGACCCCCGGGAGCCTTCAGCTCTTGCCGGTTTCGCTTCCTCCTTCAGGCCCTACCTTTTTCCTGACCCTTCGGCTCTACTGGGCAGTACCCGTGGGGTTACCCTGCGCTAAGCTGATGGCTTCGTTGCCATCCCTCTGGACTCATTAACAGGTCCTCTCCCCATATCAGGCAGCGCCATGCCTCCGTGGGGTTTCTTCTCTTCCGTGGTATCCCTCGTCCTTTGGGCTCCGCGTCCATTCCACCTGACCGTGCAGCTGTGACGGTGTACTACCCCGTTTAAAGACTTACGAAACAGTTCTCCTTTTTTAGGATCAAGTCGAAACCTCTTTCTTTAATCGCCCCCCTCAGCACTCACTGACCATTCGTTCCTGTCTTCATTGTATGCTGTGCTCAGAGTGGTAGGCGATGAGGTCAGAGTAAGGTCCAGACTCTGCAGGGCCTTGGAAATGCCCTCTGTATGGGTGGTATCGAGTTTATACTAGGTATTCTGTCTGCTTCTAGCCCATTCTTCAGAGCAGGTGTCCTCAGCAGAGAGACAACTTTACTAAAATCTTTCCTAGGCATGTACTGTTTTTGACAGTCTTAAATTCTTTATGCATTGTTCATATTCCTCTGGACAGTAGTCTGTACCAGAAACTTCTACCCTATGTTCTCCAAGTGTTTCTTTCAGACACCGTGGTGCTGGATAAACTTTCTCAGATCTCTTTTCTTATTTATTTATTTCTTTATTTATGGTGCTGGAGATTGAATCCAGGGCTTTATGCTTACTACGCAAGCACTCTACCACTGAGCAACTTCCCCAACCCTGGACAGTGTTTCTAAGGTAATTACAACAAGTAGGGATGATATCTAATAATTTTTGTCAACTTGTGTACTTCGGTTCCACTCATTCAGCAACATCAAGCAATTAAGATTAAATTGGAGCCTGGGCAAGGGGATGCATGCTTGTAATCCCAGCTTCTAGGGAGGCTGAGGCAGGGAATCGACTGGGCAATTTAGTGAGACCTATCTCAAAAATAGTGCTGGAGATTTAGCTCAATGGTAGAGTGCCCTGTGCTCAATCCCCAGTACTGGAAAGACAAAAAATAATAATAATAATAATAATAAAATTAAAGTAGCTGATTATTTAAAAGAAGAAGAAGAGTAAGAGTTTTTTTTTTTTTTTTTTTTTTTTTTTTTTTTTTTCTGTCAGTGGGCTGAAAGTGTAGCCAGAGGTAGAGCATCTGCTTATCATAGACTAAGACTGTTGGTTCCATTCCAGCCCTGTCAAAAGCAAAAACGTTTTGTCAGAAAGCAAAAGAATAAAGATTTAGGGGATATAGCTCAGTTGGTAGAGTGCCTGCCTCACAAGCACAAGGCCCTGGGTTCAATCCCCAGCACTGCAAAAAAAAAAA
>JAJEJO010005383.1:7947-65303 GCA_020662805.1 Glaucomys volans | reverse complement strand
AAAAAAAAAAAAAAAAAAAAAAAAAAAAAAAAGATTTAGGCTGAGCACAGTGGTGCACCCCAGACTTGTAATTGCAGCTACTTTGGAGGCTGAGGCAGGAGAATCACAAGTTTTAGGCCAGCCTCAGCATTAGCACGACAAGGGCTGGGACTTGACTCAGTGGTAAAACATCCCTGAGTTCAGTCCCCTGTACCAAAGTCTTATCAGAAAGCATCAGCAGGAGAAACTAGATCTTATACAAGGCTTTCTCTTCAGGCTCTGCTGAGGACATATAAGAACCATTTTACTAATCTTTTTTCTTTCTTTAATATTTTTAGTTGTAGATGGACATAATACCTTTATTTTATTTACTTATTTTTATGTGGTGCTGAGGATGGAACCCATGCCTTACAGGTGCTAGGCAAGCACTCTACCACTGAGCTACAACCCCAGCTCCACATTTTACTAATATTAAAGATGAAATAATGACAACTTTGAAACAAAGAAGAACTTTGTTTTTGTATTGTATATTTACATAGAAAGGGTGTAGGACAATAATCTTAGTGTGCTGTGGTATGGATTTCCTCATCAGGGAATGGAAGTGCAGATGTAGATATCATTAATAAGAGAGTAGAGCCAGGCACAGTGGTGCATGCCTGTAATCCTAGCAGCTTGGGAGACTAAGGCAGGAGGATTGGAGTTCAAAGATAGCCTCAGCAACTTAGCAAGGCCCTAAGCAACCCAGTGAGACCCTGTCTCTAAAATATTTTTAAAAAGGACTAGGGATGTGGCTCAGTGGTTAAACATCCCTGAGTTCAATCCCTGGTTCAAAAAAAGAAAAGAAAAGAAAAATTAGTATAAATGTGTATCAGTGGTACATATTCACACATAATGCTGTAGAGGTTTTGGTAGAGAATGGTATAGAACTCATGTATCCTAAAAGAACTTATTTTTTTAAAGAAATGTAAGTGAAGGAATATGGTTTAGTGGAAAGAATGGATTTGGAGTTAGGAGACCCAAAAAAGCTGGACTGATTGATTTTAATGAACTGAAGATATTGCAAAAATACAGGCCTATTTCTCATACTACTCTTATAGTCTGGGTTCCCTCAGAGGTTTTTGTTTTTGTTTTTGTTTTTGTTTTGTTTTGTTTTGTTTTAAGTGAGGTCTTAATATCTTGCCCAGGCTGGTCTTCAAGCCTTGGATTCAAGTGATCCCTTAACTTCCTTAGTGCTGTGATCACAGGTCCATGCCACCACACCTGGCCTTTACTGCAAATCCTAAACTGTTTTTCATTAAGTCCCAAGACTCATCCCAGGAGAAAATATACCTACAAAAACAATTCAGGATGAAATTCTAGTGACTCAGGAGCATGAGGCAGGAGGCCAGTTTGGGCAACCTAGCAAGACCCTGGCCTCAAATAAAAATTTTAAAAGGGCTGGGGGTGTAACTCAGAAAGTTCCTGAATTCAATCCCAGTACCCTGCCGGCCCACATCTCTCCTTGGAAAAGAAAAATTTAAGAGAAGAAAAGTGTTGATTTTTGTAGTTCTAAGATTGTATGAAATAAGAGTTCAGAGAAGTAGCTAACAGCGGGCATTTGACAACAGTGGTAATGTGTGCACACTGTTACGCATCCTAATAAGGTAGCTTTTGCAGTAAAAATCTGGTGATAATGTACACTCTGGTCTTAGATTTGTCAGGCTGCTAAATGCTTTCTCAGTGTTTTTTATTTGAATCAGTACATATTTAATGGAATCTGAAATATAACTGGAGTTTCTGCAGTTGAACATTTTATATTCTTCAATGGTATTTATCCATGTAGACCAGCAGCATAATATTGTTACTAGATTCTGGTTCATTACCACATTGACCACTAGAGCAGAACAGCCATCCAAGAAGGAACTCTTCCTCTTATCTTCCCCACCCCACCCATAATTTTGTTGTGTTTCTTTTCTTGGGAAATGACAGATTGTCAGAGATGATATTCATATTTTTACTAAATGGCATACGTAATGTATGCTTTTGGGGCTTCTAAAAAACAGACTGGAAAGAAATTTGGCCCTGTAGAAAATGGGAGTGTATCTAGGAATAGTGGGGTGTGAAGTGCTCCTCTGCAAGTTAGCTGGGAATTAAAGGAAACAGCTCTAGGATAGAAAACAAGATTGAAAAGACGAGGGCTATAGTGACACACACCTGTAATCCTAGCAACTTGGGAGGCCGAGGCAGGAGTATCACTAGTATGAAGGCAGCCTCCACAACTTAGCAAGGCTCTGTCTCAAAATAAAAAGGGTTGGTGGTGTAGCTCGGTGGTAGAGAATCCCTGGGTTCAATCCCCAATAAACCCTCCACTACAAAAAAGTGGGGTCAGAGATATAACTCGATGGGAAAGGCCCTGGTTTCCATCTCCAACACTGAAAAATAGTTTTAAAAGATTAAAGAGAAAAATGAAGAATGTTCAGAAAAGGCATATCTGTAGAAACAGAGATTAGTGGTCTCCAGAGGACAAGGTGGGGTATGATGAAGACTGAAAGTACTAATACGTACAGGTTTCAAAAGAAACCCTTTCAGGGCTGGGGACATAGCTCAGTTGGTAGAGTGCCTGTCTCACACGCACAAGGCCCTGGGTTCTAATCCCCAGCACTGCAAAAAAAAAAAAAAAAAAAGAAACCCTTTCAGAAGGGATGATGAAAATGTTCTAAAATTAAACTCTCTTGGACAACTTTGCAAATAATACTAGAAACCATAAGAGTAGCAGTGAAAATCACTAAGTGGTGAGAAAGAATAGCATAAAAACAGCAAGAAAAATGAATAGAAGTGGAAGAGCTGGGCTGTAAGCAAATTTTAAGAGGTGTGTGGGTATGGGGAATAAATTATAGTTCTGTAAGTTTTAATGACTGTTTGGTTTTTTTTTTTTGTACCAAGGATTGAACTCAGGCTTCATGCTTGCTTGCTAGGCCCTATTGATTGTTTTAATAGTCCTTCATAGATTGTTATATTTTATCAGACCTTTCCTCTGATGCTGGGCATGTTTTTGTTTTTTCACCATCTTAAGTAATAACGATGAATATTCTTGTTTGTTAAATCTTCATGTAAAGGGGAAGTAATAACCAAAGACTAATAACTTACAGAAGTTCATCCACAGATGTGTAGATAGATTCAGAAAAGGTTGATTATGTTCTAGGAAGACCTCCCAGATGGAATTTGAACTGGGTCCTGATGAAAGATGCTTAGGCAGGCAGGATAAGTAAGATTTGGACAGGATGAAATGAAAGATGAGGCAAGATCAGAGTGTAGGCAGATTTGTCAAAATGTGCTGAAACACTTTTGCAAAACAGCCAGGAAAGAGATGAAAAGGAAAGTTGTTAGCTGGGTGTTGAATCATTGTGTGGGAGACTCTCAGGGAATGGATATTTTAGATATAAAAAGCAAAGGTTATTAAGAGATGACTGAGCAGTGGTGTTGGAGGAGGTAGTGGGAAATAATCACCATGCCTTGATGCTTTTCTCTTGTATGTTGAGAGTAGTTTGAAAAAGAGAGGTCAAGCAGTTTTGGTGAGAGGAGTTTGCAGAGGGAAAGGTATTGTAGGGGTAATCTAGGCTGTACTTTGGGTGAGATGAAAGGAGGTTGGAAGAGGTAGAAGAGAAAGGATTTGGGCTGTTTTTCACAGATGGAATGTGGTTTCCACAAGGTTCTTGATGTTCTCTAAATTTTCTCTAGTTCTAAAAGGTCTATGCAGAGACAGATGAAAGATTAGCATCCTCCTAGGGTTGTCGTAATGGTATGGTTTCCAAGAGCCCAAACGCTCTGACACCTTGTTTTCTCTCCTTAATATCTGCTGGTTTCTTGGCCTCTACTTTTCTCTCTTAACATTGCAGACATTACATCCCTGACTTTTGATGGTTCAATGTTAGATTTTTCAATTTCACCATGGAATAAAAGCAATATACATGCAGTAAAAACCATACTTCATTTTCCCCCCATACTAAGGATCCAACCCAGGACCTTGCACATGCTAGGCAAGTGCTCAACCAAAGATAAGGGCTGGGATATAGCTCAGTGGTAGAGTGCTTGCCTAGCATGCTCGAGACCTTGGGTTCAATTCCCAGGAACAAAAAAACAAAACAAAACAAAAAGCTGGGCATAGTGGTAAACACCTATATTCCCAGTGACTCAAGAGGCTGAGGCAGGAGAGTCACCAGTTTGAGCACATCCCGGGTATCTTAGCAAGGCTCTAAGCAACTTTAGTGAGACTGTCTCAAAATAAAAAATTTAAAACGGCTGGGGATGTAGCTCGGTGGTAAAGTAACCTTGGGTTCAATCGCCCACACCAAAACAACAACACTGAGCCGTGCTTCTAGCCTGTCAAATTCTTGTGGGTTTATTGGACGTGTCTATTTTCTTTGCCTTGTCACTTCTCCCCCCCCCCATTTTTTAATGGTGCATTATAGTTGTACATCGTGATAAGATTTGTTATGTGTTTGTGCACGCACACAATACATGCCTTCTCTCTTGAAACTTAGTTTACTGGTTAACAATGGCCTTCTGTACATCCTGAGTGTGTAAGTTTTCTATTGCTGCCATAATAAATTTCCACAGATTTAGGAGCCTAAACTAGATAAATTTATTTTACCACTGTGTAGGTCAGAAATTCAGCACTGATCCGTGGGCTGAAGTCAAGCTGTCAGCAGGCCTTCCCTCCTGGAGATTCTGAGAGGCTCCATTTCTTTGCTCATTGGATAGTTGTCAGAGTTCACTTTCTTGTGGTTGTGGAACTGAGATTTCTACTTCTTCGTTGGCTGTCAACGGAGGCTCTCCCCAGTTCCCAAAGATCACCCACATCCCTTGGCTCATGGCTTCCTTGCCATTTCAAAACCAGCAGTGACAGGTTGAGTCCTTTTCATGTTTTAAATTCCATCTCTTTCTTCCATCTCATCTCTGACTCCTTCCTCTACCTTTGTTATCTATATTTATGGACTTGTATGATACATATTTATAGGTTCCAGGAATTAGAGCATGAACGTGTTTTAGGGGCCACTCTTCTGTGCCTTCTTCCCTTGGTAGGATGTTCAGCAGCACCTGAACAACTGTGCCTCTAAGATCCTTCTCACCTTGTCCACTCAGTTCCCATGTATGCTCTGCATGATGTATTATTCCTTTTCTTCAGCACAGGGTGTATGTATTTCTGTGTGCTGTGTATGGGAGCATGTGCTTGCGTGTGTTTGGAGTGACATTAATCCTGAACATCAGTCTCCTTTTACCAGATATGTCTTGTCGTTCAAGACTCGCAACACTAAACGAGAAATTGACAGCCCTTGAACGAAGAATAGAGTACATTGAAGCACGGGTGAGTATGATGGGCAAGGGCTATCCCAGAGAGAATGCATGTTTCCACTTACTACTGAGATAAAACGGAAAGCAGAAGCAGGCTTAGAGGAGTTAAGTACCTTGCCTGGATTTAGGTATCTCTGACTCTTAATCTTTTCTGCCATTTTTCACTGCCTATGATCTAAAATAAGATTTTTTTTCTTTTAGGCTCCCTTAGTCCTTTTGAATTTATCTAAATGTCAATTTTCCTTTGACAGGTGACAAAAGGTGAGACACTCACCTAGAACTATGCCATCCTGCTGCTGGGAAGTTGCTTGACAGAACCAGGCCACGTGGGAAAGGCCCCAGCAGCCTCCAGCTCCTTATCTCCTTAAAGAACAACAGGGCTTCTTCTTGTTTTCCTTTTTTCAAAAGTGTGGCCTTTGGGCTCTGCCATGTACATCTGGGAGTGTGATGTGGCATGGGGGAGAAGTCCAGGGGAACTCTTGGAAACAACATTAGACATTTTACCTTTTCAGTAACATTTTATGGAACTTCTTATCGATGTATTTGAGGTGTTCAAAGCCAAAAGTCTGAGATTCTTTGTTAAGGTACTTCCACTGCTCACTGTTTCTCTCTCAGACTTTCCTCTTTGCCTCTGCACTGATTTTGTGGACAGTCTCTTTGTCTCCTCCCCACCTTGGATGGGAGGTGCGGGCAGTCCTGGTTGAGATACTCGTGCCCTGGCAGTGGCTGCCAGAGAATGTTGTTGCTAACCCACTGATTTCCTTTTTTGGGGAGATCAAGGCCAGGCACCCACTTGGCTGGAAGGGACATCTTCAGAGTTTTCTTTCTGTCACTTGGGGTGTCTTTGCCTCTCATATTTCCTTAATAAACTCCTCAACTTTATCTGACTGCTTTGATTGTGCTGGGGAGAGGAACTAGAGATGGTTTTATCTAGTTCACAGAAATGTGATATTTAGAATTATTATTCTAACTTAAAACTTTCAGATGTAGCTGTTTGATTCAAAGCCTAGGAAGCTTACCGACCTGAGCCCTGGTTTTTGGACTTCAGGTGACTAATTCATCCTGGGGATTGTTTGGTCATTCAGCAGGTTACCAAGTAGTATTATGTAGGCACATTATACACCAATAAAAGAAAGCACTGAATCAGACATAATGGTTATTTTCTGTCAAAATATGAGCATCCACAAAATTTAACCACGATCCAGGGCAGAGTATCAGTTTTACAAGATTCAAGCTAAATGTCTACTTCCTTTGAAAAGCAAACACTGGAATTCAAAAGAAGAGCCTATAGAGGAGGATCGCGAGTTCAAAGCCAGCCTCAGCATAAGCAAGGCGCTAAGCAACTCAGTGAGACCCTGTCTCTAAATAAAATACAAAATAGGGCTGGGGGTGTGGCTTAGTGGCCGAGTGCCCCTGAGTTCAATCCCTGGTTCCAAAAAAACATAGAAGAGCCTATAATGCTTCATATCCTGGTATGTAGAACTTCCTAATAACTTGAGCCAACCTACTTCTGAAGGCTTTTCTCCAAAATCAGGTCTCTGTTTTTATTACATGGAATTCATTGTGCTCTGCACACACTAATTTCCCCTTACACAAATCAAATTTGCCATTCAAAGGCTAGCTCAAATCAAATTTCCCCCAGAAAGTTTCCCACAGACTTTAACTTTTCCATTCAGTACTCTCCCTGTTCTTTTTCTTGGTTCCTCCTGTCTCATTGTGCTACCACTACACTTCAGCTCTGGATTTGATCTTGTTATGGTCATTCTCTGATTGAGTGTGTGCATCCCATGCCCTTTTGCCTGTACTGCCCAGATGGATGCCTCGAGAGGTGTGTAGTCAGTAAACACCAATTAAACTGTCTTGAAGAATTCAAGCTGTGTTGCACTCATGTCTTTTTAGAACCCCTGGAAGACCATTTTTCACAGTACAGGCTGAGCAGCCCTTATCTGAAAATGTGAAATTCTCCAAAATCCAGTTCTTTCTGAGCACCAACATGACACCATACGTGGAAAGTTCCATACCTGACTTCATGTGGGCTGCCATCAATACAGGTGACCTACACATAGAAGATTAACTTCAGGCTGTTCTGTGTGTATAAGATGTATATGAAACATAAACAGATTTTATATTTAGACCCGGGTTCCATCCCCAGATGTGTATGCAAATATTTTAAAATCAAAAAAAATCTGAAAGCTGAAAGACTTTTCTGGACCTTTTAAATAAAGCATTTTACATAAGTACATACTTAACCTGTACTTGCATTTAAAAATAGGATCTTATAATGGAGACACCTGACATCCTTGACTGTGGTAAGTGCTCTTTTCAACATTATTGAGCTCATACGTATTTTTAAAGAGTCACTTGAGTTCATTATTCATAATATTTCACCTATCTTTCCAGGATAAAAAAGCACATCTAAAGGCCAAGTGTGAGGTTATCTTGTGCTCTGCAGTCCAACAGGCGTTGGCTCCTGCTATGTGTAAGGACAATAACATGAGATGGTAATAGGGGAGCCCGGTGTGGTGGCTCACCTGTAATCCCAGCAACTCGGAGGCTGAGGCAGGAGGCTCACAAGTTCAAAGTCAGCCTCAGTAAAAGCATGGTGCTAAGCAACTCAGACCCTGTCTCCAAATAAAATACAAAATAGGGCTGTGAATGTGGCTCAGTAGCCTAGAGACCCTGAGTTCAATCCCCAGTATCCAAACAAGATGGTAATAGGGGAAAAGTAGGGGCGACCCATATATGCAGAAAGGCTCTTTTCATAGGAGTACATGTGAAAATGCTCATGTTTCATGGCCTTATGGATGCTAATCAGTTAATTTATTGGTATTACAGTAATGAGTGTCCTGGTATGGCAGTGCATGCCTGTAATCCCAGCATTTTGGGAGGCTGAGGCAGGAAGATTGAGAGTTCAAAACCAGCCTCAGCAACTTAGTGAGGCCCTAAACAACTCAGTGAGACCTTGTCTCTGAATAAAATATTAAGGGCTGGGATATGGCTCAGTGGTTAAGTGCTCCTGAATTCAGTCCCTGGTATCCCAAAAAATAAAAAAAAAAAAAACTTCTTAACTAGATCTGAAACAGATTTTCTCATTCTGGTCCAGTACTTTTTTTTTTTTTTTTTTTTTTTTGGTACTGGGGATTGAACCCAGGGGCACTTGACCACTGAGCCACATCCCCAGCCCTATCTTGTATTTTATTTAGACACAGGGTCTCACTGAGTTGCTTAGGGCCTCCCTAAGTTGCTGAAGCTGGCTTTGAACTTGTGATCCTCCTGCCTCAGCCTCCCAGGTGCTGGGATTACAGGTGTGTACCACCACGCCCGGCTCTGGTCCAGTGCTTTTGCACTATACTCAGATACTTAAAGCATTCACACATCCATGCAAGTATTATATGCCTTCACACTATCATTCTTTTTATTTGGCTTGGGATGAAACCCAGGGCCTCAGCATGCTAAGCACGTGCTCAACCCAAGCCACACCTGCCCACCCTCGTTCATTTTGTGAAGAAGGTTTCATGAATTTTCTTTGCAGGGTCTGTACTACTGCTTGCACTGATTGTCTAGTTTCACTTCTGCCGGTTTTTCCAGAGGTTAAACCATATGCGCTGTCTTTTACTTTTTGGTGTTGGGATGGAACCAAGGGCCTCTCCTGTGCCAGGAAAGCGCTCTACCTCTGAGCTATATCCCCATCTCACTATGTTGTATTTTCTGAAAGTCTTGCCTAAGGGATTTAATCCATTCCAGCACTTCTGTAGCTATCTCTGAGTTACAGATGATTCTCGAGCAAAAAGAAGCAGCTATGTTTGGTTGGGCTCCAGGAACTGGGATTTTACTCACAAGTTGCATTTTTTGTTCCCAGCTTGTTGCAGTTCATAGTGTTATGCTAAACCACCATTTATTTTTGTCCCCAGTGTGTCACTAATCAATTTATGCAGGCATGGTTCTAGAATACTAACATTTTACCCTTACTCAGGACAATAAAATTGCTTTTTACATTTTAATCTAGGTTTGCTGAATTGATCTTTTTTCTCTCTTTTATTATTATGTTTAATTGTTATAGCAAAGGTAAGATGTTGACAAGATGGTTTTTTTAAACTATAAGGAGACTGAGTTTCAGAGGTTGTGTTTTCAGAGATTCTGAATTCTATTGTTCTCGGTAGCTTCATCATAATGGAAAATTGGATTGAGTTCCTTTTCTTCTTCCTAGGTTAGACAATGTATAGAGAAGTGACCCACATTTTGCCTCTCTTCCTTTCATCACAAAATCTTAGTGCTCTCTGAAGAAAGATATGCTGAAAGACTTTCCTGTTTTCTACTGTAAGTGAGAAATGAGCTAAATATAAAAAGAAAAATCAGTCATCTAGTTGGGTGCAGTGGCACATGCCTGTAATGCCAGCCAGTCAGGAAGCTGCAGCAGGAGGATTGCAAGTTCAAGGCCAGCCTCAACAACTTACCAAGGCCCTAAGCAAGTTGGCAAGACCCGATCTCAAAATAATAAATAGAAAGGGGATATAACTCAGTGGTAAAGGGCCTCTAGGTTCAGTTTCCAGTACCAAACATGAAAAGCTGGGCTTGGTGACCCATGCCTGTAATCTTAGCAATTCAGGAGGCTGAAGCAAGAGGATTGTCAGTCTGAGTTCAATCTCAGCAATTTAGTGAGCAACTTAGCAAAACCCTGTCTTAAAATAAAAGACTGGGGACATATTTCAGTAGTGGAGCACCTCTGGAATCAATCCCCAGTAACACACACACACACACACACACACACACACACACACAAATAGCTTGAGGCCTGGAGGTGGAGGTGTAGCTCAGTGGTAGAGCATTTGTCTAGCATCCATGAGCTCTGGGTTTAATCCCCAATACCACACACACACACACACACACACACACACACACACACACACAAAGCTTAAATTAGATTTTGGAAAGCAGGAAAAAGGAGAAATGATCCTTTGGCATTAGAGAAGTACCTACTTCTCTGCTCTCCTTTTGTTACTCAAGTCTTGAACTACCTCTTGCATCAAGCTAAAGTAGTATACATAGGAGCCAGCTGCCATACCACATGCCTGTCATCCCAGTGACTTGGGAGTCTCAAGCAGGAGGATCACAAGTTCAAGGCCAACCTCAGCAATTTAGCAAGATCCTGTTTTAAAAAGGAAAAAGGACTAGGAATGTAGCTTAGTGGTAGAGTGCTACTGAGTTCAATCCCTAGTAACCCCCTCCCCTCAAAAAAAAGTATACATATATACACACGTAATTTTTATACTATGCATGGTATACTATAAGCCATACTAAATGGGGTAGGAAGCCTGTTTATCTAAGCTCCTGTACACGTATTCCATTTCAAACAGGCGCCTGCAAAAGAATTTGCCCCCACTCATCTCTGGAGAATGATAGAGGAAACTTCTGACAGTTTGTAGACAGTGCTGCCATTAGTAACTATAAAAATGGCTGGTTTGAAGGTGTAAGTCAGTGGTAGAGCACTTGCCTAGAATGCTCGAGGGTTTGGGTTCCATCCCCAGCACCACCTAAGAAACAAAAAGAAGAGCTACTGTAATAGTCAGCTTTTCCATTGCTGTGACCAAAAGATCTGACAAGAACAATTTTAGAGCAGGAAAAGTTTATCTAGTGCTCAGTTTCAGCAGTCCACACATGGCTGGCTCCATTGCTCTTCACCCAAGGTAAGGCAGGACATCATGGGGGAGGATTTTGGTAGATTTTGGTAGAGGAAAGTAGCTGCCAAGAGCAACATGGGGCTGGCGCTATAGCTCAGTGGTAGAGCAATTGCCTTGCATGTGTGAGGCACTGGGTTAAATTCTGAGCACCAAATGAAAATAAGTGAATGTACAAAGATAATTGTGTCCATCTACAACTGAAAAAATATGTTTTTTTTTTTAAAAGAGCAACACAGGGAGAGCTCCTTTATCAAGGACAAAATACAAACCCCAAAAGCACACTCGCAGTGACTTACCTCCTCCAGCCACACCCCACCTGCCTGTAGTTACTAATGCACTGATTAGATTAATACTTTCAGAACCCAATCATTTCACTTTGAACTTTCTTGCACTATATGAGCTTTTGGGGGACACCTAATATCTAAACCATAACAGCTACTTGCAGACAAATTGTCAGTTTAGCATTAGCTACAATTAAAACTCAGAACATTATCTTTGAGATAATCTTTGTTTCTATGAAAAAAGCAAACCCAGATAGGCCAAGTAACATAATTATTGCAAAAGCAAGGCCGAAACTAGAACCCAGTCCTTATTCCCAAGGTCACTGCAGAGTCACTCATGTCAAGGGAGTTTTCTGTACCATGCTGCTCATCTATCAGCCTCTCTGTGGATCTCACTGACCACTTGAGAGCAAAAGGGCAGTTGTCCATGGCATTTAGCTAAGTGGTGTCCATTGGCATAGACATTTGCATTTGAGGATATCTAGAAGTTTACCTTTGGCACCTTTGGACTTGTAGAGACTAAGGGGAGGTTGGTATTGTGTCTCAGTCTGCATCTTCCAACCATAATCTATTTAAAAGAATAATTTTGTTGTGAAGCATTTTTACAGACTTAGAGAAAAGTTCCAAGAATGGTACAAAGAATATCTGTATTCATCACAAAACAGTTTTAAGTTGAGATTATCCTCAATCTGAACTCATTCAACATGAAAAACCCAGTTTCTTTTCAGAGTGAACATGGGTTTGGCATGGTGGTGTACACTTGTAATCCCAGTGAGTCAGGAGGTTGAGAAAGGAGGATCACAAATTTGAAGCCAGCCTCAGCAATTTAGCTAGGCCCTAAGCAACTTGGCTACACCAAAAGATAAGTGTAGGCAATGATGTGTGGAAAACGGACCTTTTGTACATTATTGGGAATGTAAATTAGTATGGTCAATATGTAAAACAGCATGGAGGTTCCTCAAAATTTAAAAATAGAACTACCATGTGATCCAGAAGTCTCAGTTGGTATGTAGATGGTCCATGACTTAGAATGGTTTTACTTACTATTTTTCCACTTTACAATGGTGCAAGAACAATAGACTTTTCAGTGGAAATTATATCTCAAATTCTGAATTTTGATGATTTCTGGGCTAGTTATGTGCAGTACTACACTCTCATGGTGCTGGATGGCAGCACTGAGCTGCAGCTCCCAGTCAACCAGGCAGTCCTGAGGATAAACAACCTATACAGTGTACTGTATTGCTAAACTGTGTGTGTGTGTGTGTGTGTGTGTGTGCGCGCGCGCGCGTTTCCTGTAGTGGGGATTGAACCCAGGGACACTCTACCACTTAGCTACATCCCTAGCCCTTTTTATTAATTGAGACAGGATCTCACTAGTGTAGTGGCCCAGGCTGCAATCTTCCTGCCTCCGCCTCCCAAGTCTGGGATTACAGGGGTGTGCCACCACGCCCGGCAGCTGTAATATTTGATAGGATAAATATAATTAAACAATTAAATTTCATTTGAAATTGTAAGCACAAAAGGATGGGAAGCAGACCTCCACAGATTCAGATAAGCCTTTATTCCTTCATGGACTTGAGTGCCATTGGGACCCATTTTCCACATGGGGAAAATGGCCCCCAGTTACAGAGATTTTGGTTTTACAGGGTACAATAATGTAATCACTGGAAGCCATGTATGTGCCGTTTTGACCATCAAGGGCTAGTTGTACAGGTTAAAACTTTAACTTAGGAGGGTGGTTGTAAAAAGGTTGAAACTCATTTTTCTTACTCTGGGATCCATTGTTTCCCAGAGTTTCAGTATTTGCTGTGCCTCCATTTAGGGCTAATTTTCGATGGGGGAAGTTCTAAGTTTAGGGCCCACTGTTGTTAGAAAAGGGTGCGCAGAGAGAGGTTTAATGTTTGACCAATTTCCCCTCCCTCCTCCTGAGCCACACTATCCCTCCATTTTTCTTGGGGAGTTGTCTTCTAGGAATATTATTTTCCATAACCCTTCAGAAATATTTTCAACTTGTGAAAGTTTATCAAGGCATAATCCTGGGCACAAGTGAAGGCGTATTTGATAAACAAAGGAAATGAAAAAAGTATGTTGAAGAGATATCTGTACTCCCATATATATGTAACCAAAAGCTTGGTCCTTGTCCCTGATGCCAGTTTGATAATGAGGACATGATTTTGAGAACAGGATAAAGTTTTATTGCTTTGCTAGCAAAGGAGAAACACAGGGGACTCCTGTCCCAGAGACTGTGATTTTGCCCATCTGGAGGTAGAGAGGACTTTTAAAGGAACTCTTCAAAAGCTACAATCCAGGTTTGCCCTCCTGATCGGGTCCCTAGGCATCCTGATGGTGTGTTAACATTCACTTGTTAATTTGGAAGATATTCACTTCTTAGATCCTGTGGCAGATAACTCCTTCCCGTGGAGCACAGATAACTCAAGGCACTCTTGTTCCCCACCCCCAGGTTAGGGAGGAAGAGGGAGAAGAGGAAAAGCAAAACACCTCCCTTCTAAAAATAAACCTCAGAGCTATATTCAAAAGGTGAAGTGGCCCACTGTTACATTTACAGTAGCATTATTCACAATAACAAGATATGCTCTGGGTGTGTGGTGCACACCTATACCCATTTACTTATGCGCAAAAAAAAAAATTCTTAAACTTGTTTAATTGCTTTCATATGCTTAAGTATCTTTGAAAGGAAAGCAAAACAAATCGGGCACGGTGGCGCAAGCCTGCCATCCCAGGCGGTTCAGGAGGCTGAAGACAGGAGAATCACAAGTTCAAAGCCAGCCTTAGCAATTTAGCGAGGCCCTAAGTAATTGCAAAATAAAACAGAAAAATGGGCTGGGGAGTGGCTTGGTGGTTAAACACCCCTGGGTTCAATCCCTGGTACCAAAAACTGGTAATACTTCTTGTCTCCAGGAACTCTTTCGGGTGACTGGGGGTACGAATCTGGGAGGGAAATTTTTTTCCCTTTGGCGCGCTGTTGTACATGTTAAATTCTGTAACTCAAAGCAGAGACAAAACAAACGATGAGTAAGAAAAACTTTAAATGACATCGCAGATGGTAAGGAAAACATGGCAGATACCTTGAACATTTTAAGAACGAATGAAAATTAAGAGAGGGAGCGGTGGAAACGCGATGACCGAACACACCCGCTCCGCCCCGGCCCCAAGATCCGCCTGCGCACGCGCAGAGTCTCAGCCGGGCCATTTCTGCGGCGGCGTGTTCTATCCCCGACCCAGAGCGCCGAGTGCGCAGGGCTGCCCGGGGGCGCGCACGCACGCCCCGCCCCGCCTCCGGCCCGCGAATCCCGAGGCGCCTGGCTTTGGGTTGTCTAGGCTGCGGAGGTAATGCCCCGGAAGGCGGGGAACCGGGAAGAGGCGGAGGAGGACGCCGAGGAGGCGGGCGCCGAAGAGTACGGCCCTGAGGAGTACGGCCGGGACGAGTCGGGCGCCGAGGAGTCCGGTCCCGAGGAGTCGGACCGGGAGGAGTCGGGAGCTGAGGAGGAGATGGAGGCCGGGCGGCCGCGGCCGGTGCTGCGCTCGGTGAACTCGCGCGAGCCCTCCCAGGTCATCTTCTGCAACCGCAGCCCGCGCGTCGTGCTGCCTGTGTGGCTCAACTTCGACGGCGAGCCGCAGCCCTACCCGACTCTGCCTCCAGGCACGGGCCGCCGCATCCACAGCTACCGAGGTACGGGCCCGGCCGCGCCGCTCGCTTTGCCCCGGGGTGCGAGGCGAGCCGTCGTGGGTGCCGATGCTGAGCGGTGCCCTGTGGCCTAGGCCTGTGGACCGCGGGAACGACAACGCGATGCTACCCAGTCCCTCCCCCATCCTGGAAAGCAGGCGAAATCACTGTTTTTCCTATTCCAAGGTTGCGGAACACGAGCCCCAGAGAAGTAGTGACAGATCCAACCTGATGCTGCAGGTGGAAGAACCTTCTTTGTAACACTGCATGATTTACATTTGAAGGTGGCTATTTCCCCCCTTTCGGGTGCATTTATCCCTAAAAATGTGCTCCATCTCTAATGCCTGCCCTGATATCCTCAGTACTTCGGTTTCGGTGGTCCAGTTACGAATAGGGTCCCTGCTATCGTGGAGACCATAGTCCCGCCAGGGAGAGAGATTCATGAATAGGCAAGAATAAGCCAGTGTCATAATTGCTGCGATAGGAACGGAGCTCAGGGGGTTGTGGGAGCGTGGGAAGGGATTGTGGTTTCAGTTAAGAAGCGCACCCCTAAGAGAGCAGGTAGAATAGAAGTCAGTCAATCCAAGATATGTGAGTTGTAGACAGAGGGGGCCACTTGTACCAAGACGGGGGCCTTGCCAGAAGGGGCAGCAGGTATGGAATGGCGGGAAAAGCTGCTCAGAAGTACCCCTAATGAAATAGGGCCATTTTACATAGCAGATTTACATACTGAGGAGCTCACTCAGGTTGCAGAGGAGCTTAGAGAGGAAAAACTACTGTTCTACCACTTAGGAAGCTGTGGATAATCTCCCCCTAGCCTCAGGCAGAGGGGAGTCCCAGTCTGGATTAATTTTCCTAACTTTCCTGTGCTGATCTTGATGAATCTTCTTTTAGGGTGGTATACTTAATAAGATAATGTTTCTCATTTATTTATATATTTTTTGTGGTACTTGGGTTTAGAACCCAGGGCCTCATGCAACCCAGGGCCTAGGCAAGTGCTGTACCACTGAGTTACATGCCCAGCCTTCTCCTTTTTTCCTTTCTAAATTTATATAGAAAAAAAATGTATTTCTTATAATTGCAGGTTGAGAAATTCTCAGTCAAGGGGCCACATCTGCTTTGCAACTGGTGACAGCCTTCTTGCTGTATTACAATATTAGTTGTGTCTCAGCCTTTTACACCAAACTAATGTTTGAAGAGGAAGAACATAGTGCTTCCAGGGATCAGCATTTCTGTACAACATACTTTATATAAGACATTGTGTGAATTTTATATTCTCCCAAATTTGCCTTAGTACAAAATTCTTAAAAAAAAATGTGGCTGAAGCCAGGTGTGGTCGTGCATGCCTGTAATCCCAGCACTTGGGAGGTTGAGGCAGGAGGATCGAGAGTTCAAAGCCAGCCTCAGCAACTTAGCGAGGCCCTAAGCAACTCAATGAGACCCTGTCTCTAAATAAAATACAAAATAGGGCTGGGGATGTGGCTCAGTGGTGGAGTGCCCCTGGGTTCAATCCCCAGTAATAAAAAAAAAAAAAAAAAAAATGTGACTGTACTTAATGCCACTGAATTGTACACTTAAAATAGTGTTAAATTTTATGGTGTGTGTATATTTTGCCACAATAAAAAAATTACCAGTTTAGAGTTCTTAAAATTTCCCACCCAAATTTTTAAGTAAGCTTATGCCCAAGGAAGGAATGTGATATTTATCCTGAGCTTCCTTTCTCAAACAGAATCTTAGTTCTCAAGGTTTGCCTCCTTCCCTGTTTGCCCCCCCTTTTTTTGCATTTTTCACACTGTACATTAATTTTACCTGTTCGTACAGAATGCACTCTTTTCTGTCTGTCTTGTATCTCACAACATGCTCTTTTTGTACCTCCTTGTTGAGAAACAGATGTGAAGAGCCAGTGGCCTATTCTCTTACTCTTTGCAATGTTTGGTGTGACTTGCAGTTGATTACTTCGTGGCTTTGCTTTTCTGCCAAAATTGCAGACTTGGAGCCCCAGGTACATGTTCTGCTTTCTGTCTCTTGCCTAGAGCAAGTCATTGCCTTCTTTAACCAGTTTTCTTATCTGTAAGTAGATCCTCAGTAAGGATTGCTGTTGTAATGCTGGTGGATTTTGTGACTTGTAGATAGAGCAAGAGGCAAGCACTTCATGTATATCAGGGGAGAGAGAACAGGCATGTCAACTCAGGCCAGTGTGGCTCCTTAACAGCCTCTCCTTATGTTAACAGGTCACCTTTGGCTCTTCAGAGATGCAGGCACATACGATGGGCTTCTGGTTAACCAAACTGAACTATTTGTGCCATCTCTCAATGTTGATGGACAGCCTATTTTTGCCAACATCACTCTGCCAGGTACTGATGCTCAATCTTTTTAAAAAGATAAGATTGTTCATTGGAATAAGTAGAGGATAGGTTACTTGAAGGACCATTTCTTACTATTTTTTACAAAAAGACGAGCCTTTTAGTTCAGTCTTTTTATGCTTTGTTCTCGACCCTAAATAAAATGTAAGTAATTTATTTCATATGATATATGTGTGTGTATACATATATGTTGCGGGGCTGGGGACATAGCTCAGTTGTTAGAGTGCTTGCCTTGCAAGCACAAGGCCCTGGGTTCAATCCCCAGCACCGCAAAAACAAAACAAAACAAAACGAAAAAAACATATGTTGGTACTGGGTATTAAACCCAGAGGCATTTAATGACTGAACCACATTCCCAGTCCTTTATATTTTTTATTTTGAGACAGGATCTGGCTAAGTTGCTGAGGCTGGCCACCAATTTGTGATCCTTCTGCCTCAGCATCCTGAATTGCCAGGATTATAGGTACACACCACTGTGCTTGTTCAGTAGCATCAGTATTGAACAAAGATGTTGTGGTATCTCAAAAGCACTTTGGCCTCTTAAAAGATAGGCTAAACTGAATATCTGATTGTAGAATTATGGACGCCTTTTGAAGCACACTTGTCCCCTAGAGTCCCAGAAGAATAGGAGAATAAGGTATCATGGCTTATTTGTTGACTTCTGGTGCTATATTTTTAATTTAATCCAGTTAACTCATAGTATGATCAGGGATTAATAAATCACTGAATTGAAGATTAACATCACAGTTCACTATTTGTTTAAAGTTCAAAATATTTTATTAGGTTGAGCCCTATGAAACTGAAATTTTTCAGAAAAAAACCCCCAAGTACGTATGGATTCATTGGGTTAAACTAAAATATATGTATAGATACTGTTTTAAAGAAGTGGGTCCAGGCTCAGTGGTGCACACTTGTAATCCCAGCAGCTCAGGAGGCTGAGGCAGGAGGATGGAAAGTTCAGTCAGCCTCAGCAACCTAGTGAGACCCTAAGCAACTCAGTGAGGCCCTGTTTCTAAATAAAATACAAAATAGGACTGGTGATGTGGCTCAGTGGTCGAGTGCTCAAGTTCAATCCCTGGTACCCTCTCCCAGAAAAAAAAAAAAAGGCTGGGGAATGTGGCTGAGTGGTTAAGTGTCCCTGGTACACAAAAAAAAAAAAAAGAAAGAAAAAGAAAGAAAGAAAAAGAAAAATTGGGGGGTGTACAAAATGAGCAGTTACATTAAACTTTGCCTCATATGATACCTTTAAAGAGTTAGTTCTCCAGTGAGATTTAATATAGAAATTGAGTTACCCCCAAATCTAGTTACACACTTGTTTTGATATCTATTGCCATGTGGAATCCACCCCCAAAACTTAAAAAAAAAAAGAACATTTGTTACCATTCTGAGTTCAGCTTGGTGTTTATTTTGCTGACTGGTAGTGTCCATGACTTCTGCTGGGCCTCTCTTCCAGGTGGCATCAGGGACTGTCCCCTCCTGTATGCTCTCTTCTGCAGTGAAACTCAGGGCTCCCAAGAGTGTAAAAGCGGAAGTCACTAGGCCTTCTTAACGCTTAGGCTCAGAGATGCCAGCATTGCCTCATCTGCCTTTGTTTAAGCAGATCACAGTCCCACTTTCGAGGGGAAGTTCCTCTTTTCAAGGGGAAGTTCTGTAAAGGCATGGAACCAGTGAGGCATCCCTTAATGTCACACTACCACAGCACATGTGTTCATCCTCTTCTTTTTTTAACCTAATGTGAGGTCCACCATTAGTAAATGTCCTTGCTAGGGTTAGCAGAGCCTCTCGCCCATCCTTTGCTCTGAGGCCTAAGCCTGCCACTGAGGATTTGGTTTCCTGCCTTACAGTGTATACCCTGAAAGAGCGATGCCTGCAGGTTGTCCGAAGCCTAGTCAAGCCTGAGAACTACAGGAGACTGGACATCGTCAGGTCCCTCTATGAAGATCTGGAAGACCACCCAAATGTGCAGAAAGACCTGGAACGGCTAACACAGGAGCACATTGAAAATCAGCGACTGGAATAGGAGACTGAAGAATTTAATTGAAGTTAGCATTCCTGCGTCTCAACTTTTTTACTGATGGGGCTTGATCTAGATATAGGACCGATCATTTACCCTCACTTTCAAAAGATCTCATTTTTGGAGTAAAATAAGCTCCCATTGCCTAAAAGCACGTTAACTGACTTCACTAGGCACTGTGATGCTTGGGGGCAAATGTTGGAAGTGTCACTTAATACCTGCTCTTTCAAGAAGTACTTACCAGGAGAAAATACTTACATTTTTGCCTCCTAGTAAGTCAGGAAAGTTTCAGTGTAAGGATGTTTGTGTAAGTAATTCAGTGAGAATTGCAGCATGTCTTTTAGTTGTAAGAAAATGGCAGTGTCTGCTTTTAAGGGACTCATGATTGGGGATGTGTCCACCTCCCACTTTCACAAGACTGACGTCCTGGAGACAGGGACAGGTTTTCTCCTATTTGAGACCCCAGTGCCTCACACCTGACGGTGTTTGTTGCTTGAACAAACTGAAAGATGTTTTGGAAGGAAGCTTTTGGAGGGTCCGCCTCTTCTCTTGTTGCGGGGATGGAGGGAGGCCGTAAAGTGTGTGCAGTAAACAAACATCTCAAAGGGAATCATTTTTGTAGAAAGCACTTTTTCTAATTTTCAAGGTGTTGCACTTTTCTTTGTCCACTCTTGTTGCAGTGCTGTTTTATTAATGTTTTAAACCAGGATTGGCTTTCCACAGCCACTGTGATAATAGTGTCTGTGCTTTTTGTTTTTGTTTTTGTTTTGTTTTTGGTACTGGGGATTTAACCCAGGGGCGCTCTACCACTGAGCCACATCCCCAGCCTATTTTGTTTTTTGAGACAGGATTTTGTTAAGTTGCTGAAGGTCTTGCTAAACTACCAAGGCTGCCCTCAAACTTAGAATCCTGCCTCAGCGTCTCAGATCGCTGGGATTACAGGCATATGCCACTATGCCTGACTGATAAGAACGTTTTTGTAACTTGACATGTATCTAGAAAATAGCAGAAAAGAGCCGTCCTCATGTTTCATTCTGGTATGGAAGAGCTCCTATACTATGAATAAGTTGTTGCCAGGCATGGACATCTGTTCCTTTGTAAATTCATGACATTTCTGTTTGGTTCAGCATTTGCATCAGGAGGACCTGGTCACACTTTTCCCTGGACTGTCGAGAGGCCAAAGCCCTCCACCCTCAGGCCAGTTACTCCCAACAGTGGGATCGTGGAGGAGCCTGGAATGTTTTATAGTTTTGTGAATGTTCACATCCTTTTTTATAGACTGCACTTCAATTGAGAACTCAAATTCAAAACAATTCAGACTTCTTTGTAGTAGCTTTTTTAAAAAAAATCCAGGAGTGAAAATTTAGAAAAGACAGAAAAGTGAAAAACAAAAAACAAAAAAAGATCACTGTAGAAATACTACTTAAATACAACCACCATTGACTTTTTCAACTATTTTCTTTCAGCCTCTTACAGGACATATTTGGATTGGTTGCTTTTGACGTAGTTGAGATCGTAGGGCATATACAGTTTTGTATCCTACTTTTTCATTAAACTTCATAACAAATTTTTTTCCACATTATAAGCTTTTCATACACATTAGTGTAGTCTGTCTTCATAATTAATGTTAGGGGTATTTCTTGGCATTATTAGTTCCTTTGGGCACAATCCAATGTTCTAAAACCAGAGTGAAGCCAATGAGACAAATGGGAATAGTTTTCCCTGTGCCCTTTAAGTGTCACCTAATCTTAGTCCCCTCTTTCAACTTCCAGCAAGTAAATTGGCTTTTTTTCCCCAGCATGTTGTGGTAGTTTTGTTCAGTGATACACCTCTAAATATTTAATTTTTTGTTGAAATGTGGGGTGAGGAAACAAAGATGGAGGGGAGAGTTCCCTGTGCAGCTGTGGGCGGCCTGGAGTTGGACCGAGTGGGATTGAAGGAAGTCGACTGGTGCCATAGTAGTTCAATGTTGGTTTTATTTTTTTAAACCTGTCTTTGTGTCAAAATGAGATTTCACATTCCTCTCGAGAAAACACAGGTTGAGTACTGTGTTTTTTGTGTTGTCCAAGGAAGACTGAAACATGTAGCATGAGTCATGTATGTTTTTCACTTGGAATCCTGTGAATGTATTAAAAGTATTGTTCTTAAGAGACTGTGATGTTTTCTATTTTGACTTTTTTTTTTTTTTAAAGGCTATTAATACATTAAATGGTGCTGAGTAGAGGAAATGGGTAGGGTGTGTTATTTTAACCTGACTCTTCTCTGTGAGAGTTTTGAAAGCTGTTTGCTTAATGGCTTAGGGTGGGAGGGGGAAGCATACAAGCCACTAGCCTCATTCAAGTCTCTTTTTCCAACCCTACTTTACATATGTATTTATTAACATTGCTTCTTCTAGCTTTATTTTTCTTATTAGAATGAGCTACCACTGTAAAAAAAAATTAAGCACTGCAGAAAGTTTTTTTTAAAAGGGAAGCATTCACACTGGAAACAGTTTTTCTTTCCCCCATGAAAACAGGACCAAAAAAAGTAAGTGGTTAATATTTTCACCAGCAGCTGCATTGAAAATCAAAGGAGAGGGTACTAGGCTAGAAATTAGTGCACTAATAAGAAAGGAACTAGGGCTGGCAGAGTACAAATGGCTCAGTGGGGAAGCGCCTGCCTAGCAGGTGAGGGGCCCTGGGATCCATCCCCAGCAATACACAAAAGATAGGAAATAGAAATCAATGCTTCGCTCTCTTGATTCATGAACACCAATCTGCAACTTTAAGATTTTTTGACATTGTATTTCTAAATCTTGGGCTGGGGGTGTAGCTCAGTGGTAGAGCGCTTTCCTAACATGCATGAGACTCTGGCTTCCATCCCAAGCACCAAAAAAATAAATAAATTAATAAAGTGGGTATGGTGGCCCATGCTTATGATACCAGATACTTGGGAGGCTGAGGCAGGAGTATTGAAAGTTTGAGGCCACTTAGATGCTCAAAATAAAAAAATAAGAGGGCCAGAGGTATATAGCTCAGTGGTAGAGTGCCCCCAGATTCAATTCCCAGTACCACCAAAGAAATAATAAAAGGCTGGGATAAGGTAGGTGAGGTGGGCACACCTGTAATCCCAGGGGCTCAGGTGGCTGAGGCAAGAGGATTGTAAGATTGAAGCCAGCCTTGGCAACTTAATGGAACCCTGTTTCAAAATTAAAAAAAAATAAAGAAGGGCTGGGAGTATAGCTGAGTGGTAGAGCCCCTGGTTCAATGCCTAGTATCACCGAATAAATAAATAAGTAGGAAAAAGGGGGATAAACAAATGGGAGACTCTGCCAATAGAGAAAAGGAGAAAGTTGAGGGCCTTGGTTCTCCTTTGTCCCCTTGTGCCTGGGATGTAGGTGCTTTTCTGCTCAGCCTGTCAGAACACCCTAGTCCTTGGAGTCCGTCCTGCAGAACACCCCAGAAGAGCGTCTGAGCACACTGAGACATACCCCACTTATTACCTCAAGGAGGTGGACTCCTGAGTGATCCTTTCCTGGCCCAGCACTTCACCAGTCATCTCCAGCATTTTGGGGTCCATTGCAGCTTCACACCAATCTTTCTAAGTGATGGGGCAGGATACCAAATTTATAAAAGAAAAAAAAAAAAAAACCCAAGAGTTTGCTCAAGGACTAGAACCCACAAGAGACTAAGCTAGGACTGAAATGTCTGGGTTCTGGGGATTGAACCCAGGGGTATACTACTACTGAGCTACACCCCTAGCCCTTTTTAATTTATGTATCTCCACAATTTTTTTTTTTTTTTGTACAGTGGATTGAACCCAAGGACGCTGAACCACTGAGATACTTCCCCAGCCCTTTTTTATATTTTATTAGAGACAGGTTGTTTAGGGTCTGGCTTTGAACTCCAGATCCTCCTGCCTCAGCTTCCCCAGCTGCTGGGATTATAGGCATGTGCCACTGCACCTGGCTCTTTTATAGATTTTTTTTTTTTTTTGAACCAGGAATTGAACTCAGGGACACTCGGCCACTGAGCCACATCCCCAGCCCTATTTTGTATTTTATTTAGAGACAGGGTCTCATTGAGTTGCTAAGGGCCTCGCTAAGTTGCTGAGGCTGGCTTTGAACTCGCGATCCTCCTGACTCAGCCTCCCAAGTCGCTTGGATTACAGGCGTGCGCCACCATGCCCGGCTTTTTATAGATTTTTAATTGGTGCATTATAGTTGTACATAATGGCGGGATTTGTTGTTACATATTTGTCCATGCACATAATATAACAGTACAATTTGGCCAGTATCACTCCCTAGCATTTCCCCTCTCCCCTCTTCCCTCCTCTGGTCCCATTCCTCTCCCGATCTCCCTTTGTTTTGTTTCCCCTTTTTTATTATTTATTTTGAGACAGGGTCTCACTAAGTTGTCCAGATTGTCCTTGAATTTAAGCTTTTCCTTCCTTTTTTTTTTTGGAACCAGGGATTGAACTCAGAGACACTTGGCCACTGAGCCACATCCCCAGCCCTATTTTGTATTTTATTTAGAGACAGGGTCTCACTGAGTTGCTTAGGGCCTCGCTCAGTTGCTGAGGCTGGCTTTGAACTCGCCATCCTCCTGACTCAGCCTCCCAAGTCGCTTGGATTACAGGCGTGCGCCACCACACCCGGCTAAGTCTTTCCTTCCTAAACCTCCAGAGTTTCTGGGATTACAGGTATACATTACCACTGAAGTCTTAGTAGGACTTCAAGGCCAGTGGGTGCTCTCTGTAAGAACATCAGTGACGTGCTCAGGTTTAATTGTTCCTGGTTCAATCCTCCATACAAAAACAAACAAGAAAACTGCATTATGTGGAAAAAAAAGATGAATGAGACAAGAAGAATAACAATGGTAGCTACCATTTTTTAGCACATTCACTGTACAAGAAGGCCTTGTCTTAGGTTTTTCTATTTTTTGTTTTTTGGTGTTAATGGGGATTGAACCCACAGATGCTCAACCTCTGAGCCACATCCCCAGCCATTTTTAAAATTTTAAAATTTTGAGATAGGTTCTTGGTAAGTTGCTGAAGGCCTTGCTGAATTGCTGAGGCTGGCCTCAAATTTGCCATCCTTCTGCCTCAGCCTCCTGAGTTACTGTGATTACATGCATTTGCCAGCATGCCTATTTTTAAATTTATTTTCCAGATAGGGTCTTGCTAAGTTGCCCAGACTGGTCCTCCTGCCTCAGCCTCCTGAATCACTGGAGTTATGAACATGCACCATTGTGCCCAGCTTATTTTAGATTTTCTCTGTAGGCTATACAGTTTTCTCAAGGGCTTCTTTCAGTCACAACTCAAAGCAGTAGGGGAATGATTAATCCCCTTGTGAAAAACAAGGCTTGACCAATGAAACTGTTAGTGACCTAGCCGTCTTGGACCCAGAGTTGTAGAAATAAACAAAGGACCCTGAAAAGAATTTAAACAGGCAGGGGTTTAAGGAATTCTGTTCTAGCCAGAAGGGAGACAGCATTTGGGGGACAGAGATTCCCTGGAGAGAAGACCTTTTACGGCATCTGTGGGGCATGCAGGAGCTCAGTCACTTGATGTCATTGTGCATGTGGGTGGCACTACAATTAAATCTGCACATCTCAGTCCTCTCTTCAGTCTCCACGGGGGAGGGGTGGTTTCCTACGCTAATAAGATAAAGGTAACTGGTTTACTCTGATGAGAGCTATTCTACCTATGCGTGTGTCTCTCACCTTATCATCTGGGGAAGTCTCTTATTTTCAGCATAGTGTAGACCCTGCTTTGCCTGTCTTGGGCTGGCATATCTGCTGACCATGTGGTCTCTGAAGGCTGAGCCCACTTTCTCAGCCTCCCATCCTCTGGGCTGTTGCCTCATTTCAATAACCTTAAAGTCTAGTCCACCTTTTAACTACTCATTCTCTGGAATGGGTGTCAATTCCATAAAATTGCTAGTTTGGCTCTGTTTCCCCTGAAAGGTATTCATTTCTTAGTCCTAAGGAGTCCCTGACCATGTCCAAGTAAGCTGTGCAAGGTCACAAAGCTTGTTGGTGACAGAACTGGGATTTGGCCGCAGGTCTTCTCACTTTGATTTCAGTTTCCTTCTACGGCAGTTGTACTCCCAAGCAGGTGTTTACAGCTACAGGTTATACTCAGTGCAGTTGCCTAACCTCTTGGAACCTATTTTACTTGGTATAAAATGTGAATAATATTGGGTGTGGGGATGCATACCTGTAGTTCCAACCACAAGGGAGGCTGAAGCAGGAGGATTTACTTGAGCCCAGGAGTGCAAGGCCAGCCTGGGCAATAGAGTGAGTCCCTATCTCAGCAATCAAAAAGAGTATCTATAACATAGGCTTGTGAGAATTACCTAAGATCATTCGGGGAAATCTCATTGTAGAAAAAGAGAAACAGTAGTTACGGTTAACAGGCAGTTTGTAGCTAGTGGGGATGAAGAGTCTGGGGTAAACTGCTTGAGTTCACGTCCCATTTCAGTCACTTTATACTTATATGATTTTAGGGACATTATTAAATCCCAGCTTGGCCACTTGTATATGTCTGATTTTAGGCACCTTATTTAACCTGTGTCTGGGTTCCCTCATTTGTAGAATGGTGGTTTAACACCATACAATAATCATCATCATTGTAAGGAGTAAGTAAAATAATCTGCACGCAGTCTGTATATAGTAAGTGCTCCATAAGTACTGGCAATTATTAATATAAATTCTTTCTTTTTTTGGTGGTGGTGGTGGTGCTGGGGATTGAACCCAAGGCCTTGTGCTTGCAAGGCAAGCACTCTACCAACTGAGCTATATCCTCAGCCCAATAAAAATTCTATTCCTCCTACTCTATTCATTTAAAGAAATTTTTGGTACTGGGGATTGAACCCGGGGCACGCTACCACCGAGCTACATCCCTAGTCCTTTTTTTTTTTTTAACTTTGAGACAGGGTCTTGCTAAATTGCTTACCCTGGCCTCCGACTTGCGATTCTCCTGCCTCAGTCTCCTGAGCTTCTGGAGTGACAGGCGTGCGCCAAATAGACTACTAGATGAATGCATGAGGCGGTGTAGTGCCCAAAACCTTGGAAGTGGAGTCACAAGGCTTCCCGCGCCTGGCACGGCATTCCCACGCGGCCTTAAACCTTTTCATTCTCGCAGCTGGCCTCGGTTTCCCCTGTGTCAGCACCGGCGTCGGCCTGAGCAAGGGCGCGCAGTGCCGCTGTGGCCGCTGGGGGGCGGTGGCGGCCGGCGCGCCCCGCCCACTTCCCGCGCTGCCAGCCGGCGCAGCTCTAGAGCCGCGGCGTCCGCGGCCCGGGGCACAGTCTTCCGTGCGCCCGCCCGCCCGCCCGCCGGGCCGACATGGCCTGCTACATCGACCAGCTGCCCGCCTGGGTGCTGGAGGACCTGTGCCGCAACATGGACACGCTCAGCGACTGGGACTGGATGCAGTTCGGTGAGTGAGGCCGGGGAGGGCCGCGGCCAGCGCCTCTAGCCGGCCCTCTGCGAGCCGCCGCCTAGCGCTGCCCCGGCCTCTGGTCCCAGCCTCTGCACCCGGGACTCGCCGGGTGGCGCCAGGCAGGCCCCCGCCCGCGCCCGCGCCCCCGCCCCGACCTCCTTTTAGGCTTCTGGAAGGTGGTGTGGCCTTCGGAGACTTGTCGTTAGGTGGTCATCGCCTCTACGTTGCTTTTGCAGTTTACAGTGAAACAGTTTCCGAGTGCTTCCTTTGGGACAGGCGCTGTTATTATCTCATTTAATCCCCACACTGACTATGAAGTGCATCCTTACCCGGTCTTATAAATGAGGTAGAGGAACTTGCCCAGGGGTGCCGTGGCAAAGTGGCAGAGTGGATGGGATTAGAGCCAGGGCTCACTCCCTTGTAAATCCCTATTGTATTTTGCTTGTTGTTTGCGGCTTATGATTGGCCGAGAGGGTCCTGGCAGCCAGGAAGAGGACACCTGTGTGGTCCTCTTAGCTTCCAGGCTCCATCACTTGTCAGCTGTGTGAGCTGGAGCCGGTTTGTTCACCTCTCTGAGTCTCAGCTTCTTAATCTGTAAACGGGGATGATAATTACAACTTCTTTGTAAAATTGTTATAAGGGAGGAAAATACTGAAATATTGTGTAGAAAGTACCCAACACCTTAGTGGTATTCTTATAAGGAAGTAAAAAGAACAATTGTTATTCTTGGCCATATGATTTAAATCAGTGTACAGTGGCACCTGATTTTTAAAATCCAGTCATATATTTTTTTTCTTTCCAAATTTTTTATTGGTGCATTATAGTTGTACATAATGATGGAATTTGGCATTACATATTTGTACATGCACACAATATAACAATATAATTTGGTTAATATCCCTCCCCACCACTTCCCCCCACCTTCCCGGACTTCCACCCCTTGGGTCCCTTTCATCTACTGTTCTCTCTTTGCTGGGGATTGAACCCAGGGCCTTGTGCTTGCAAGGCAGGCTTGCTACCAACTGAGCTATATCCCCAACCCCTAGTTATATATTTTTAATTAAAATTTTTATATTATAAAATACACCATTTATCCAAAAAAGTATAATGCACATGTACTACACACACAAACACACACACACACACAGTCAAAATAATAATAAAATGAACATGTATGTGTTATCCATCCAGATTGAACACACTATATATTTTAGGACTGGGCATGCAGGTCAGTGGTAGAGCATTTGCCTAGAAAAGCAAGGCCCTGGGTTCTATCCTCAGTAAAACTTAACAACAACAAAAGAAGTGACTTGTATTATAACCTAGTGATTCCCAATTAGTGGCACATTTGCACCCTAGGGGACATTGCTGATGTCTGAAGACACTTCTGTTTGTCACAACTTGGTGAGTGCAGTGGGTAGACACCGGGGATGTTGGTGTCTCCCAGCATCCAGTCCAAAGTGTCCATGGTGCTGAGGTTCAGGAACCCTGTTCTAACCCAGTAAAAGTAATACACGCCCATTGCAAAATACTGTGGGAAGCAAGCAACAAAAATATTAGCTCAGACTGTCTCACTGGGATAACCACCCTAAATATTTGGTGCAGGTAGTCACAATAGCAGCCAAGGTTTCTTGGCTTCTTACTATGTACCAGCAGACAGCTAGGGATGTTAAACCTGGTCGTTTTGTAAGCATATGTGTAGTATCTTTCAAAAATCTCCACTTTGTGCATTCATTACACATGC
Organism: Glaucomys volans; assembly: GCA_020662805.1. Lineage (NCBI taxonomy): Eukaryota > Metazoa > Chordata > Mammalia > Rodentia > Sciuridae > Glaucomys > Glaucomys volans. The sequence goes on along the minus strand of JAJEJO010005383.1, from coordinate 36,805 downwards.
TAGCCTCCCGCCCCCCTAAAATATTCCACACTCATTTCCCCTTGCCAGGCAATAATCTTTTTTTTTTTTTTGTGGTGCTGGGGATTGAACCCAGGGCCCTGTGTTTGCGAGGCAAGCACTCTACCAACTGAGCTATATCCCCAGCCCAGTGCAATAATCTTGAGCAACGTGGTTAAGTGCCTTTGGGTTTTTATTTGCATGTATTTTTATTTAGCTATCATTAGTTGAAAAGCAGAAAATGCATAAGATTAAATGATGTGGGGACCACACCTAGGATGCGGTGGAGTCTTTCTCCTCCCTGTTTCTCAATCTCCTTCCCTCCCTTGAAGGTTCTGCCTAAGGCTCAGAGCACCTGTGAGAATATCTTGCATCTAATTTTCTAGGTGACCCTGTGTGGTGACTTTCTTGGGTGACTTTATTTGAATGTTTTCTAGTCAGTGACCAGCTGTGGGTGGGACTCCTCATTTCTTCCACATTAGTCCAACTCTTAATTGCAAGCATTAGAACAACTTCTCTTCCTAGGAAGTTAATTTCAAAGATTAATTTCAAAGGTACCTTAAAAAAAAGGAAAGCTGTATTATGATAAAATTTACAAGCTGGGAGCAATGGTTCATACCTGTAAACTCAGCAATTTGGGAGGCTGAGGCAGGAGGGTCACAAGTTTGAGGCCAGCCTCAGCAACCTAGTGAGGCATTAAGCAACTTAGCAAGACCCTGTCTCAAAATAAAAGGGGATGTAGCTCAGCAGTACAGCACCCTTGGGTTCAATCCCCAGTACTAAAAACAAAAACAAAACAAAACAAAAAGATCACCATACAATTCACAGAGCTGAAGCACAGCTTAAATGGTAGAGCATGTACTTTGCATGTGTGAGGTCCTGGGTTCAGTCCCAGCACCAAAAGCATAGATGGATGGATGGATAGATAGATAGATAGATAGATAGATAGATAGATAGATAGATAAGGCATAATTCACATACCATGCAGTTCACCCATTTAAAGAATATAGGGAAGCCGGGCGTGGTGGCGCACGCCTGTAATCCAAGTGACTTGGGAGGCTGAGTCAGGAGGATCGCGAGTTCAAAGCCAGCCTCAGCAACTTATCAAGGCCCTAAGCAACTCAGTGAGACTCTGTCTCTAAATAAAATACAAAATAGGGCTGGGGATGTGGCTCAGTGGCCGAGTGTCCCTGAGGTCAATCCCTGGTTCCAAAAAAAAAAAAAAAAAGAAAGAGTATAGGGAAACAGCTCAGTGACTATCTCCACAGTCTTAGAATATTTTTATTGCGGGGCGCGGTGGCACACACCTGTAATCCCAGCGGCTCTGGAGGCTGAGGCAGGAGGATTGCGAGTTCAAAGCCAGCCTCAGCAAGGGCAAGACACTAAGCAACTCAGTGAGACCCTGTCTCTAAAAAAATAGGGGTGGAGATGTGGCTCAGTGGCTGAGTGCCCTTGAGTTCAATACCTGGTTCCAAAAAAAAAAAAAAAAAGAATATTTTTATTACTTCAGAAGAAACCCTGTACCCCTTAAATGTCACTCCAAACCCCTCCCTCATTTTCCTCCACTGTGCCTATTCTGGATGATTCGTATAAATGGACTCATGCAATATTTATTGTCCTTTGTGATTGGCTTCTTTCATTTAGTGTGTTCTAAAGGTTTATCCATGTTGTAGCATGCATTAGTACTGAATTCCTTTACTCTTTCCTTTTTTTTTTTTCTTTTTAATTGTGGTGCTGGGAATAGAACCCAGGATCTTGCATATGCTAAGCAAGCACTCTGCCACTGAGCTACACCCTCAATTTCTTTTTAAAACCAAATATTGTTGCCAGGCAAGGCACACACCTATAATCCCAATGGACTTGGAAGGCTGAGGCAGGAGTATCACAAGTTCAAAGCCAGCCTCAGCAACTTAGCAAGACACTGTCTCAAAACAGAAAAGAAAAACCGTGACTGGGATGTGGCTCAGTGGTTAAGTGCCCTTGAGTTCAAATTCCTGGTATCAAAAACAAACAAACAGGACTGGGGCTGTGGCTCAGTGGCAGGGTGCTTGCCTGGCATGTGTGAGGCACTGGGTTCCATCCTCAGCACCACATATAAAGGAATAAATAAAATAAAGGAAAAACAAACAAACCCCTATGAAAACAACACCAAATAATATGGGGGTACAGAGGTGCATGCCTGTAATCCCAGCGACTCAGGAGGATAAGGCAGGAGAATGGCAGGTTTGAAGCCAGCCTCAGCAACTTAGCGACACCCTGTCTCAAAATAAAAAAAGAAAAATGGCCGGAGCTCAGTGGTTAAGTGCCTCTGGGTTCAATCCCCAGTATCTAATAATAATCATGGAAATAATAGTACCACCAGTGAGGTTCCATTATGTGAAATACCACATTTAATTTATCCATTTATCAGATGGTGGACATTTGGGTTCTTTCCACTTTTTGGCAATCCTGAAAAATGTGCTGTGGACATTCGTATCATTGTCAGTGTGGCCACACGTTTTCGTTTCCCTGTGTCTGGGCAGTGCATACCTAGGAGTGGAGTTGTTGAGTCATGTGGTGACTCTTTTGAACCATTTGAGGAACTGGCAGATTGCCTCCAAAGTGGCTGAGCTGTTTCACATTCCCACCAGCCGAGGCAGAGGGTTGGGATTTCTCCACGCCCTTGTCAACCTATGATGGTCCCTCTTGTTCTTACAAGGTGTAAGGTGGCATCTCACTGTGGTTTTGATTTGCATTTCCCTTGTGACCAGTGCTGCTGAGCATCTTTTCACCTGCTTATCAGCCATTTATATCTTCTTTGGAGAATACCTCTGGGTTTGCAGGCCTTGGAGATACTAGAATTTCCCAGAGGAATTGAGGATGTAGTCCACTCTCCTCACCTGGCCTGCCAGCTCTGGCCCTTCTGACCTCTTCTTCCACTCCCTGCTCTCTCTTCCCCTGCCTCAGCCTCACTGGCCGCCTCTGTTCAGACTATTCAGGGCCTTTGCGCTTGCTGTTCTCTGGAACATTCTCATTCCCTGCCTTCTCTATGCCTGGCGTTCTAGTCTGTATTAGTTTCTTCTTGCTGCTCTAATAAGTTAACAAAACTGAATGGTAATTAAAAACTGCACAAATTTTATTATCTTACAATTCTGGAGGTCATCTTTTGACTCACGGCCCCTCCTTCCAATCTTCAAAGCCAGCAACACTGGATCTTCAGATCTCTTTCCGACTTCCGCTTTGGTCATCACTTCTCTGAATCTTGCACACCTGCCCCCCCTTGGAATTATGCTGGGCTGATCCAGGTCATCCAGGTTGATCCTCTCATCTCTAAATCCTCACTTAATCCATCTGCGGAGTTCCTTTTGCCACCCTGGGTGACACATTCACACAGATTGGGGGTTTGATGTCTTTGGAGTGGGCATTATCCTGCTGCCCCATGTGCTGTGGGTCAGCTCACTTGGAGAGGCCTCCCCCCACATAAGGTCTTTTTTTTTTTGGAACCAGGGATTGAACTCAGGGACACTCGGCCACTGAGCCACATCCCCAGCCCTATTTTGTATTTTATTTAGAGACAGGGTCTCACTGAGTTGCTTAGGGCCTCGCTAAGTTGCTGAGGCTGGCTTTGAACTCGCGATCCTCCTGCCTCAGCCTCCCGAGTCGCTTGGATTACAGGCGTGCGCCACCACGCCCGGCCCCACATAAGCTCTTTATGCCATTGTGGGTTTCATTTCCTCCATTCCCCTGGTGAGCTGTGCATTTCCTTGCTTCTGATATATTTACATCTGTCTGTCCCCATGAGGTAAAAGTGCCACCAGAGCAGCGACCTTGCCTGTTTAGTTCACTCCCAAATCCCCAGAGCTCAGGACAGTGTCTGGCAAGTGGGCAGGCACCCAGCGACTGCTTGAGTGAATGGTGACCTGAAGGACGTAGGTATTGAGCAGGACAGGGCATATCCGCTTCTCACCCTGCAGAGGCTGCTTTGAGCCAATGGCTGGCTGTTTGTCTGTCTTAGGTCAGAGGTCACTGATTGGGGGCTGGCCGTGCAGCCCAATCAGTTGCCGTCTCTGGGTCTCGGGACTCTGTTTTCCACATTAGCAAAACAAGCAAGTCCCTCCAGTCCTAAAAAGTCTTTGCTGCCGTGAGTCATTTTAGAAAGAGACAGTCCCTCTGAGATGATTGTGGTCCTGGGAGGAGGGTGTGGGGGCGTGGGAAGAACGCTAAAGCGAAGCCCAAAATCCCACAGCCACAGATATGCATGCTCTTCTGGATTCAGCACTTGTTGCCTCTTGGTCACTTTTCTGTGATTGCAGCGGTGGCCCTTTTTGCTCTTGGAGAAATACATGCTGGAGCATCTTACAGCTTCGCCCCGAGGGTGTGTGCAGGGGGCTGTTTATTGGACTGTCCTCTGTCTCGTTCGCTGTGCCGGCCTTTGCACAGCTGCTCTGCCTCACTCAGCTGTGTGACTTGAGGCCTCTCTGAGCCCTTACTTTCCTTCTCTGTGATGCCGCCCTCACAGAGCCCTGGAGAGGTGGAGGGGCGCCATGGTTGCAGAGGTCCTTGGGGCTTCCCCTTCCCCTACCCAGGGAGGTCTGGTTGGTCTGGAGCAGGGGCATGTGTCTCTAGGCCAGGTCATTTCGGGAGGCTGTGACATCCCTGCTGAGGCCTTTGAGGGTGGGCAGGGTTTCCGTCGGATTCAGGATCTCGGACATGGAAGGACAGCGTGATGGTCTCCACGTGGGATTCCTCATTGGCTTGATGACAGGCTTTCCCAGAGCCTGGGTTGTTTAACACTGAGAGCTGATGTTTGTGTCCTCTCTACTCTGTGCCAGGCGCTTCTGTTCTTAGAGCTCCTCTAGTGCTTGTTCAGCAGATGAGGAAGCTGAGGGCAGGGAAGGCGAAGGACCTTCCCCAGATGCACAGCTGGGTTCACACCTGGCCTTGGAGCCAGGGTTTGGCCTCTGCACTGTCCTGCTGACCCTCGGTGTCAGGCTGCTTCAATCACTGTGGCAAGTGCCTGAAACAATCCACTTAGAAGTGGAAAAAGTTAGCCGGGCTTGGTGGCGCATGCCTGTATTCCCAGCACTTGGGAGGCTGAGGCAGGAGGATCGCGAGTTCAAAGTCAGCCTCAGCAACTTAGCGAGGCCCTAAGCAACTCAGTGAGACCCTGTCTCTAAATAAAATACAAAATAGGGCTGGGGATGTGGCTCAGTGGTGGAGTGCCCCTGGGTTCAATCCCCAGTACCAAAAAAAAAAAAAGAAGTGGAAAAAGTTTATTTTAACTCATGTTTTCAGAGATTGCAGTCCGCGGTCAGTTGGCCCCATTTCTTTGGGTCCCAGGCAGCACATCTTGGTGCAGAGCTTGTGACCGAGCAAAGCTGCTCACCTCGTAGTGAGGAAGTGAAGGAAGGGAGGAAGAGGAAAGGGCTGGGGTCCCATTATCCCCTTTGAGGGCACAGTCCCCAGTGATCGGAGCACCTTCCTCTGAGCCTCACTTAAAGCTTCCACCACCTTCCAGAAGGGCCCAGCTGGGGACCAGGCCTCGAGGCACATTTACAAACGATAGCACATATGCACACGGTTTCTTATCTAGAAGAAAAAGTCTAGAAGATGCGATGTTCAAGTGTAGCCAGTGGTTTTCTTGGGGTCTTCCAGGTGGTTTGATTGTAGGTACTTTGATTTCTTCTCTTTTCCTAATGCCCACAGTGACCAGGTGTTCCTTGTGCGTGTTGAGAAAAAATCTGTGACTTTGCAGAGGCGTCAGTGACTCATCCCCTTGAGATCTCTGCCCTGTGCTGACCCGTTTCAAGGGTGTTGATGGAGGCTGATGAGCCAATACCTTAAGATACGTCACATTCTTGGAAACTTAAAAGTCCCAATGGGCTGAGACAGTAGAGTCCTCGCCCAGCACACGCAAGGCTCTGGGTTCCATCCCCGACACCGCAAAAGAACAAAAGGAAAGAAAAAGAAAAACATGTTTAAGTTGGAAGAACACCAGAGTTTAATTCCTGTTTCTCCTGGATTAGCGTGGGGTGGGGTTGGGGGAGGAAAGCGGAGCCCAGGAGGGAGGGTGAGGGCGGAGGCCGAGTTCCCATGCCAGTGGCCACAGTGTAGGCTTGCCTTTCCCACGATGTGGGGCTACCTGCCAGGGGTGGGAGGTGAGCAGATGACAGTAGCTTTGTGTGGGGAATGGGTGCTGGAGAGAGCTTCCTTCCTCTTCCCTCCACTCTCTCCTCTGTAGGCTAGAAGCAGCCTCTGTCCCCACTGACATCACTTCCCACGACCAGGATTCTGGTCTGGGGTTTCCAGTGACTAAAGTTGTAACTCCAAAACTTTCCATTCCTAACAGGGCACTTCTTCTGTGGGCTTTCTTTCTGGGGGAGGCCATCAGAGCTCTTCCTCATCTTCCAGAGGAAGAGAGAGAGAGAAAAAAAAGAATTATAATCTAATCATGTCACTCCCAGGCTTTGAGGTTTTCCATGATCTCCCAAGGCTCTATTTTCTTTTTAGTTACTGGGAATTGAACCCAAGGGCACTTAACCACTGAGCTACATCCCCAGCCCTTTTTATTTTTTATTTTGAGACAGTCTTGCTAAGTTTCTGAGGTTCTTGTTAAATTGTAGAGGCTGGCCTCAAATTTGTAATCCTCCTGCCGCAGCCTCCTGAGTCTCTGAGATTTACAGGTGTGAGCCTCTGTGCAGGACTTGATTTTATATTTTCCAGACAGAAAAGCTCCATGGGTTTTCAGTTTACTCACTATAATATCTCTAGGGTTTGTCACAGACCTAGTATACAGCACAGGTTCAATGATATCTTATTGAATGAATGAGTGAATGAACGACTCGATGTTCACATAGATTTTTGCTCCATGATTTCTGAAATCCTGGAACTGAAGCTTAAGTGTTCTATTCCTAGGTTTTTTGTTTGTTTGTTCTGCCGTGTTAGGGATCATACCCAGGGCCTCGCACGTACTAGGTCAGAGCTCTACCAGTTAGTCACACCCCCAGGCCATTTTATTCTTGGTTTTAAAAAATGCCTCTTTCATGTTAGTAAACTTAATGGAATAGTGGCTTACTATTAAAAATGCCATTTATGGCCAGGCGTGGTGGTGCACACTTGTAATCCCAGCAACTCGGAAGGCTGAGGCAGGAGGATTGCGAGTTCAAAACCAGCCTCAGCAAGGGCAAGGCGCTAAGCAACTCAGTGAGACCCTGTCTCTAAATAAAACACAAAATAGGGCTGGGGATGTGCCTCAGTGGCCGAGTGCCCTTGAGCTCAATACCCGGTTCCAAAAAAAAAAAAAAAAAAAAAATGCCCTTTATGAAGAGCAGTAACAACTTGCAAAAAGTTTATGCCATAATGTTAATAAATAAGAGGAGGATTCAGGGCTGGAGTCGTGGGTCAGTGGTAGAGTGCTTGCCTAGCATGTGTGAAGCAATGGGTTTGATTCTCAGCACCGCATATAAATAAATAAAAGTCCATTGACACCTGAAAAAAAAGAATACTGGAAAAATTAAAAAAAAAAAACAATTTAAAATCTTACCTACAGTCTGGCAAAAACTATGCTTAATGCTCTGCCTAAGTAGCCGGGATGATTTTTGCGAAGGAAGAAAGTACCCAGTGGCCTTGGGGAGGGTGGTAGGATGCTGTGTATCTTGCCCATTCCCCTGCATTTTCCATATTTTCTTAGTTTTCAACTATTTTTTTTTTTTTTTGAACCAGGGATTGAACTCAGGGACACTTGGCCACTGAGCCACATCCCCAGCCCTATTTTGTATTTTATTTAGAGACAGGGTCTCACTGAGTTGCTTAGGGCCTCGCTAAGTTGCTGAGGCTGGCTTTGAACTCTCGATCCTCCTGACTCAGCCTCCCAAGTCGCTTGGATTACAGGCGTGCGCCACCACGCCCGGCTCAATTTTCAACTATTAATTTTATGAAAAATTTACTGTACCAGCTAATGGTGCTTCCTAGAAATTTTATATGGTACTTCAGAATTTAAGGAAGCTCTTACTCTCAGGGTCCTGCAAGTGCAGGATGAGTCCTGATAGCCAGGGCCACCTCAGGGACCTCATGCTGACCCTGCCCAACTCTGCCAGGCAGTGTCCTCCGTACAGTAAATAGAATGAATAAAACTCCCTGCTGTGTGGGGTGTCCATTCTAGAAGGGAAGGTGGGAGGAGTTGTGTTCCCCACTGAGGTTCCAGAGGGTGAAGTGACTGTCCTTAGCAAAGAAACAGCAAGCATTCAAGACTCCTGTCTATCATTCTGTCTCTTGTCCTGTGATCTTTCTCCTGCCTTGGGCAGCAGCCACACTGATCTTTATGTGCAAGTGCCCATGTGCCAGTCCCTTTGGGTATTCAACAGGATCAGCGAAGAGAGTGGCAGGTGGGGCAGTACTCTGCACGGTGGGAGTGGCTGGGCTATTGTGGGGACCCCTCCGAAGGGATTGCCACTCAGACTTTAAGCAGAATTCTCTCTCACCTCCAGCCTCCAGAGTGAACCCAGACCTGACTGAGCTGCGGAAGATCAAGTCCATGGAGCGGGTGCAGGGTGTGAGCATCACCCGTGAGCTGCTGTGGTGGTGGAGCATGCGTAGGGCCACCGTCCAGCAACTGGTGGACCTCCTGTGTCATCTGGAGCTCTACCGCCCTGCCCACATCGTCCTGAGCTGTGAGTGACCAGGTGGCTTCTGCAGAGCTTTGGCATGGTTGCACTCTGGCCTTAGAACCTTTATGAGCTTCCCCCCAGCCACTGGTCCTGGGGACAGAACCCCAAACCTTGTGCATGCTGGATAAGCACGTCACCATCAGCTCAGCCTTAAAACCTTTTTAATTTTGCAGCTTAGTGGTAGAGTGCTTGCCTAGTGTACCTGAGGCCCTTCGTTCCAGTGTCAGTACTGCAAAGAGAGAAAGAGGGAAAGATGGGTTATCTATTTAAAAAACCGTTAAGTGCTGGGTGCAGTGGCACAAGCCTGTAATCCCAGGGGCTCAGGAGGCTCAGGAGCCCGCCTCGGTGAAAGTGAGGTGCTAAGCAACTCAGGGAGACCCTGTCTCTAAATAAAATACAAAATAGGGCTGGGGATGTGGCTCAGTGGCCGAGTGTCCCTGAGTTCAGTTCCTGGTAAATAGATAGATAGATAGACAGACAGATAGACAGACAGATGGAAGGAAAAAAATTTAAAGGTCTAAGAGCTGTTATATAAAAATTCGAAAAAAAGGCATAGAGTAAAAATGATTCACACTGTCCTGTTTCCCCATTTTACATCTTAAGTGGTGACTGCTGTTAAAAGTTTCTTGTCTATCATGATAGAAACTGTTTGGACAGCCCCTAACACACTAGCACCCCCAGTGCACTGTTGTGCACAGATGTTTCAACCTAGCACTGGATCTTTTTTTTTTTTTTTTTTTTTTGATTTTTAAAAAAATTACTTTATTTTGATTCATGGTACACAAATGGAGTACAGCTGTTGTTTCTCTGGTTATACACAAAGTAGAGTCACACCATTTGGGTAATCACACCTGTACATAGGGTAATGATGTTTGTCTCATTCTGTTATTCTTCTTACCCCCAACCCTGATCCCATCCCTCTTTTCCTTCTATGCAATCCATCCTTCCTCCATTCTTGCCTCCCTTCCACCCCACATTATGTATCATCATCCACTTATCAGAGAGATCATTTGGCCTTTGGTTTTTTGGGATTGGCTACTCTTACTTAGCATGACATTCTCCGACTTCATCCATTTACCTGCAAATCCCATAATTTTATTCTTCTTTATGGCTGAGTAATATTCCACTGTGTATATATACCACAGTTTCTTTATCCATTCATCTGTTGAAGGACATCTAGGTTGGTTCCACAGTCTAGCTATTATGAATTGAGCAGCTATGAACATTGATGTGGCTGCATCACTGTAGTAATCTGATTTTAAGTCCTTTGGGTATAGGCCAAGGAGTGGGACAGCTGGGTCAAATGGTAGGTGCATTCCATGTTTTTTGAGGAATCTCCACACAGCTTTCCAGAGTGGCTGCACTAATTTGCAACCCCACCAGCAGTGTATGAGTGTACCTTTTTCCCCATATCCTCTCCAACACCTGTTGTTGCTAGTGTTCTTGATAATAGACATTCTAATTGGGGTGAGATGAAATCTTAAGGTGGTTTTGATTTGCATTTCTCTTATTACTTGAGATGTTGAACGTTTTTTCATATATCTGTTGATCCTAGCACTGGATCTTGGAGACTGTTCCATGCTGAACAGTCTTTTGTGTATTCTTTTGCATATTCTTTTTTTTTTTCTGGTGCTGGGGATTGAACCCAGGGCCTTGTGCTTGTGAGGCAAGCACTCTATTAACTGAGCTGTATCCCCAGCCCTGATGTATTGTTTTATTTGGTTGTTTATTTATTTATTTATTTTGTGTGGTGCTAGGGATGGAACCCAGGGCCCTACATGCTAAGCAAGCCCTCTGCCACTGAGCCACACCCCTGGCCTTGACTTACTCTTTAACAGTTAGAAGTTTGGGTTGCTTCTGTGTTTTGCACACGTTTTGCTTATAGCTATAGAATGACTTCCTAGCATTGGGTAGCTGGGTTGGAGCTTTGCATATTTCAATTTTCATTGGCTATTGATATCAGTATTACTAAATTGTTCTCCTGCAAGAGGCTGTAATCACAGTGGGACATGTTTAGTAGTAATGATATCTCCCTGCCTGAAGGGTGGCTGCGGAATCGAAGGGGTGCAATATGACAGGTGCTTCATGTTGAGCAGAAGGCAGTGTGGATGGGGGCCTGGTTACCTGCACCCCTCTCTGTCCCCATGGACACCCCTTCCATATGGACCAGGGAGCCAGTCTGAGCCCCTGCACTTAGTTCTGGAAATACCGCATAGGTGACACAGTTGGTCCTTTGCCCTCAGAGAGCATTGTCTTGTGAGGAGGCAGTTAATAGGAAAAGAAGTAAAAGTAGATATACCAGTTAAAGAAAAAGGCCAGGAGGACAGAGTGACCAGGTAGGGGAGCCTCCCAGGACAAGTGGTCAAGGAGGGCCATCTGCTGAGGTGAAACTTCAGGAGTGGAAGATGGTCAGGTGGAGTTGGGGTAAGAGCCCAGGGAGAGGAGCAAGTTTATATAAAGGCCAGGGCTGTGGAAGGAGATGGAGCCGTCTTGTGTGGGGTTCCTGAGCTGGGGACAACCTGGCTGGACCAGCACACCCAGGGTCAGCACTTGCCTGAATGTCTCTGAGACCCTTCTGGAATCAGGGAGGGCTTCCAGAAGCGGGGGCTTAGAGCAGGGGACCAAGGGCGGGGGGCTTAGAGAATACCAACTTCAGATAAACTAGAGGCATCTAGGGCTGCAGCCCTCTTGGGACTTTGAGGGCCACCATGAGCAGACCCTGCTGGGTGGGGAGGCCTGGCAGGTCTGCAGGATTGTCACTACCCTTCAGCTGCCAGGGGACTTCCCAGGACTTAGTGTGCTGAGGTGACCTAGAGCTTTCACACACCAAGACTTCCTGTCAGAAATGGGGACAATCCTGCTTCCAGTGGGCGTGGCACCTGAGAGCCTCCAGCCAGCCTTGTTTCTGCACAGGCCTGGGATCTCTGAATCAAGTCGCAGCCTCTTTTTGAGTCAGGTCCTGCCCCAGGCGTCTGTGTGGCCCGCCTTGCCAAGCGAACCTTCCTCAGCTTGGGAAGGTGAGCTGCCTCGCGCACAGCCTGCCCACCTTCTGGAATCCACCTGAAGCCCCTCCCTGCCCTGTTCTGGGGCTTCAGACCCATGCGCCAGCTTCAACCAGAGAGGCTCAGGTGCTTTAGGATCAGTGCTGAGGCAGCTGTTTGCTCTCTGGTGACACTGGGCTAGTCCTGCTTTCTTCCCCTAGCCTCAGACTGCACCTTTTTCCAGTGAGGGGGCTGAACTGGATGATGTGCAGAACCCTGGCTTGGCTCCTGGTGGCCTGGCCCCCATTACCACATGGCATTTCAGTGTGACCAACACCTGGGACCGCCCCAGCACTAGCTTCTCTGTGTTCCCAGAACCTGGCGTGTGGCAGATGCTGAGAAATGATCATTGGCTGGATAAGCCCTGAAGTGCTTTCCGCATTTTGAGAGAATTAATGGCAAACTCCTAAGAAGTCTGAAGGAGGCAAGGAGAGGGCCATGGGGGATGATAGGAAGAGCTGCTGGCTCATGTGTGGTCAGGAGGTGGGGTTAGAGGCCAGGCCAGTCTATTTTGGGGAGGTGGGCGGTGAGGTGAGGCCTGAGCAGACCCCTCTGTTGCCCCCAGGAGTGGGCTGAGGTGTCCTGGGGTGTCCTTTGTCTGAAGGCAATTCTCTGTGGACTGAGACACAGGTCCCTGCTGAATACCCCCTCATGGCTGTCAGAGCCTGGCTGCTGACTAACCTGAAGAAATTCTTAACCATTTGAGCTCAGGAAACAGCACAGCACAAGATTTAGGGAAAGATACTCATGAGCCAGGTGCAGTGGCGCACACTTGTAATCCCAGTGGCTTGGGAGGCTGAGGCAGGAGGATCAGAGTTCAAAGCCAGCCTCAGCAACTTAGCGAGGCCCTAAGCAACTCAGTGAGACCCTGTTTCTAAGTAAAGTACAAAATAGGGTTGGGGATGTGGCTCAGTGGCCAAATGCCCCTGAGTTCAGTCCCTGGTAGCCCCCCCATTCCCCTCCAAAAAAGCTCACACTCAGGAGCACTCTTGAGGTGCATGGTCCTCTGTGGGTGCTTGCCTCCCTCCAGTAGTCCTGGAGGGTCTCAGGAGCCCTTTTCCACCCCAGGAACCCAGGCCCTGCATGGCTCAGAGTTTTTCTTTTTTTTGGTGGTGGTGGTTCTGGAGATTGAATCCAGGGCCTTGCATATTATGCAAGGCAAGCACTCTGCCACTCCGCTACATCCCCAGTCCTTTGTCTTGTTTTGAGGCAGGGTCAAGCTAAGTTGTTGAGGCTGGCTTTGAACTTGCTATCCTCCTGCTTCAGCCTCCTTCCCGAGTCACTGGGATGACAGGTATAGCCACCTAGCCCCCTGACCTCCAGGGATTCTGATGCACTTTAAGGTTTAAGGACATTTCAGATACCTGGTTTTGTGGTCTCTGACTTCACCTCAGTGGGCAGCAAGAGTGGAACTTCCTTTTTCTTTACTCCCTATACCATCTGAAGTGGAGGAGGACTCCTTGACTTTCACATCCATTTTCTGCAGGTGTGAATTTGAGGGCTCAAAGGGGCTGCAGGGGCCAAATAATCACAAGCTTTTTTTCCATTTTTTTTTTGAGGTACTAGGGATTGTTCCCAGGGTTCCTTTACCCCTGAGCTATACATCCTCAGCCCTTTTTATATTTTTTGAGACAGGATCTTGCTAAGTTGCTGAGGCTGGCCTTGAACTTGTGGTCCTCCTGCCTCAGTCTCCCAAGGGGCTGGGATTACAGGCATGCACCACAGAGCCTGGTTGTCAATCACAAGGCTTTATCAGAGCAGGCCTGCAGTTTCTTCCGTAATACTGCTGTCACAAAAACTAGAAGCTTCCAGTCTCTTGGTTTCTAATCACTTCTACTGTGGTTATCACAGCCAAGGATTCAGCTTAGACACATTTTAGTACTAAACCCTGATGCCTTTTATCTTTCCTGCACTGGCTTCTGGGCTCAGCTTGCCTGCCTCTCATTTAAAGCACTTACCAGGAGCCACCTGAAACAGTTGGATGGAAAGTGTCAAAGGACAGGAAGCATAGTTTAAAGATTTACCTGACTTAATTTTTGATTCTAGAGTTGGACATCATTTACTCTATGTAATAGCATGAATATGCCAATGAGGACAGTGGAGGAGGTTGGATTTGAAGACAGACAAAGCTGAGCATAAGAAACAGGGAGCAGTGGGTACAGCTCAGTGGTGGAGCATGTGCTCTGCAGTCTTGAACTCTGGGTAGAGCAAGAATTTCTTTTTTCCCCTGGTACTGGGATGGAACCCAGGAACTCGTGTGTGCTAGGCAAGCATTCTACCACTGAGTTACATCCTCAGCTCTTTTTTATTTTTTATTTTGAGACATGGTCTCGCTAAGTTACCAAGGCTGGCCTCAAACTTGGAGTCCTCTTGCTTCAGCTGGGATTATAGGCGTGTGCCACCTCGCCTGGCCAGAAGGTTCCTTTCATTTTGGAGTGTGTGATTTGTCCAAGGCTGATGCGGTAGATCCACAGTGTCAGAGATTCAGACTTCTACTGTTCCATTATGTGGCTTGACATGTGGCTTTGGTCTTGTGGGTTGAGGTACTTGAGCCTCTTCTTTCTGCCATGGCCCTAGAACAGCCAGCAGGATGGGAAGGGTCTTTTCCTTTTAAGGAAATAATATGGAAAGTGTTCATCATTTTACTCTGTTCTATTGGCTAGAACTAGCCACCTCTGAGCCACAGGAAGGAGCTGGATCTTGAATAAGGACTCGTTCCCTGGGTCAGGAAGGAAGGGTAAGCTGCTCTGTGTGGTAGTGGAGAGGTGGCTCCCTGCCATGGCGAGCGTGCGGTAGGTGTGGGTCATCTGCTGCTACAGGTCACAGTTTAGAGGGGCATTTCTTTTCTTTTCTTTCTTTTTAATCTTTTGGTACTGGGGATTGAACCCGGAGATACCACTGAGTTACATCCCCAGTCTCCCTTTTAAAATTTTTTAAAAAAATTTTGAGACTGAGTCTCATTAAGTTGCTTAGGACATCACTAAGTTGCTAGGGCTGGTTTTTTTTTTTTTTTTTTTTTTTTGTACTGGGTAATTTTTTGGGGGAGTGAGGGTAAGTGGTACTTAACCACTGAGCCACATCCCAGCCCTTGTGTGTGTGTGTGTGTGTGTGTGTGTGTGTGTAAATGTAAAATGTACATTTTATTTAGAGACAGGGACTTACTAAATTGCATAGGGCCTCACTAAATTGCTGAGGCTGGCTTCGAACTCACAATCCTAGTGCCTGAGCCTCCTGAGCTGCTGGGATTACAGGTTTGCACCAACATGCCTGGCAGAACTTGTGATCTTCCTGCTTCAGCTTCCCGTGTTGCTGGGATTACAGGTGTTCTTCATGCTCAGGATAGAGTAGCATTTCTCAGACCATGCTTTCTAGAAGAGAGGTGTCCCCTGCAAACAAAAAGTCCATGTATAAGAAAACTTGGGAAACTCAGCATGCTTGTCACTGCACCCTATGTTTGGAAATTCACTGAGCATGCCAGGGAATTTCAGTGTGCATCAAAGCCATGATAAGTTCTGCAGCAAAGAAAGCTGTTTAGGCCATTGTTTTCCACCTATGGTAAAGCACAGGACCCCTTTTCATTTGATACTTATTAATATACTCATGAAACTAACAATGTATTTTGGGAATTGTGACTCTGTGGGGATTTGGAGACCATGGTGAAATTACTGGGCATCTCAGGGGAGCCCTATGATGGGGGAACCAGGGGATCAGGCAGCCTTGGGTGTTAACCTGGGATTCAAAAGATGGCACTTGCCTGTAATCCCAGCAGCTTGGCAGGCTGAAGCAGGAGGATCTTGCGAGTTGAAAGCCAGGCTCAGCAACTTAGCGCGGCCCTGAGGAACTTCGTGAAACCCTGTCTCAAAACAAAAAGCAGAAAGGGCTGGGGATGTGGCTCAGAGGTTAAGCACCCCTTGGTTCAATCCCTGGTACAAAAAAAAAGATGGTCCTGCTCCTGAGAGGACTTGCTCAGGTTACCAGGCTGCGGTGGTGACTGTGAGGTGGCTCTAGACCTGTGAGCAGTGTCTTAGAGGCTTAGGAGCAGGAATTGGGGCAGAGGCCATGGTGTCTCACAGTGGCTTCCAGTGAAAGGAGAATCAACAATGATCAGTGCAGAGCTCCAGGTGCCAGAAAAGGAGGCAGCACCACCTGCCTAGGAGCTGAGCCTGTGGATGGAAGTTGACATTGGTTACAAAATACTACCCAGTGCTTGTTGGGGACACAGCCATTAAACCACAGACAGGGTCCTGGGCCTCAGGCAGCTTTTGTCTGGTGACAGATACAATAATCGCATAGATGCACTCAACTAGCCACAGTGTAAGGACTCCAAGAAGTGTACAGAGAGCGGTTTGGGTAGGCAGGACAGTGGAAGACTGGAGGACTTGATCTCAGGGGACACGTCCCCAGGGAAGTGGCACTTGAGCCTCCAGCTGAAGGCTGAACAGGCCTGGTGAACGGGGGCACCGCAGACATTTATTTCTAGACAGCAGCACAGAGTGTGGCCAGGCATGGTGGGAGCAGGAAGCGTGTGTGAGAACCAAGAGAGGCTGTGGAGGCCTCTGCCAGAGGACAGCAGGGAGAGGGCAGGCTCAGGGTGGGTTTGCATCCCCGCAAAGTCATTTCCTTCCTGGAGCGGGGCTCTCTTTGAGAGGGGAATTCTGGGCTGCTGCTGAAATGAATCAGATTGATCCTTCCGTTTTCCAAAGAGGCTGGGCTGTTGCAAGGTCCAGACAGGGTTCCTGGGTTTGCTCTCCTGGAAGGTTCTCCAAGCAGCCCCCAATCAAGAATTTGCTTTCTAACTTTAAAATGGCCAGTCTGCTTTTTGTTTTTATTTCTGCTTTCTTCAATGCCTTCTCTGACTATAAAGCCAAACTCCTTTGCTTGGACCATCAGAACGCTTTTTTTAAAAAAATATTTTTTAGTTGTAGATGGAATCAGTGGCCCCATTTTACTCATTTATTTTTATGTGGTGGCAAGGATCGAACCCAGTCCCTCACACGTACTAGGTGAGCGTATGACCACTGAGCCATATCCCGAGCCCCAACACTTACTCTTTTCTGTAGAATGGACTATTCTAGAACCCAAACTGAAGCCCTTTGAGATTGTTTAAGGCTGGGCAAAATGGTGCACACCTGTAATCCCAGCGACTCAGGAGTCCACTGCAGGAGGATTACAAGTTTGAGGCCATCCTCAGCAATTTAGGAAGACCCTGTCTCCAAAAGGGCCGGGGGTGTAACTCAGTGGTAGAGCACTTGCCTGGCGTGTACACGACCCTAGGTTCCATCCCTACCACTGTGTGACTGTGAGGTTTTCTGATGCTTCAGGGACTTGGGAGGTGATCAGGTTTTTATCTTCCATCTGTCCTTACCATCTTCCTGGGAGTTTTTGTTTGTTTGTTTATTTTTTTTTTTAAGTTTCGCAATTTTCACACAATCTCTTGTTGGTTGTGCAATCCTGACCATTTCAGACTTGGGTTTGGTGCCTCTGCCAATGTCATTTCCTTCCTGGAGCAGGGCTCTTCTTGAGAGGGGAATTTTGGGCTGCTGCTGAAATGAAACAGAGTATGGGGCCTCTGTTTTCCAAAGAGGCTGGGCTGTTGCAAGGTCCAGACAGGGTTCCTGGGTTTGCTCTCCTGGAAGGTTCTGCACATCCACCTCTTTCCAGCCTCTAGGGAACAACAAAACAGGGATCAGATTCTGACCCTGTGGCTACCAGGTCCTTGCTACTGGAGCTGGAACTGAGTTGGGCCAAGACTCCCCAGGCAAGGACTCAGGGTCTCTGGATTCCAGGAATAACTTGGATTTAGCACCTAAGGTGTACCAGCAAGCATGTTTTCTTGTTAGCCTTATTTTATATAAAGGTGTGGAGACTGAGACTGAGAGACAAAGGACCTTGCCCCAAACCACATAGCTTGTAAGAAATGGGCCTGAGATGGGAAATGAGGTCTGCTCGACCTTAACCCATACGTGAGTAGGTCACTACCTGGCTTGAAGATTCGCTTTTCCCTTCTGAAAAATGGGTACAGATATTTCCCTGTTTACTTTGCTTGTAAACCAGGAAGCTTCACAATGTCAAAAGATAGCACGGTGGCGCACGCCTGTAATCCCAGCGGCTCCGGAGCCTGAGGCAGGAGGGTCGGAGTTCAAAGCCAACCTCAGCAAGGACAAGGCGCTAAACAACTCAGTGAGACCCTGTCTCTAAATAAAGTACACAATAGGGCTGGGGATGTGGCTCAGTGGTGGAGTGCTGGCCCAGCACATGTGAGGCACTGGGTTTGATCCTCAGCACCACATAAAAATAATAAATAAAATAAAAGCATTGTGTCCATCTACAGCTAAATATATTGTAAAAAAAGATAGTAAGATTTTTTTTTAGTTATTGCCTTGAGGCTCAGGACAGATCACCTGACTTTTCCTTCCATGTATTAGTTCTTCCATAGGGAGAAAAAAAGCTTTAATCATTGTTGGTTTCTTGGGAGTAGTGTGGTAATGAACAGAGGGACATGTCCAATAGGGTCCCTCAGAGGGAGGGTAAGGTGAGCGACCATTTATTTGTTTATTTTATTTTATGTTTTTTGCAGCCCTGGAAATTGAACCCAAGGCCTCATGCATGCTAGGCAGGCACTCTGCCACTGAGCCCAAATGCCCAGCCCAGCTGTCATTTATTGAACTGCTATGCATTGAGCGGCCTGACTGGGCTCCTCTGTGTTGCAAGTTTTTGACACAGATGATGCATTAATCAGGGCAGGCTAGGTTATGCTGTAATAACACAGCCCCAGAAATCTCAGTTGTTCAACACAGTAGAGATTGACCTCTCACTCCTGTGGTCTCGTGTGGGTCAGGCCACCCACCTCCTGTTTTGTTGAGTGACAGCATCTTCACTTAAGGCCCATTGGCCAGATCAGTTATGTGGCTCCAGTTTCATTGCCAGGGAGGCTTGAATATGAGAGGGGAATGAGTGGGTGTTTGGTAAGCATTGTCTCAGCCACAGGTTCAGAAGGTTTATGAGAGGGTCCTGCCTAACATGGTTCCTTTGGTCTAACACTTGCCCTACTCTCCGGCCTCATCTCCACTAACTCCTTCCTTCTTCCCCTCAACTCCTTCAGCTCGACCACTAAGGTCTTCTTTCAAGGAAATGCACCAAACTGTTTTCTGTCTCAGAATGTAGGGCCTTTGCACATGCTGCTCCAGCTCCTTTGAGCACTGGTCTTTCCCCACCTCTTCTGCATTCTACCTGTGGCTGATTTTCTTCCTCTTTTGGGTCTCTGCTTTAATGGCATCTCTTCACTGAAGTTTTCCCAGGCCATCCTCCCTTAAGTCTTCTACCACTGAACTACACCTGAGCCTCTAGAGAGCTTTTATTTAGCAAGCTTAATGTAGGGACTCTGTCCATTTTGATAAAGGATGACATCCCCAATCCCTAACAGCGAATGAATGAGGCACCTTGGTCACCTCAGTCATGGATGAGAGTCTCTGGAGAACCAGGGTGAGAGCAATCCAGGAAGACAGATCCTGGCCTCAGATTTGCCTGATTTTGTGTCTGGCTTGAGCTGGGAGTTTCCAGTTATGTGCTGTGTGCAGTAGACTGTGGATACCAGGAGGATGGAGACTGGAGATGAGGAACGGGAGGACAAGCAAGGACCCAGAAAGCTACCTTCATCTCTGACATGGGCAGCTGGCCCCAGGGTTAAGCTGTGGCTGAGTCACTTTCCTTTATTCTTGAAGGGATCCATTCCAGCCGGGAATTAGCTTCAGAATTAAAAACAAATACACAGATATTGCATCAGGGGGGATTTCCTGAGTGTGCTCACCAAGGAAAGACCTTGTGGCTACTGAGCCCCCTCTGCCTCCGTGAGGGTGCCTGGATTTGCCAGTGTGCCAAATGTCCCCAGGCAGCAAGTGGGGGCCCTGGGGGTCAGCCACGGCCTTAGGGTGCACAAACCTCCTCCCTTCCTTTCCACGGAGGGAAGTGAGACTAAGTGTAGACTGTAAATCACTATTCCAGCTGCCACTTTCATGGAGGAACAGCAGACCTTTGCCCTAGAGCTGCAGCCTGAATTCATCAGGCCACATTTAGGGGAAAGTGCACAAGAAAAGAAGGCCGACCAGTTAGGGAGGGCTATGATAATTCTAACTGCAGTAAATAGTAATAGCTTGTATTATTGCTAAGAGCGCTGTCCTTGTCCCTGATGCCAATCCAATAATGAGGACATGGTTTTGAAAAAAAGGAAAAAGATGGTTGATTGCTTTGCTCGCAAAGGAGAAACATGGGGGACTCCTGTCCCAAAGGTTGTGTTCTGCCCATTGTGGGGAACGGGGTTTTAGAGGTGGTTCAAAGAAAATGAGATTAGGGAGGAAAGATCAGGAAGAGAATGTTAGGGAAAAGAATATCAGGGAAAACGTTGGGAGAAAGAAAAAATGTAAGTTTCAAAGCAACTAGGGATGTGGTCAAAGCATCAAGTGAACCTCTGTTTCAGTGTCTCTCTCTCTCTCTCTTTTTGAGCTCAAGGGCACTTGACCACTGAGCCACACCCCAGCCCTATTGTGTATTTTATTTAGAGGCAGGGTCTCACTGAGTTGCTTAGCACCTTGCTTTTGCTGAGGCTGGCTTTGACCATGAGATCCTCTTGCCTCAGCCTCCTGAGACTCTGGGATTACAGGCGTGCGCCACCACACCCAGTTTAGCTTGTGTCTCTTGAGCATTTATTTATCTCATGGAAAGTCTCACGTGAAGGAGGGTCCAGTTCCTTGTCTGATTGCCAGAGAAGGAAGCTGAGACTGGGAGAGGCCACCTTAAGCGATCCCAGCTGCAGAGTGCAGAACTGATGGAGTACATGCCAGAAGGCAGGGAGGCCAGTAATTTAGTAATTGATTCACGCTCATTAAAGAGAGAGAATGTGGGACATTCCCAAAATACAAAGGAGAGAGAAAGAGAAACGCCCATCACCCAGCCCTGGTGAGCTGTGGCTGGGACACAGAAGCACTGCTGCCCCCACCCCCTGTCCTGCTGCCTGAGACCCCACTGCCACTCTGGGTTAGGTCTGCAGCTCAGCCTCCGCTGCCAAAAGCACCTGGATCTAATCTGATTGTCTGAGAACCAAGTTGTCAATCCCTTCCTGCTCAAGGCCACCAGCATCCCCCTTGCCTCCATAGGGTCCCCAAGCTGCCCGTCCTCCTGAGTGCCATGAGACTGGCCACAAGGCCACAGGCAGGGGAGGGCAGGTCTCCACCTCTCCTGCCACTGCCTGGCTCCTGTGTCACTTTGCCCCCATGGCCACTACTTTGGGGCCACCCACCAAGTTGTTGCCCACCTGAATTCAGTTTCCACGAGAGCGTGTAAAATGTGGAAAACTGTCTTTTCTCTTCCAGAGACCCTAGCTAGGAGCCAGAGGTGTGTTTTAGGAAGTGAGAAGGGGCAATCCATGGCGGCTGTCATTACATTTCTCATCACACTGAGCCCCAGGATGGGGCGTGGGGGGGTTATTTATTTATTGATTGATTGATTCTGGGGATTGAACCCAGGGGCATTCAACCACTGAGCCACATCCCCAGCCCTATTTTGTATTTTATTTAGAGACAGGGTCTCACTGAATTGCTTAGGGCCTCACTAAGTTGCTGAGGCTGGCTTTGAACTTGCGATCCTCCTGCCTCAGCCTCCCAGGTGCTGGGATTACAGGCGTGCGCCACCACGCCTGGTGCGGGTTGTCATTTATACCAGCTCTACTGAAGGGGGCAGGAGTCTCAGGGAGTTAGGAAACTTGGCTGCAGGCATTCAGCTGCAGCGTTGGAGTCTGCAGAGTGGCTCAACCTGCAACAGAAGCTTTCCCACTTGCTCCTTTTTTTTTTAAAAAAAATTATTTTTAGTTGTAGATAGACACAATACCTTTATTTGTTTATTTATTTTTATGTGGAGCTGAGGATTGAACCCAGTTCCTCACACGTGCCAGGAAAGCACTCTACCACTGACCCCCAGCCCCAGCCTCACACTTACTCCTTGAGAGGAAAAAAAGGTGTATTTCTGGAAGGCTGAGGCTGTACTGTGTGTGGGAGATGAGCACTCTCACCAGCCTTGCTTCTTGGCCTTGGCAGGCAGGAAGCCCGGGTGAGATTTAGCACTCTACCCCTTCTTGTGAACATTTTGGCTTCCTTCGTCTCATCCTGCCGTCGCTGTTCTATTTTTATATTACCAGCATCCTGGGGTGGCTGCCTGAAAGAGTGGGCGTTGTATCTGCTTAGCCATCAGAGAGCAGGTTTCCAGAGAACAAGGACAGAGAGGCCACATTTTCTAGGTCTTATGTTTTTTTTTTCCTTTTCTTTTTTTTTTTTGTACCAGAGTTTGAACCCAGGGGTGCTTAACCACTGAGGCACATCCCAGCTCTTTTTATTTTTTCTTTTGAGACAGGGCCTCACTAAATTGCTGAGACTGGCCTCTAACTTGTGATCCTCCTGCCTCAGCCTCCCAGCCCCCAGCCATTGGGATTATAGGCATTTGCCACCACACTTGGCTGTCCTGAAGCTTTGACGGTAAGAAAGAGGCAAAGACCTGTCCCGCCTCTTCCAATTCAGATCCCATGTTGGCAACTCCAAGGCAGAAATGAAGCCGTTTAATATTTTTTGCTTTGTCTTCTTTTTTGTGGTGCTGAGGATGAAACCCAGGGCCTTGTGCATGCTGAGCCACACCCCCAGCCCAAGTTGTTTGATGTTTATTCATATCATTTATTGTTTGCATTAAAAGACATTTAGCCAGGCCTAGTAATTCACGCTTGTAATCCCAGCTACTCAGGAGGTGGAGGCAGGAGGATTGCAGGTTCAAGGCCAGTCTGGGCAATTTAGCAAGTCCTGTCTCAAAATAAGAAGGACTGGAGATGTAACTCAGTGGTAGTGCACTTTACTAGTGTGTATGAGGCCATGGGTTCAATTCTCAGTATTGCAAAAAAAAAAAAAAAAAATAAAAAAAAAAAAATCCAAACCCAGAGCACACAGAGACAGGTTTCAGGAAACTGAAACTTCTCATGGGGCCTGATGTTGGTTGTCAGCTGATGTTTGTGGCTAGGGGTGGCCCTCCAAGTGTGACTAAGTGCCTCCTGTGTGGAAGGATGGCTGTCACCCCCAGTGAGCCACCAGGTTCCCTTGAAGGCCGAAGCCCTGCCAGTGCAACTCCTCCCCAAGTGTGTCCCCACCTCCGTGCCCTTCCATGTGACCCAGAGTACCAGGTGTAGGCCACTGTGTGTCACTGAGGAAAGAACAAGAAAAAGAGAAAGAAGAGCTGGACTCTCCATAGGATGAAAACACAGAGGAAGGAGCTTCCTGTATTCCACACGGGTAGAGCCCTCAGAGGTCACCAAATGGGCTGGTGGCTTTGATGTTCCTGCCGATTATGACTTGACAGAGGCAAAGATTTGTACTGAGCAAAGTCGTCATCAGGGGTGGGACACTGAAGATAAGTGAGACTGGAGGACCTCCTTCCCCCAGTGGAAATTAGGGCTCACACACACAGGGTCAGGTACCTCATCTGTGGTGGCCAGGGCTGTGCCCAGTGCAGACACGACCCTTGGAGAGCTTGGCCTCTGTAGGTCACTCTTGGGACCTTTCCCCAGCCAGCACTTGGCAGCCACCTCTGATCTTGGGCTTTACAGACAAGGTCCCCAGGATGCCACCAGTGTGGCCCATTGGAGGAACGTGGCGTTCCCACCTGACACAGTCTGTGGATGGAGGTTGACAGGAGAGAGGCAGTGTCCTGGTGAGAGAGCCGAGGCTGGGGAAGAAGAGGCCTTGGAGGCAGCTTGAGGTGGCCCTTCCTCCACATCCTAGGAATGGGCAGCTGTGTTCCAGACCCACTCTTGAGTCACGATTCTCCCGTAATTGTTCTCTGTTGTCGTGTTTGGGGACCCATTGTTCCCCTCCCAGGCCTGTGGAAGGCAGAGACTGTGGGGCCAGGTGCTGCCGGGAAGGAGCTGCTGCGAGAGTCCCCTCTGCAGTGTGCGAGGACCCTGGGGGGAGGGATGACGTGCTGCTGCCCACCCTTTTCCGGGGGGACCCCACCTTCCTGACTCAGGGCCTCCTCCTCCCTGTGTCCCTCGTCTGGTCTCGTGACTTCCCTGAGTGTTTCCTTACTTCAGATGGTAGGTTAGTGTGTGTTGGAGGGGGGGGTACTTGGAGTGCAAAACAGAACATATTTGGAGTGGTAAAAGTACAAGTTAGTCAGAGGCAAATCAGTGGAGGGCTGACTCACAGGTTTAGGAACTGGGCCAGCGGCGTCCCCAGGGCAGCTGCTTACTCCATCCTAGTCATTATTTGGACTCACTTGCTCACTATTGTTTTTCTTAACAAATATTCATTACTATGCAAATAATGCATGATCATTGTTGAAAAACTCTGTGATATGAATAAGCTAAAAGGAAAAAACACACAATATAAAATCCCTTCCAAAAAAACAAACAACAACAACAACAAAATAAAATCCCTGCCACTCTGTCCACCCAGAAATAATCACTGTTATAATACTTTGGTGTGTAGTCTTCAGGTTCCCTTTTCTCCTTCTCTCTTTATTTTACGTATGTATGTATGTATGTATGTATGTAGGTAGGTACTAGGGTTTGAATCCAGGACCTTGCATATGCTAGGCAAGTGCTCCACTACTAAATCACATCCCCAGCCATTTTTATTTATTTTTATTTTTAGGCAGGGTTTTGCCGAGTTGCTGAGGCTGGCCTCTAACTCACAATCCTCCTGCCTCAGCCTCCTGAGTTGGGGGGATTACAGGTGTGTGCCACCATGCCTGCTCCTTTTCATATATAGATTTCTTCTATACTTTTACCCCAAACTACTATCATATGATATGTGCTCTTCTGTTACTTACTCTTTTTATTCAACAGTATGTTCTTGGTACCTTTCATGTCAATGGATATAGTCATACATCTTTTAACTTCTTATTATCCAGAGTTCAGTGAACTATAGCCCATATGCAATCTGGCCTACTTCTTGTTTTTATAAATAAAGTTTTATTGGGACACTGATTAATTTACATAGTGCCATGGTTGCTTTTGCTATGATGGCAGAGGTAAGTAGTTGCGGGAGAAACCGCTAGAGGCCCACAGAGCTTCTAGTATTTTCTGCCTGGTGCATGTCAGCCCTTGCCCTATTTCTCATAACTGACTTGGTGGATTTCCTTCTTTCTGCTGTGACTGCGTCAGCACCCCCCACAGCATCTTTGGGTTTACCAAATCTATGCCAACGGGAAGTGATTGCTCCTGAGAAGGAAGAGTGCTTCTGCAGCCCACCCTGCCTGCCTCTGGCTGTGTGATCGTGGCCAAATCACTTACCTGCTCAGGCCTCTGGTTCCCCACATTTAACAGGGATGAAATATGAGGATTTAATGTCTCTGACTCTGGCCTGGCCCTGGCATGGTTGGTCCACTGTAGACATGCTACTGAGTAGTGTAGTATAGACTCCTGTCTGCAAACTGGGGAAGGATATGTGTGTTGCATGACTGTGGAAGGGAAGCTGAAGGACAGCAAGAACTTTTATGCCTCTGGCTGGAAGGAGCAACTCAGAGGGACAGTTTGTGGGTTTTTGGAAGTGCTGGGGTGGAAGCCAGGGCCTGTGCATGCTAAGCAAGTGCTCTCCCACTGAGCCACATCCCTAGCCTGGGAGTGGGTACCTTTAAGTTGCTCATGTGTTCAGGGGAAATGGCTAGTCTTCAAAGCCCTTTCACACCTGTGTTCTCATTTCCTTGCTTACAAAAGTCCTGTAAGTGAGGCAAGCGGATATTATTATCATGATCTCCTTGGGACTCAGGGATGGAAAGTGACTTGTCTGAGGTTATACAGCTGGCAGGTCAGAAACCAGGTGTGTGTAACACAGAATGTCACTGCTGGCGCATCACCCGGCATCATCGTGCATAGACAGGGTCCAGAGAAAGACCCTTCTCCCCAGGCACTCTGTGAATCTGGGGCAGAGCCAGGATTAGAACCCAGGTCTCTTACTTCCAGGCCCAGCCTGGACATGGCTACCCCATGTCAGGAAATGATAATGACCTTCTTTCTACCTTGTTTTCAGGGAAGCCAGTTCCTGAAACCAGCCGTACTCTCCCAGCCTCCCCAGAGGTGGTGAAGCCAGGACCTGTGGCAGCTTCGGTGAGAAACACCCAGGATGAGCAGGAGAGCAGGCAGCTCCTGAGGCCTGCTGCCTTCCCGGGCCCAGGTATCTTCGATTTAATTTGATTTTTTAACTTAAAGCAAATTTGTTTAAGGATACGAAAGTGTATCTAGAAGGATATTCAGCTCAGCATATCAGACCAGAACTTTAGCACTGGGAGATAGAAAAATGACAGGCTGTCACAATGATAAATACAATTCACGATGATGTAGACATGGGACACACATGGAGACACGCTCACATAGAATGAGTTAAAAGTGGAAAAAAACCCATGCCTGTCATCTCAGCCACTTGGAGGCTGAGATGGGAGGATCTGGAGTCCAAAGCCAGCCTCAGAAACTTAGTGGGGCCCTAAGCAACTTAGCAAGACCCTGTCTCAAAATGAAAAGGGCCGGAGATGTGGTTCAGTGGCTGAGTCCCTCTGGGTTCAATCCCTGGTACCAAAAAAAATAAAAAAACAAAAAAACCATAGTCCCAGCACTTGAGGAGGCTGAGGCCGAAGGATTACTTGAGCCTGGGAGTTCCAAACTGGCCTGGGCAACATAGGGAGACTCTATCTTAACAAAAACCAAAACCCCAAAACAAACAAGAAACAAAAAGTGCATAAATCAGTAACAACAAAATATATATATGTATATATATGGTATGGACTGGTGGTATAACTCAGTGGTAAAGCATGTGCTTAGCATATGCAAGGCCCTGGGTTCCATCCCCAGCACCTAAATAAATAAATAATTCAAAAGGACATATAGAATTCTCTACCTTCTTATCATGGGGTACTGGGGATGGAGTCAGGGCCTCAAACAGGCTAGGCAGGCACACTGCCACTGAGCTACGTCCCAGCTTTCATTTATTATCATCTCTGTCAAAAGAAAAAAATAACTCAGTAATTGAAGACCTTCTGCATGCCAGGCCCTGTTGTAAGATGCTGACTTATTTACTTCTCAGCCAACGGTGTGAGTTAAGTATTGTTTTTATCTCCACCGAAGAGGCTTGGAAGCACCGAGATGCCACACTCGCCTAGCCAAGGTCAGGTGCTACTGTGTTTTACTGGTGGACTTCCCAGCCTCTGGGACAGGTTGGCCCTGCATGCAGGCCATGGACTGGGTGCCCGACCCTGTCTCCGTCCAGAGCCCAGCATTCACAGCCCAGCCGTGGGGAGAGGTGGGGTGCCACTCCCCCACTCCTTCCCTCACTCAGTCACAGTTCTGCTGCTTTGTCCTGAGGTACCTGAGACAGAAGGAGAGTGACTCCCTCAAGGGCACATGAGTGGGAAGAGGTGACTGAGTCATGGGATCGGGTCGCACATGTCCCTAACTCCTGTACATACTGCCGTCCCGAGCCTGGCAGACCATTTCAGATTCGTCTTCATCCCTTCGTGTCCTCCAGGGGCTGGAGGACGGTTTGCCAGATGAGAGGAGGTCTCAGCTGGTGGATGACTTCCCAAGGGAAACCTGTACTTGGCCTCTCGGTATCCCTCTCATCCCTGGAGCTGAGTCTCACCTCCTCTCTCTTGTGTGGCCTCCTGAGTGGCAAGCCAGAGATCCAAATCCACGAAATTTCAGTTTACTGACTCAGTTTCCAGAGGCCAAAGAGCACACTGGCCAAGAGGAGCAGGCAGACCTCATGAATCCCCTTGCATCACTTTCTATCAGAAGAATGACTCAGCCTCCCTGTACCTCAGTTTCTTCAGCTGTAAGAATAATAGAACCTATTCCATGCTGTTGTGAAGGATCAAACACTTCTGTGTTGCCACCTAAATTCAGTGGTGCTCACTAAATGTTAGAAGATACTAGGAACATTCCAGACACCCCAGCTAGGTTGAATATGGAAAGTTAATTCCAGACCACTAAGTCTGGATGATTTCCTGTTGCTAAACATATATATTTTTAAAGTACATCTAGGTGTGGTGGCGCCTGTGTTCCTAACAACTCAGGAGGCTGAGGCAGGAGATTCAAGGCCAGCCTTAGCAACTGTTCAGGACCCTCAGCAACTTGGCGTGACTGTCTCAAAATAAAATAAAAAGGACTGGGGGTTTCGTTCAGTGGTAGAGCATTTGCCTAGGAGGGGCGAGGCCCTGGGTTTGATCCCCAGTACCTGTGCCTCCCTGCACATACACACATAAAAGAAAAAAAAAGAGAAAGAGGAAAAAAGTGCAGACCTTTGACCAGCAATTAAAGATAAGAGGACCGGTCCAGTGGCCAAAGGGAAAAATAGCAATAAGATAGGAGAATTCTAGGGGAGCAGCCTTCAGGATGGAGCAGGTAATAGGTGTAGCATTTCCTTTCAGAATTCATTATCTGAGTTCCCGTAAAAGCAAGTGTCACCTGATCACCCTCACCACCAGCCTTTGCACTGTTTACTTTCTTGCATGGCCTGGGGAGCAAATGTGCCTGGGCAAGTCCCGACATCACTGCACTGTGTGAGACAGGAAGCTGATGGTCTGTTTGCCCAAACTCAAAACAGAAGAGTAATCATTCAGAGCATCAGATCAGAGCCTCCCCTGTCTTGGAAAAACCCCCAGGTTTCACATCAGAACAGCCAGGCCGGGATCGAGCCCAGAACTTGCGTCTACCCTACTTAAACTGAAAGCAGGTGAACCTGCCTTCCACCTACAAAAGCAAGTGTTCTAGAAAGAGTTCCGAAAGAAGCGTCTGCTTTTTTTTTTCTTCCGGTTAACAGTTCTCAGAGGGTTACCTCTCGGTGTTTTGGAGACACTTATGTAGATGGTGCCTCCCCTGACCTTGCCGGATAAATGAGGCACGGAAGTGTGATCTGGTCCTCTGTGAAGCTCACAGCAGATGCCACTTGCTTACTAGCTGTGGGACACACCATCCCTGCTTCCCAGCCCACAGCCACAGCGTGCATGCAACACACAGGCGCATACATTGCTTTTCTTGCAGAAGATCTTCAACGTACACAAATTCCATGAAAGCAGCACAGCAAAGCCCCCCACCCCAAAAATCCTGTACCTGTCACCCGCAGGTCACCCATGGCCCATCTTGCATCATCTGCTATTTTG